>CM021102.1:197369783-197416889 GCA_007115665.2 Sequoiadendron giganteum
TAGTCCTTGCATTCCATCTAGACCATACATTTCACCTAGACCTTGCATTCCACCTAGCCCTTGCATATCCATGATCCTTACATATTCATATCCCTTTCATCCTAGTCCTTTCATATTCCTAGTCTTGCATACATAGGTGGCATTACATAGTCCTTGCATATAGATAACACTCCACCTAGTTCTTGCATGTTCAACCCCTTTTCATATCAAGACCATCTCACCTAACCTTTGCATGTTCCAATAATTTATTCATTTGCATATTCATCATCGATTAAACAAAACCTTTAGCTTGCACTTAGACTACTCTTCCTAGGTCTTGAAATCAAACCATTAGCTATCTATCACCCACATCACTTGAGGTTCATCATCCTTGAGTTAGGGAGCATACCATTATCCTTGAGTAGGGAAATCCTTTTGGAGTCCATCATCTCCTACATACCCTTTCTTGATCATTGCTCCTTGTGTCTATCCATAATAACACAAGTGAAGCCTTTACATCATAACCAACTTTGGACCTAGAGTTGCCTTTGAGCTCTTGCATTCTTAGCTTGTCATATCATACCATAATCATTTTTCATATCTCATCTTAAATCATATTGTTTTCATTGCATCCTAGTCTTAGGTCTCATACATTACCTTGGATTGAACATCAAAACAATCACCTATGACCCCTAGAACAAGAGCAAAAATGTTTCAAGAAGAAGGGAACCCTTGGGAAAGAGACTTTGATGGGGAAGATAACATTATTGTTGCAACTAGAGAAACAAATGAAACTTATGATGAAGAAATAACCAAATCCAATATAGAAGAAGCACTTAAGGATCATAGATTCACTTAACTTCTTACGGAGGTAGTCAAATGTAACCCACAACAATACTTCAAATCCCTTGTTGATGTAGGAATCAAAATGCCTCCTAATTTTGACATGTCACTTCTCACAATGAATGACCAACCCGAATCTAGTGAATCTAAACATCCCAAAACAAACAATGATGGTAGAATCAAAGATCATATACCCTTTTATCTGCAACCAGGTTACAAGCAATCTTCAAAGACATCAAAACCCACACCTACAAATGATCCTATTTTGGATGAGCTTAGAAAATTGAGACAAGAATTGGACACTCTTAAAAATAGTAAAGCACCATCTCACAAGTTCTCCATCGAAGACATATTTCCTTATCCTTTTGATCCAAGCATACCAATGCCACCTTTTCCTAACCATTGGGACATACCAAAACTTGACAAATATAATGGAAAAGCGGATCCTAAACATCACTTAAGACAATTTTGTGCTACTACCATGGAATTTGCAATTGATGAAACATACCTTATGAGATTATTCCCCCACAGTCTAGGAGGAGAAGCTATGGAATGGTTTTCACGATTACCCCCGACCATCAAATCCTTTCAAGAATTGGCTGATAAATTTGTCTCCAATTATAGTTTCAATTGTGACTTTAAAGTGACCATGACAAACCTTTTCAACACCAAACAAAAACCAAGTGAATCTTTTGTGTCATTTTTGCAAAGATGGAGACATTTGACAAAACAATTACCTTATGTCATTCCTGATCAAGAATTGGTTGACCTCTTTTGTCAAAATTTGAACAAAGAAATTGGAAGGGAACTTCACCTCAAATGCTTGGATTCCTTTGATGATGCCATAGAAATGGGATTCTGAATTGAACAAACTCTCATTGATGATGGAACCATAAAACTTAATAATGATAGAGATCAAAAATCAAATTCGAACAACAAGACACCTTTTTGGGTAAAGAACAAGAATGTAGTCAATGATGGAGTTGTTGATGAAAAAACAACTAAAACATCATCACCTGTTTATAACCTCAAAGGTTCATCTTCAGATAAAGGAAAAGAAAAACAAAGAAGTTTCCCTAAACGAAATTTTACACCATTGGGACAATCACTTGAATCCGCATTAAAAGAACTTCTTGAAATCAATATTATAATGCTACCTGAAATAAAGGAATATAATCCACAAGTCAAACCCCCGTGGTGGAATGAGAATCACATTTGCGACTATCATAGACATAAAGGACATAAGACTAATAGTTGCAATAAACTTCGACATCTAATATAGGACCTTATTGATGATGGTAAGATAGTGGTTGATGGACACACTCCTTTGGGTAACTCTAATCGCGAGGTGTTTAAAAACCCTTTCCCTAAGCATGACAAGGATAAAGGAAAGGCCCCTGAATCTAGTGATGGTGTAAACTGTACTACTACTAAGTATGACTATACCATACATAACATCAGTGAGGTTGATAATCATGTAAACACTTTCATTATAAAAGGAAAAGCACCTGATTGCAAGGTTACTACCCACAAAGGCACAATCACCCTTAAAGGTCCTAATTCAAAACCCACTCCACTAGCTTCATAGTATAACCTCATAGAGCATTTAGAAAAAACACCCTCGCAAATTTCCATACTTGAGTTGCTACGCCTATCTCCTGAGCATAAAGCTATCCTAGATAAAGCACTTGCTACTGCTATAGTTCCTACAAACCTACATGTAGACCAATTCCAAGCTATGGTGGGACATATCACCTCGCCTTACACTATCACTTTTACTGAAAGTGATGATTCATCCCCTCGACAACTGCATAATGCAACTTTGCACATTGACGTCCTTATCAATAATGCCAAGATCAAGCATGTTCTAATAGATGGAGGAGCCGGTCTTAATATTTGTACCCAAGAATTGATCACAAAATTAGGGTTTTTAGAAAATGCAGTTGATCCAAGGAACAAGATTACCATAAAGGCACATGATGAAGAGGAGCGCTCTTCTAAAGGATCAGTTACTCTACCAATCAGAGTCGGTCCTATGGTAAAGGATGTGGTTTTCCAAGTCCTTGATCTCCCACTGACCTATAATATCCTCCTTGGAAGACCTTGGATTCATGCAATGCAAGCAATACCTTCTACCTACCACCAATGCATTAAATTCCCACATAATGGTGTTGAAATCACAATACAAGGAGATCCCAACCCTTTCATGTACTGCCATAATCTAAGTCCTAAAACTGAAATCACAATCCCAAGCATATGTTGATCCTGAGTCCCTAAAAGCATCCTCCTCAAAATCCATGGAAGTTAAGACCAAATTACAAGTAAAAGAACAAGGGATGGGAGAATATACTTTGAATCATGCCCTTTGCATTGGAAAGTTACCTTTATCTCCCCATACCTATGGCAAACCACAAATGAATAAGACCACATCAGATGCAAAGTCTACAATGACTTGTCAATTAACCAATCTCAAAAAATGGGGAGTCCTCTCTAATGAAGTAGAAGAAGTTGATCTCCTGAAATGGCTATACAAAGATGAGGATATAGAAAAGGAACAAATTGAAATAAAGATACATGTTGGACAATATGGTAAAGGTTTTGATCTTATGAAACAAATGGGATATGATGGTAAAAGTCCTCTTGGCTTACAAAAATAGGGTATCTCGGAACCAATACAACCTACTCATATGCAAAAAGTCCCTGGTTTAGGATATGATGCATAGAAAGATAAGACCTTGAGTACCACGTGTACTTCAAGTAAGGAAGTACAATCCTCTAATGCTACACAGACAAACAAGGAAAGTACCATCGATGACTTCATTGACATTTATGACTATGATAGTATCCCTAGCCCTGAACTTGATCATAACATTTGTACGCTTGAATCCATTCAAAATCTTGATTCAAATCATGACCCTTTACCCTTGGTTCACCCCGAACTCATTGATTTAGACTAGAAGGGACCGCCACAACTGGATGTATTTCAAAATGATGAGGCAATCATAAACTTTTTGGGAGCATGAGAAGATACACCTTTTGAGGATCATAAGATAGGTTTCACCATAGAACTCAATAGTGCGGCTTACTTTGGGGAGGGTGCCAAGCCTTTCAATCGCAAAATTATTGAAAATATAAATAGGTCTTCTAGTGAAAACCACCATGTGGTGCTATTAGACCCAAAAAAAGTAAAAATAAAGGACGTATCCAAGGGTGAAAACCTCTCTGAGGCGCCCGAGGATGGAAGGCTTGACACACTTCCCTTAGTAGTATATCATGAAAAGTCATCTATGCTAGTGGAGAAGACAATACTAGCTAACTTGGGCATAGAAGAAAAACCAAAGATAATTCACCTAGCAGAATCATTGACACCTGAAGAGAGAATAGAGCATATACAGTTTTACAAGGAAAGACAAGTCAAATTTGCATGGTCTTATGCAGATATGCCAGGACTTGATCCAGATCTAGTCATGCATCACTTGTCTTTGCCACCAGGGGCAAAACTTGTTAAACAAAAGTTGAGAAAAATGTACCCGCATATTGCTCTATTGGTAAAAGCCGAATTACAAAAGTTGCTAGATGTGGGATTTATAAGACCTGTTGACTATGCTAATTGGATTTCAAATTTGGTACCAATTTCAAAACCTGATGGGGGCATCCGAATTTGCATGGATTTTAGAGATTTAAACAAAGCTTGTCCTAAGGATGACTTCCCCCTTCCAAACATTGACATGATAGTGGATTTGACGGCAGGATATGAAATGTTATCCCTCATGGATGGTTTCTCAGGCTATAATCAGATTAAAATAGCTCCTGAAGATCAAATTAAGACATTATTCACTTGTCCTTGGGGAACCTTCTGTTGGAATGTCATGCCCTTTGGGTTGAAGAACATCGGAGCTACCTACCAATGTGCAATGACCACTATCTTTCATGACATGATGCATACATATCTAGAGGACTATGTAGATGATTTGTTGGGAAAATCTTACACGAGAGCTGGACATCTAGAGATCATGGATAAAATTTTCACAAGATTAGAAAAATACAAAGTCTGATCGAATCCCAAAAAATGTGCCTTTGTGGTAACCTCTAGGAAACTCCTTGGATACATTATCACATCTAAGGGAATTGAAGCTGATCCTACAAAAATAAAGGCTATACTTGAAATGCCTCCACCTAAGAATATCAGACAGTTGAGATCATTACAAGGAAAACTCCAGTCTATTCGCCGCTTTATATCACAACTCGCAGATAAATGTCAACCCTTTCAACATCTACTACATAAGAATGTTTCATTCAAATGGGATGACAAGTGTGAACAAGCTTTTCAGAAAATCAAAGAGTATCTGATGACACTGCCAGTATTGGTACCTCCCGTAGATGACAAGCCTTTAATTTTGTATATATCCACAACCACCACAGCACTGGGGGCACTTTTGGCACAACATGATTCTGAAGGAAATGAATGTGCTATCTATTATATTAGTCGCACTCTAGTGGGATATGAGCTCAATTATAGTTCTATTGAAAGAGCATGCCTTGCCATAGTTTTTGCATCACAAAAGTTGCGACATTACATGCTTACACACCAGACAAATCTCATTGCAAAAATTGATCCTCTTAAGTACCTCTTGAGCAAAGCAGCACTCACGGGACGATTAGGTAAATGGGTTATGATTCTCAGTGAGTTTGATATTGAGTACATAGAAAGAAAAGCAATTAAAGGACAAGCTATAGCAGATCAACTCGCCGATGGTCCTGTGACAGATAATCATCCTCTTATTACCGAATTTCCTGATGAATCAATCTTCAACATGGAATCTACACATCTGTGGACTTTATATTTTGATGGCTCCTTCACACAAGGTGGTTCTGGTGCTGGAAATCTCTTTGCCACTCTGCAAGGGGATTGTATACCTAAAGCTTACAAGATGATGGCTCCTTCACACAAGGTGGTTCTGGTGCTGGAAATCTCTTTGCCACTCTGCAAGGGGATTGTATACCTAAAGCTTACAAGATACAATTTCCATGCACCAACAATATTACAGAATATGAGGCCTTACTTTTTGTGCTTCGTATGGCGGTGCAATGGAAAATCCTAGAGTTGCGTGTTCTTGGTGACTCTCAGCTAGTGATTAAACAAGTTAATGATGAGTACAAAACAAAAGATGAAAAATTAATGCCTTACAAAAGAATGGTGGATGACTTCAAGGTCTATTTCACATCAATTTCCTTTGAGAAAATTCCTCGAGATAGCAACCGAGCTACTGATGCAATGGAAACAATTGGTTCACTTGTGGAAATGCCAAGCAATGCTGCCTACTGTGAGTTCTTGGTAGAGCCTCTATTGGAACCTGCTTACAATATACCACAATCTGAAATGATCTGCCTTATTCTTGGTCCTAATTCTCAATGGTATGGTGATATTTATACCTATCTCCAAGATCACACCTTGCCATTGGATCTATCCAATAAATCCCATAAAACCTTTATCCGTTAAGCTTCCCGCTACGTAATCTTAGCCAATACCCTTTACCGTTGAGGTCTCGATGGTAATTTACTTAGATGTCTTGAACATGATGAGAGCAAAACTGCTTTACGAGAAGTACATGAAGGTATATGTGGGGCACATTCTAGTGGTCCTACCTTAGCCAAGAAACTCTTGCATATGGGTTATTATTGGCCTACAATGGAAATAGATGCTTATGAGTTTGTTAAAAAATGCAAGCAATGCCAAAAACATGCATACTTGATACATGCTCCTGCACAGGAATTATAGTCTCTTGCTACACCATGGCCCTTTTATCAGTGGGGACTCGATTTCATGGGCAAGATCCATCCACTTTCATCCAACGGTCATAAGTTCATTCTCGTTGCCATAGACTATTTCACGAAATGGATTGAAGCCATTCCTCTCACTCATATCACTAGAAAACAAATAGCCACTTTCATACTGAACTACATCATTTGTCGTTATGGTGTTCCTTTATCCATCATCACAGATAATGGATGCCCATTCAAAAATCAAGATGTCCATGAACTTTGTGAGAAATTCCATATACACCATCATTTCTCCACACCTTACTATCCTCAAGGTAATGGCCAGGCTGAGGCCTCTAACAAAACCATTCTTAAAATTCTTAAAAAGAAGGTCAATGAAGCTGGCCGAGATTGGCATATTCAACTGAATCCTGCCTTGTGGGCTTATCACACAAGTATTTGCACTCCTACAGGTGCTACCCCTTACGCCCTTGTCTATGGATCTGAAGCCATCTTGCCCATCGAGGTCGAGTTACCCTCTTTGCGTGTCTCCTTGCACAATCACATTAGTGATAAAGAATACCGAGTTTCTCGTTTGCAAGAATTGGAGCTATTAGATGAACGAAGACAAACTGCTTTTAACCATCTTAGAGCATATCAATAGCGAATGAGTCAAATTTATAATCAAAAAGTGAAACCACACACATTTGAGGTTGGAGATCTTGTCCTTCGTGAAAATCCTCGCAATCGACAAGATAGAGAAAAGAAGGGTAAATTTGAGCCTAACTGGTTGGGTCCATACGTTATCACTGTTGTGTATGGATCTGGGGCATACTAGTTATCTACTCTAGAAGGTGCATTGCTTAACGATCCCATCAACAGTATGCACATTCGCAAGTTTTATACTTGAATACTTTAGAGGGTACACTCTTTTAAAGTCTTGAAAAAATACAAAAAAAATGGAAAAAAGTCCTGAAAAAAATACAAAAAAAATGGAAAAAGTCTTGAAAAAATACAAAAAAATGGAAAAAGTCTTGAAAAAATACAAAAAGAAAAAGAAAAAGTCCTAAAAAAATTGCAAAAAGCTACTTGATCTTTTCATCTCATTTTTCATTCACCCTCCACTTCATAATATCCTTTTCACACTCACCATGGCTTGTGAATTGTTCGACAATCCCCTCACTTGCTCGCTTTGTCATGCGTACTAGATTGGTCCTATTCCTCACAGGGGCATTTCCTCAACCTTAGCCATGGGTTAGGATATTGAGCATCTCACGGTCAAAGAAACTACCCTCTTTGTCTGTCTACTTGCTTGCGATGCATCTCTTTCCGTTGTAAAAGGTCCTGAAAAAATCCAAAAAAATCATAAAATATCCTGAAAAAATCCATAAAAATCATAAAATGTCTTGAAAAAATACATAAAAAATCAAAATGTCTTGAAAAAATCCATAAAAAATCATAAAATGTCTTGAAAAAAATCCAAAAATCATAAAATGAAAAAATCTAAAATGTTTTGAAAAAATCCATAAAAATCATAAGTGTCCTAAAAAAATCCAAAAAAAAATTCAAATATTCCAAAAATCCAAAAAATCAAATAACTTCAAAAATCCCTCAACAATGACACTTTCAGATCACCACATAGCTTTGAACTTCAACAAAATCAAACTACATCACGAGTAACAATCAAGCAAATATTGCAGCATACCTATCAATCCCTCTTCCAAATCCAACCAAACACACACAACGTACCAAGAATCAGTTCCATATCGAAGCATGATGCATGTTTATCTTTGATTGTTTTATGATTTTATCTTTGGCGGCATGTCTTTTAGCTTCTCCAGGATGTCTGGGACTAGAGAGGCGATGATGGGGCATGTTCACTTGTTTGTTGTTTGTGGATTGTTTCTTATTCATAGGACGACTCGTCTTAAGACATGGTTGTCTAAAACCATCGAGGACCTATGAGTCTAGTGTGGATGAGAGCATTCCTTGTCTGATAGTGTCTTCCATGCAATAAGTATTCAGGTCATCTAGGGTCCTTATACCTAGATGCTTATACTTCATTACTAAATAAAAATGCAAACAGTATTCAGGTCGTCTAGAGGCTCATATTATCTAGACGCTTATACTAATTTGTGACATAATAAGCTCGATGATGATAAAAGCACTTAAAATGCACAAGAGGCTTCATCACCTTCATTTTCTCCCATCTGGCATCTTCCATTTATTGCATTTCATTTTCTTCATCTTTCTTGTCGCAAAGAAATCAATCAACTTGCATCTCCAAATCTCATGTCCCCTTAATCAATCAATCAATCATTCTATCAACTTGTAATTGCACTAGCATCAATCTCAATCAGCTTCATCAGCTCATCAACCCGGCTATACTGATCATTTCCATCAATTGTTCAGTTACGCCTATCAAATGTGCATTTCCATCAAATGTACACCACCGCTTTATCACTTGCGCAATATCAAGTATCTGATCATTTTCTTGGTCACATCTATTGTGAGATTAATTTTATTCCAATTTGTCTGATCAATCTCTCGAGGGGGCATATCATTCTTATCATAATCCTTACCAAGATATCTTTGGGGCATGTATCAGTTGATCAATATTTTTTTTCTTTGAAACAACGTGACAAGCTGCATTGTCTCAAAGAGGGGCAAAATGTAGACACTCAAATTTATCCTCAAATCACATTACTCGTCTATTGATTAAAATGATCAATTCATTCAATACTTTCTTCTATTCATGCATTTCATCAAATCATCAAATCATTGCATTGTCATTTGCATACGTCACATTATCATTTTGCACTATCATTCATTATCATAATAAGTTCATTATCATAATCATTCACTAGCATTTCATAATAAAACTATATTATCATTTAAATCAAATCATTTGCATAAATCATTCACTTCATATTGCATTTATATAAATCATTAAATCATTTCACCACATGATCATTCATAATGCATAATAAATAATAATCGTTCATAAAACATTTCATAACCATTCATAAATTAAATAATTTCATTTCGACAAATTATCATTCTTACATAAATCATTCTCATAAAAACATTAAAATAATTCATGATAAAACATTAATAAACCATTTTCATCCATATTAAAAATATATGCATTTAATTATTTTATTCAATCCTTCACTATTCATTTAATCTATCTTCTTTATCATTTCCACTCATATGCATTTCATTTCACTACACCATGTGGGATTTTAAAAATTCATTATTGCAATATCCGTTTATCCCACATTTCTCATTCTCAACCTTTTTGTCATCAGAGATTCCTATTTAAACATGAATCTCTTCTCATTTTGAGCCTGACACAAATTTTACTCACAAATTTACATACTCATATCATCTTTGCATTTTGATTGCATTTCTCATTCATCATAGCCTCTTTATTGCATTTTTGTGTTCATAAAATCTGAGAGCAAATGCATAAACAAAGATCTTGGTGATAGAGAGACAATGGAGATTGATTTCTTTTAAAAGCATTATTTTGTTTCTGTAGTTTAGATTTGTATTTCTGGTTTTGCTTTTAATTAGAATAGCTCTACTGATGTGAGCTGAAATGGTGGTTCTTACTCCATAGAATCATACATTTTTTTCTGGCTCTACAAAGGGATGTGGTGTTCTTTGTCTATCATGTCACTCATAGAAGGAAATTTGTGGTTTGGAAATGTTGTAAAAGAATTGGTGTATCACCAATTTTAATGTTTTTCTATTTGTATTTCTTTGTAATCTTTCCCGAAACTCAAAGAAGAGTCAACTTTCTATAAAAATATTGTTGGTATTCAGTGAGGCACATATTGTCCCCCACTCGCTGAATTTCCCATAAGATTTTTAGAGAGGCATAAGCTTTAATGATCAATAGATTCCTTGGCCACCAAATGTGCTTTTTGAAAATCAAAGTGACATGATAGCCCCACCTTAGGATTGTGTGTGTCGAACACAAAGGCATGTGACACCCTAAGGAGAGAATATCAAGAATGAAAAAGTGATGTTGTGGCTCACAAAACATAATGAGATGTAACTATGGTAATGTCATCACACATGAGCACCACAAAATCAAAAAGAAAGAAAGTGAGATAAGTGAAAAGAAAGAAAAGATAATAACATCATGGACAAGAGATAGGGCGATCTAATATATCAGGATCAAATATTCTCATAATTCTAGATAAATAGATATAATAATATATAAATGAACTATCATCAATCCCCTACTATATCAGACCATATGAAGAAATACACGTGAAAACAAAATAAAAATAAAATATTGGGTCAACATGGAAGGGAGGCCTAAATGCCCCCAACACTTTGCATCATCCTCAATTGCCGAAAGTCAACACACAATAGAGGAAGAATGATGTGACA
Organism: Sequoiadendron giganteum; assembly: GCA_007115665.2. NCBI lineage: Eukaryota > Viridiplantae > Streptophyta > Pinopsida > Cupressales > Cupressaceae > Sequoiadendron > Sequoiadendron giganteum. The sequence continues at coordinate 197,380,773 of CM021102.1, forward strand.
AATAGAGGAAGTTTTATGACATAAAAAACTCCTTGATTTAAGCACCTACAAGGGTGACAAGGGTCATCTAGGAACACATAACACAAGCACAAGGGAGCACAAACATACACACAACCCAATCTATAGATAAAGAACAGGTGCCCCCTAGTACTTATCAACCAAGAGGTCATCATTCTCCTAGTCTAGATCATCATAAGGGGAAGGCAGATGAGTCTGCAAAGCTAGAATATCAAGGGGGAACCCTTTGACCCTCAAAACAAGAGCCTAGGAAGAAGGCCCCTCGAGGTCTTCTCTACTTAGTTCTTGTGGGGTGAAATTTAACGATTTCATAAAGATCATTGATAGGGTTGGGACCTCATTCATAGAATTAAACATGTAATTCATAGTTGTGACATGCGTTAACTCAATGGGTGAGGGAGGCGACACGTGAGATCCACTACTAAGCTCTCTAAAAGACTCGGGAGTAGTGACGAACTCTGGGAACATCAGGGCTTCCTCTGTCACTAGGAAAACACATCTCAATGTAGAACCACCCTCTGAAGAAGATGAACCCCTCTTCTAATCCCCATTGCTAGTAGGGTCATCTTCCATCTACTTTATTAGAGGATGCAGTATTCCCACAAATGAAGCAAAAGGAATGGAGGAAGAGGAGAAAACCATGACAGATACCATCAAGTTATTCGACATGTCCATGGGTTTTGAGAATGGTAGGATGTATTTGAGGGACATTAGAAGGGGAGCTCAATCAAAGGAGCAATAAACACCTACATCCTCTTTGGTTGAGGATCATTTACTCTCACGAAGGCAGATGGAAGTAGAACCAAAGTTGAAAGAATTGAAGCAAAGAGGATGGGAGAGGAAACAATAGAAGGTGCCAAAGTAGGAACTGCTGAATCCTCTTCCATATTCTATAGGGAAGATTTCTCAGTGGTCATATCCTTCCTCTGATGCTTGTGCTCATGCACAAAGTAGTTTCTGTGACTCCAAGAACTAAAGGTCGAAAGTTGGGATGGGACAAAAGACTGCTATTTGACCATCAGAGTATCCATCGTGACTATTTCTAACAAAGGAAGAGACTCCCAGATGGGAATAGGAAGAAAATTTTGAGAGGATGATGGAATGATAGCAAGGGAGCCAACTCTAACACCTTAGTGACAAGCCTCTCCCCATTCATTGCCTTAGAGTCAGAAGCACTAGGAGGCTATGGAGGCTGAGATATAGAGGATGCCCCACGGTGACCCTTCCCCTTACCATATCGAATGGTCTAATGCACCATGGGTAAGATGGGAAATTCTAATGTTGGATGCTTGAAATTTCTCCAAGTGGGCACCATCGAGATCTCAAGAAAACACCTAGGAGCAGAAGATGATGGCACCACAACAGGGCGAGAGGAGGAAATAGGTGGGACAATGAGAGAAGAAGAGGGAACCTAGGTGTGCTTCTCCTCTACCCCCTTTTGGGCCAAGGCAGACTCACACTCCGCTTTAATGCAAGCCCTATGCAAAATGACCCCACTCTTGCAGGGGATCCACTCATAGGTTACATAGATGGGATGGGTAGATGTAAAAAGGAGGCCATTTCTTTGTACACTAAACAAAAATTTCATAGGGCCCCTAAGGGTTTCATAACTAGATGGTGACCCACTTAAGGCTTCATTCCATGATGCTTATGGAAACTTCCATCTACGCACCTAGGGGTCATAGGTTGGGTTGCAAGGCTAAGAATCTCATAACACTCACACCCACAACACTCCTAGGACACGAGGAAAGGGTCTTTCAGCACTGCTAAATGGAACCAAAATGGTTCACATTAGGTTCACCAAAATATAGAGGGGAGGGACCAACCACTCAACAATTCCAGGTCATAGAGAGTTGAGAGTTGAAGGATGCCCTAATCTACCTCAACTGCCTAGGTGTTTGATGTCAAAGATTTAGAATGAAGAGAAATCTCAGTGCTTTTGTCACTCTACTAACCCAAGAATTAAGTTATGACTAAGCAAGTGGGTTTTTTGAATCCAAACTATACCTCAGATAGCTCTCTTCCAGAGGATAGCAATGTAGATTAGGGATGACAATGTGGAGCATTGAAATCTCACAGATGCACTAGCATTCGTATGGAAACAAAATGCAAAAGAACAGTGAAAATACAAGAGGACCTACTAACAACCTAGGTGTCAAAATGTAAAGTACTAACAAAAATGCTAAATGATAGAATGATGGAAATAACTAAAAAGACAATGTAGAAAAGACAAGAAATGAAGGTGACAGAAGTGAACTCATGAAGGGTCCAGTTCTCTAGCAAGCTCCACATGAATGTGTACCTACACACAACCCACAGAGGAAAAATGTTAGGACTATATAGGGGTTTTCCGCAATCAAACCCTCATTTTGGTGTTTCCACCTCTAAGGATAGCCAGATAGATAAATATGTAGAAATATGATAAAGAAAATGATGTTGGAATGGAAATTAAACCAATCATTATGAGAGACACTATGCTACTCAAATCCAACAACAAATTAGTAATACGAAAGTGTTACCACCCTCTACCAAAGGCACTCAAGGCCAATGAGAGAGGAATGCAAGCCCATAGCTATTGTAGAGTTAACATATTTGGAACAATGTCGAAAGTAGGCTCGCAAGATACCAACCTACACCTTTATGGTAGATGTGAAGAATCTTGTGATTGTTGGAATCATGAAGCTAGTAGTATAGCAAGTAGCTTGAGTATGGAGAAAAACCTGAAGCTAGAAGATCAAGAATTGCTCCAAAGATCTTGAACTGCTAAGAAGATTGATTGAAAATGAAACATATCCATTTGAAGAAGGTTTGGGAGGGAAAGAGTTGTTCAAAGGTTGATAGGAAGGCACAGGGGTGTTACATTTTGTTGCCAATGCAAAAAATAACATATCCATTTATTTTAGTGGAAGGAATATTGTCAAGATGATAGTGCATCACATAGATGTCTACGCATCGCATGCATTTCCTAGACAAAAATTCTTACATAAATACTAAAAAAAAGTGCCAAGTGGATGGGCTATGGAATGAGGATATGGAATTACTTGGTTAGATTTTAATTTTCTAATGTGGAGGGTGTAAAAGGGGAATTTGCAAGAGGGGTGCAAATTCCCTCATATACACTTTGATTGTGCTTTCATATGAGGGTTTTATAGAGGAAATTTTGTAGATGACCTCTTGAAATAAAATGGACCTCACCATTGGATCCAAGATGGATGAGAAATGAAAATGACATAAAATTTTCCCTATTTTTAAAATTTTGAAAAAAGAGAAAATATTTTTTTCCCCCAAAACCCATCATATGGTTGTATGGGTCTATAGAGGCAGCTAAAAAAAATATGGTCACTAGTTAAAAAAACTAAAAAACATAAAATATACTGAAAAATATTTAAAAGGAGAAAAAAATTACTCATATGTGGGGGGTTCCACAGACCCCCCCCCACAACCCACAACTTTCAACCTACATGTTGACAGTCTGATCGGCTGACAACCGACCAGTATTGCCAATTCAATAGTAGTGCTAGCCAACACTGATAATACTAAGATGGTGGGAGCCCTTGCTAGAACCAGTCGAAAAAATATAAAATCCAACCAAATAAAATTTATCACTCAAAAAGAAATTTAAACAAAATTTAATTACTCTTAAAGTCCGTCACTTCTTTGAAAAATTAAATCAAATTTAAAATTTGTTTAAAATCCATCACCGACATTCCACTTGAGGTGCTTCCACCACTAACACGCCTCCTGAAGGCCACTAGCCAACCACTTTCCAACCACCTCCATAAGCCAAATCAGACATTTGTTTTGAAATGAGCATAAATTTCACCTAGGATGTTAGTTTTTCAACTTCTTAAACTTGTTGGAAGGGTGGTTCTGAGAAATACGTAGTGGTACAATTTTGGTTCCATAATTTTTCTATTTTAATTAGGTTTTTGGATCCTAGAAGGTAGATGTTCTTAGTTTCACGATTTTGAGCATAAATTTTGCATACAAAATTGGATTTTTGATTTCAAATAGGCATTGGAGAGCATGGACAGTGTAATACACAATGGATTGGGTAGATTATTAGTTTATGGTGCAAGATAAGTTTAGTACTTATTTGATCACTTGTAGGTGCTTGAGATTTGGTGTGTGATTGTGTGAGCATCTAGAAAAGTCAAGATGTGAATCTTTGAGTGAGTATATGTGTTTATATGATATTTATGGTGATACAATTGATTATCATTTTGGTGCTTCTCGGTACATGTTTACAAGTATTTTCTAGAGTTGGACTTTGATGGTGATAGGTACACATGTCATCTTCAATTTTGAAGATGTGGGTTGACATGAGTGGAGAATTGGAGTCTCATATGTGCGGCAATTGAGTGTAGGTACATCATTGTCTATGTTTATGGTGTCATAGATATGTAGGTACATTTGAGCATTGGTATGACATGATCATGTATGTGGTTGTTTGGTGGTGATTTGGTTTTGTGTTAGGAGGTTGTTCTCATCTCCTAGATTCTTATTTCATTCCTTGACTATGGTTACTCATTTGTGGAAATATTTGGAAAATTATATTTGTGGTTGATTTGGTGTTTGAGTCTTGATTTCTACAACATTATCTTCTTTGATATATCTGTTTGTAGGTTACTAATGTGATGATGAGTTTGCATGCTTCATTGATTAGATCTTCGAGTTATACAGTTGTGTGGGTTGGATGCCCATTCGATTACAGTGGGATGACTCAAATAGGACTATTGATATCCATGAGATTTGTTCAGTGTTGATGTAAAATTTGTTAGTTGGCCTTGTTTGTGGTCATTTGTGCAATGGTATGTTGCTTTGGGATGGGAGGATTGATGGTTGGAGTACTTGATTAGTTAGTGATTAGGACTTGTAGCATGTGGTTTGATCACAATGTCATGATAGCATGGTTACTTCATTGGTTACACATTTTAGTGGGAGCTTTTGATAGTGATGACTTGATAGTGTAAGATTGGTTCTTGATGGTTTGATGGTAGTTGTATATTATTGGCTTGGAGATCTTGGTTCTACTTGGTATGATTGTAATTTTAGTTGCGTGTGTGGACTTGCATGATCTTCATGGAGGAGATGGTTGTCATGATGCCATGCGTATATCAATATCACAGTTTAGTGGGAGTTGTTGATAGTGACATGATTGATCATTGGTGATGATTATCTTAATTTGATTGGAGATGTTGATTCTTGGTTTAGAATGTGATTGTTATTATGTCATGGTTTACTCTTAATATTAATTTAGTGATTTGACATGATATGGGTTCTCTTGAGACTAGGATGTATGCATTATTAGATGTGATCTCTATGGAGAATTTTTTCCCTCAATGTTTTACTATAGGTTTTTTGACCCCTGCAGTCTTCTTTTTGACCCTTCATTTTCGCATTTTGATGGCACCACGCCCTGACCATCAAAGTCTCTACCTTAACTAGCTTCACCCTACCATATTTAACAATATCTATAACAAAATGATACTCTACATCAATGTGCTTGGTCTTGGCATGAAATGTTGGGTTCTTGGCTAGACATATCGCTACATCAATGTGCTTGGTCTTGGCAATAAATTATCACTACACCTTGTTTTATTCCAATATCTGAACACAGTCTCTTAATCCAAATGGCTTCTTTATAAGCATGAGTAGTTTCCATTTACTCTACTTCAGTAGTGGACAAATAAACCATAGCCTATCGCTTACTCATCCAGCTAATTGCACTACCAAATAAAGTAAACACATAAGCATTGGTGGATCTTCTGCTATCAACATCACCTACCTAGTCTAAATCCACATAACCATGAATATCAAGGGAAATCTCATCTTCAGTCATATTACTATGATAATATAAGGAATAATCTGAGGTACCACATAAATATTTGAAGATCCTTTTAACTACATCCCAATAAAATCTATTGGGATTAGACATATTTACTATGGAAATAATTCCCACTACTTGGGAAATGTATGGTCTAGTACAAACCATAGAATACATCAAATTTCCAACTACATTCTGGTAAGGCACTCTGCTCATGTCCTCCATCTTTGATGGAGATGTTGGACAATCTGAAATAGATAACTTTGTTCCAACTAAAACATGAACACACAATGGTCTACAATCCTACATATCAAACCTCTATAAAATTGAATTGGCATACTTACTTTGGCCAAGCCATAGCTTTTTGTTCACTCTATCTCTTCTAATTTCCATCCCAAGAATGTGTTTAGCTACACCAATATCTTTCATTTCAAACTTACTAGCAAGTTGAGATTTTACTTTTGAAATCATACCTTTGCCTTTACCAATGAATAACATATCAGTAACATATAATGCAATAAATAAGAAATGATCACCATTAGTTTTATCATAAACACAATGATCTGATTTAGAATGCTCAAATCCTAAACTCAACACATATGTATCGATTTTTTAGTACCACATCCTAGGACTCTATTTTAAGCCATACAAATATTTCTTCAATTTACAAACCAACTTACTTTTACCTTACACCATGTAGTGCACTGGTTGTATCATTTAAATATCCTCCTCCAAATCACCATAAAGGCAAGCAGTTTTCACATCCATTTTATCAACCTCTAAGTCATAAGTGTAGTGTAGTAAAATGAATACCCTTGCATTTTCACACTTTTTTGGGCCCATCTTGCTTTATTTATCCTCATTTATGGCTTAATTGGTCCTATTTTATGTCCACAAGCCCTATGAATTGCATCTTTTTTTGGCTAATCCCGACATTCTCCAATTCATAAATGATAATCTAATGATTCTCATATGTGTGTTCCTAATTTTTGATCGGGACTAAAACACAACCTAGGGTTTTTTTGTCCCCTCGAGGTCTCGGAACCCTAATTTTGAGGCATCTTAATTGGGCCCCTTTTTTGGTTTCTATGCCCCAAGTTTCATGACTTGGGACTAAGACACCACCTAGGGTGTCTTAGTCCTCCTTGAGTCATTTTCGGGATTTAATTTCAAATTATGGAAGGATTTAGCCTCCTTTATTTAATGAATTCATATGTCATCTTGGTGTGATATAATTTTAGGATATTAAGCATAAGTAAGTACAAATACAAGGTTCATTCATTCATTTTCATCCTAGAGCAACTTGAGTATTCATTCCTAAGGAAAATTTATGGGATCAAGAGCATTCAAGAGAAATTTATCAAGATTCAAGCATCATATCAGAGATTTTCTTGCATCATGTGTGTTGTTGTGCTAACATTTGTGATGTAGGGTTTTGATTCAAGCAAGAAATTCAAGTCCATATCTTTGGTTCAAGATCCATATCCATTGTAGCCATTTCACACAAGTTTGCAGACTTTACAAGGGTTTGGTGAGTTGTAGCATTGCATGTTGTTCATTCACCATTTGCCTTCACTATTCTATTTCATTTCAAGGTTTAATTACCAATAAGGGGTTTGACTAAGGAAAACCCCCATTCACTAACAATCAACAAGTTTTTCAATCTTGCATATTTATGTTTAAAAATCTAGGTTGAATACTTGAAGATCATTTGGAGTGCAAAGTTGTAAAAGTTGCAAAGTTATCATATTCATGGAAACTCACATACAAGTCAGATCTGGAAGTTTCTGAGCCTAACATCCAAGAAGAAGAAAGTGTAGACCTTGAAGCTCAGTATCACATTCAAAGTTTTCAAAAGTTCAGAACGAGACTAATACACCACCTTGGGTGTCTTAGTCCTCCTAGGAATATTTTTTAGAGATTCCTTTAGATCTGATTCTGACATCCAAAGATTATATATTTTCCTTGAAAATAGTAGCGGGACTAATACGCCATCTTGGGCATCTTATTCATCCAAGGCACATTTTGGTAGCTTCTTTGCATTTCTGAAATCCTCACATCTCCAGACTTCCTAGGTACACATATATTATCCCCTTGTTGCATAATTTCATTATTTGCATACCTCATTTAGCTTGCATAACTAGGTTTTGTAGGTTGAATGTTCATTTTTCTTTTCCAAGAATTTTCTTAGTGGTGAACCCCTTTAAGCTGAAAGAACTCCCCTCCTAGGTCCTCCTCATTGTGAGTTGACTCACCTTGTGAGGTTGTTAGTCAATCTAATTAGGGTTCCTAGGACATAATTGAATGACCTAGATAGAATAGGAAATCACCCCTTCCCATTTTATCTACGGTTCATTTTGGTGAACCTGACTTCTTTGAACATTCTTTTTCTAATTTGGAGTCCATAAAATTCCTAGATCTAGATTGCATTCATTGCATCATGCATTAGTGAAAGTGCATCTAGGGTTTCCTATTTTTGCATTATTGAAAGTGCATATAGGTTACATTTTTACTTTCCTGCATCATTTCATTTCATTGCAAAACCTAAAAAGTACATTTTTCATCCTCTTAATTGCATTTAGAAGTATTCTTATTGCATTCCAAATTGAAAAAAATGCATTCAATATTGCATTTAATTGCTTGTTCCTAGTTACTTTTTCTTGCACTCATTTGCACATTTTCCTATTTCTAAACATCATTACCTTGAATAGGAAATGTAAACATTGTGGACAAACCAAAATTTGTTGTTTTTTATGAGAAAAACCTCTACTAGGACTAAAACGCCCTTCTTGACATCTTAGTCCCTCTCAGGGTTTTTGCTCCAGAATCCTCTCTCTATTGTTTGCTATCTATTTCACTCCCTGGAACTTTAGAATCTCACCAGGAGGACCAATCCACCCTTACTAGCATCTTAGTCCTTTCTGACTTTGACTCTCCAATTTTTGGGGTTTGAAATTTATTTTCTATGTTTTTGTGGGCTACCTTCAGTTTTCAAAATTGTTGTTATTCCAATTTCTTTCATTTCAAGTGTAACTAGAAGCATAAGATATTATGTTCATTGCACTTTTTATGGTTTATTCCTTGTATGAGTTATATTACTTGGCGTCCTACTACTAATACTATGGCTAGACGAAGTACGAGACTCATGGCATCCCACGATAAGACACTCATTGTGGATCTTGGGTTATCAAGCTCTCTTACTTTTGGTGTTGGCACTAGTTTACTAGGTATGGACCATACCTTTTACACCTCTTTTTCCATGCCTACCTTACCTACAAGTGTTATTCCAAGTGTTCAAACAATGGTTGATCATATTACACAAAAAAACATAATGAAAATGCATGAAGACCTAGCCCATTTACAAGATAGTGTGAGTACTGAAAACATTTCCAACACTATTATACCTGCCATAGATAGTATTCACCTGCATGATGGAAAGTGATGAAGGAATGGAAGTTGTGTGTAGTATAGCTCACATCTTTGGAAAACACCTTCCTCCCACCACCAATGGTGCTCAAACTTCAAACAATGTGCAAGGAGGAAATCAAACCCCTCCCTCTTAAACCATAGCATCCATTCCCACCTATACAACTCCTGAAGTGACCATAATGATGCAACCTACTAGCAATATCCTTCCTACCTCACACATTTCCACTAGTGCTCCTTATACCTATGTGGCATCTAATCTCATACCTCCTCCCACAAGCACTCCATTAATCTATCCTTCCAACACATACACACCACAACCATATTCACCTCCATCCCAAACCACAAGCTATGATCCTATCATTAACCACCTCTTACAAAGCTTTTCATCCCTTGAATGTCAAGTCTCTACCATAAACCAAAATCAAAATGGTCCACCTTCATACTACGTAAAAAGCAACCCATTTTCCTTGGAGATATTGAGAACTCTAGTACCACAAGGTATAGAGATCCCTAGATTTGAGAAGTATGGAGGAAAGAGAGATCATGCTAATCATGTTAATTCCTTCACTGCTTTGAATAGTGACTCTACGGTTAAGGACAAAATTTTGGCTAAACTTTTTCCCCGATCCTTGAAATACATTTCCTTGAACTCATTTTCTACATTACCAAATAAATCAATTCATTCATTCAATGAACTTTTTGAGGCCTTTATTAACCATTTCCAAGTGCACATGGTTCTTGAAATGACATTGGTTGATTTGATGAGATGCAAGAAAAATGAGGGTGAAAAGGTCACTAACTTTATTTCATGCAACTGCTCGCTTTATTCCCAAATCAGTGTGAAGATTCTTGATTCCCACCTTCAAAAGATGTTAATAGAAAATTTACAAAGCAAGATAAGGGATAAGCTCACCATGATGAAATTTCCTTCCTTCGTGCACCTATGCACTACCCTTCGAGATTATCAAAATTCTATGTGCTAGTGAACCAAAATATACTCCTACCCATCCTAAATTTTTTGAAACATCAAACCAAAAAACTTATCAACCTTTTAGAAGACAACCTAAAAGTTTCCTTCAACTAAATTCCACCTCTCAACCTACCCAACTAGTTGATACCCAAGTAGACACTATAAAGAAGGGTAATCCTTATATCTTTAAAGATCCGCAAGGGCAATTTACTCCCTTATCCGACACACTCCACAACATCATGACCCAACTCTTAAACAAAAAAATTCTTACCATACCTCTTGTCTGACCCCTTGACCCTAGAAAACCTTTACCTCTGAGCTTTAGACACAATGTCTATTGTGCTTACCACCAAAAAAAGGATGACATGGAACATTGCAAGCATCTTAAACATCTTGTGCAAGACCTCATTGATTCCAATCATATCCTAATTGGAGGTGTGAATGAAAAAGGTAATAATTTTGTGGCTCCTCCCAACCAAAACTTGCAAATATTTACCAATCCAATGGCCAACCATAATATTTCATTTGTTAAGGCTAGCAAAACTAAGCCTGATGTGATGAATGTTGATGCAAATGATGAAAATATGAGCGATCATGAACAAATTCCTATGGATGATGATGAACACAGTCCTATGGATATAGTGATAGGAGTGATTAACATCGAGCCTCATAAAGAACAAACGATCGCTATTACTTTCTCATTAGAAGAAATAATCAAACATGCACCTGATGCTCCTCGTTACATAGCCAACATAACCAATAACAAGCCCACTCCTAGGATTTTAATTGATCTTTTTTTCAAGAGAATGTGATCACAAAAGAACTCTTATATGTGCATGAACTCATTCAAGATAGATATGATAAACCAAAAGCATGGATTAAAATGCATGATGGTTTTTCTCATGCTACAATGGGCCCGATCACACTCGCTTTACAAGTAGGACTGAAGAAATCAAATGTATCATTCTCTATTATATGTAATTTAGAATTATTTTGTGTGAAGTTAGGCTACAAATGGCTTTGCTCCATGAATGTGGTCCCATCCATTTTCCATAAGTGCTTGTAGCTTCCAGTCGGCAATGAAATATTCATTAAAAACCATAGTGGCTTTAGACCCCCATCTTCCCATGGAAATTTATCCTTAGATTATTTTTGTCCTGATCCCATGGAACCTATAAGACAACATGAAGACTTCCTTTTCCTATCCTACGAAAAGTTCAAAGAAAAAGGCATAACCAAATTATCCCTTGAAAACATGCCTCTACCCATGATCGAACCTCCACCCATGCCTGAATCTCCACCACCTAAACAAAACAATGTTGAGCCTCAAACCCTTCCAAAAAACCAAGAACCATCCATGAATAAACCCTTACCTGTTTCCTACAAGAGACCTAGAGAAAACCGAACACGTCATAACTTGCATCTAAAACAAATTTATAAAGCCAAAGAGAAAGTGGTTGAATAACCTCCCATAGTTTCTTCCATTCTTCCATCACAAGAAGAAAATGAAACTATGGTTGATAAACCCACTCCCACACAAACACAATTTGAAAACCATAATAAAAGGAACAAAAATGTCAGAGAGCATAGGCATAGGCATTGTGTTATTGCTCAAAAGATGAGTGGTGAGAAAAAAATTCAAACTTAAAATCCAAACTTGATAGAATCAATAAATGATGGACCTCTTTTGTTAATAAAGATTATAAATTCTACACAACAAGGACCAAAACCTTCTATGGATATTATCATTCATCCTCCTATTGTGGTTAATTTGGATGAGGATGAGGAAATAGCTAAAATCAAAGAGGAAGCGCATAATGAGTTGAATCTATTATTCTCCTCATCCATTAGCTTAAATGATAACCATGATGATCCTCCTAAACTGAGTGATTCAACATGTGTTGAGCCTTGTCATTCTCGTAGTACAACACTTGATGTGATCCCTCTCGCTAGTGATTTGAATTTCACATATACTAAACAAGACTAGGATGCAAATGACCAGTTGGATGGTTGATTTGCATGTGCCTTACTAGCATTTCTTTTCTCTTTTGCTTGCTTGTGCGTATTGTGATCCCCCATGTTGTTCAGTTTGATGTTTCTCCCTCTTTGTGCATTTCTCTACTTGTACCTTCATTCTTCTATATGTCGTAAGCTCTTTGCCTTTTCATTTATCTTTTCTTTTCCTTTTATTTTTGTCTCATGTTTTCCTTTTGGGGATGACACAAGGTGTCAAGACACCCTATGTCTCTTCCATGTTAACCCAAAAGGATTTTTCTTTATTTTCGCTCTCTTTGTGTCATTCTTCTAGTTCTATGTGCATTTTAGGAATGATGATAGTTCCAAGCTCTCTAATATCATTGCAACAAAGACAGATAATGACCCTAAATCCATAGATCCCTTGTGTGTTTTTGGGGGGCAACCCTCTTTTTTCTTTTCATCTTCTAGCTAATTTAAAGTAATTGCTCATAGCATGGTGTTAGCAATTTCTTTAAAGTGGGGATATACATTGACATTATTCTGGCATGATTTAATTTGCATTTTTTTTTCATGTTCCTTGATGTGATTTCTTACTTCATATGATGTGTTTTCCTCTTTGTGGTGACATTGGGACTAATGTACTTCAAGAGTGTGATCCATCTTAGCATATTACATTCATCTTAGTGGTGATGTGACATACTGCATTCCCTAGGTTGTGAATATTTTATCCTTTGATTGGTCCTCTCTTGGAGACATTAAGAATGATGTCCCCTAAGATTAAGATCTCACATGAACTAAGCAAAATCTCTTTGAACATCTCTCTTTCTTATTGCATTGCATTTTTATTTTTGTACCTTATTAAAGTCATGGAGGTATGGATTTGATATGGTCCCCTTGGGGCTCACCTAGTGAACAACTAGCTTCACTAGCCCTTGTGAGCATGCATTTTTGTACCTTATTAAAGTCATGGAGGTATGGATTTGATATGGTACCCCTGGGGCTCACCTAGTGAACAACTAGCTTCACTAGCCCTTGTGAGCATGCATTTTTGTGCCTTATTAAAGTCATGGAGGTATGAATTTGATATGGTTCCCCTAGGGCTCACCTACTAAACAACTATCTTCACTAGCCCTTGTGAGCATGCATTTGTCTAGCTTATTAAATTCATGGAGGTGTATATTTGATATGGTCCCCCTAGGGGCTCACCTAGTGGACACCTAGCTCCCACTAGCCCTTGTGAGTGTGCACTTTTTTTTGCATAGTGGACTATGCACTCCACTTGTAAACCTCTTCAAGCCTAGACCTGGTCCACTACGTTGGATAGCCAGTCGAAGCTTGATCTATCGTAATCTTTTCCTTTTTCATTTTTCATGTCTTTGATGGTGTATGTTTCCAATCTAATTTGGCTTCATATATCATTCACAAGCGTGTTCCTTTGTGCCTATGTTGTTTTTCCATAGGATCTTGATCTTGGGGGCTTGATCATCCCTCTTGATTGTTTTCATCCTATCTTACTAACATTTGTACATTTGAACCCCTCTTGATTGCATGGTTGGCTACTTTAGTGTTAGTTTGAAGCAAGTTCATCCTCTCACTAAAGTGGGGGCTAAATGTAGTGTAGTAAAATGCATACCCTTTAATTTTCACACTTGTTTGGGTCCGCCTTGCTTTATTTATCCTCATTTATGGATTAATTGGTCCTATTTTGTGTCCACAAGACCTATGAATTGCATCTTTTTCTAGCTAATCCTAACATTCTCCAATGCATAAATGATAATCCAATTATTCTCATATGTGTGTTCTTGATTTTTTGTTGGGACTAAAATGCCACCTAGGGCATCTTTGTGCCCCCAAGGTCTCGAGACCCTTATTTTGAGGCATCTTAATTGGGCCCCTTTTTTGGTGTTTGTGCCCCAAGTTTCATGACTTGGGACTAAGATGCCACCTACGACGTCTTAGTCCTTCTTGAGTCATTTTCGGGATCTAATTTCAATATTTGGTGAGATTTAGCCTCCTTTATTTAATGAATTCATATGTTTTCTTTGTGTGATATAATTTCAGGATATTAAGCATAAGTAAGTATAAATACAAGGTTCATTCATTTATTTTTATCCTAGCAACTTGAGTATTCATTCCTAAGGAAAATTTATGAGATCAAGAGAATTCAAGTGCAATTCATCAAGCATTTGGAGCCATCATCAAGATTCAAGTATCATATCAAATATCTTCTTGCATTATGTGTGTTGTTGTGCTAACATTTGTGATGTAGGGTTTTGATTCGAGAAAGCAATTCAAGTCCATGTATATGGTTCAAGATCCATATCCACTGCAACCATTTTACACAAGTTGACAAACTTTAAAAGGGTTTGGTGAGTTGTAGCATTGAATTTTGTTCATTCACCATTTCCCTTCATTATTCTATTTCATTTAAAGGTTTAATTACTAATAAGGGGTTTGATCAAGGAAAACTCCCATTCACTAACAATCAACAAGTTTTTCCATCTTGCATATTTGTGTTTACAAATCTAGGTTGAAGACTTGAAGATCATTTGGAGTGCAAAGTTACAAAGTTGTCATCTTCATGAAAACTCACATATAGGTCAGATCCAAAAGTTTCAGAGCCTGAGATACGAGAAGAAGAAAGTGCAAACCTTGGAGCTTAGGATCGTATTCAGTGTTTTAGGAAATCTAGAATGGGACTAATGGGTATGTGCAGGATCATCATGGAAAAAATAGGCCCTTAAGTGGTAATAAAATTTAGAAAATCAGAGTTAGGCAACTTGATGTAAAAATTTGAATAAGTTATCTATATTATTTCAAAAATATGTAACAATAGAATCAGTAGCAAATTGAATTTATTTTCTAAACTACTAGGTTTATTTAAGAAAAAAAAAATCTATTTGGTGAAAATTTGAAATTTCAATGCAGTAGTACTTAAATTTCAAGGAAAAAATAAGAAGTAGTTGTCCATCTGACCACCCTAACCACAATAAAATGATAATATTGTTTTATAATATTTTAGATATAGGTAGGGGACTCATGTCTTGATGTGATGCATATTTTTTTGTAATTTTTTTGCAAGTAAATAATTAACTATGAATTTTTTATTACAACTTTAAAAAAATATAAAAACTCGTATGTTTGACCACCTTAACTTGGTGAAAAATTCATGAAATTCAATTCTTTTTTTTTAATCCTATAGTATGTGAAGCATAGAATGTGACACATATTTTGGATTCAAAAAATGTGATACCGTTTGAAATCTATAGAGTCTTTTCAATCAGCCTATCAATCAGGACTTTAGTCGTAATTCAAACAGAAAATTAATAATAATTATTTATTAAATTCAAAGTAAAGCATAATTTATATTGGTGGAAATCTGAGAGTCTCCTTTACAAACCCTTTTCGTTTCATCAATTTTGGGTAAAATAAATTCGTCAGCCACATGGGCTATCATATCACTTAGATATCACCACTTTTTGGCCCATCATGATCTTTCACACACCCTAATATGCCACCTTGGGCATCTTAGTCCTCCCAGGAAAAAAATTCAGAGATTCCTTCAGATCTGGTTCTAACATTCGAATATTTTATATTTGGCCCAAAAAATAGCAACAAGACTAATATGCCATCTTGGGTGTCTTAGTTCTCCAAGGCATATTTTGGCAGCTTCTTTGCATTTTCGGAATCCTCACAACATCTCTAGAATTCCCAAGTAAACATATCCTATCCCCTTGTTGCATAATTTCATTATTTGCATACCTCATTTAGCTTGCATAACTAGGTTTTGTAGACCTTGAATGTTCATTTGTATTTTCAAATCATTTTCTTGGTGGTGAACACCTTTAAGCTGAAAGAACTCCCCTCCTAGGTCCTCCTCATTGTGAATTGAATCACCTTGTGAGGTTGTTAGTCAATCCAATTAGGGTGCCTAGGACATAATTGAATGGCCTCTAGATAAAATGGGAAATCACCCCTTCCCATTTTATCTACTATTCAATAAGCAACACCAATAGAAAGATAAAATCTAATGGATGTAATTTTTGCAACAGGAGAAAATATCTCACCATAATCAACATCCTCAACTTGAGAGTAACCCTTCATAATCAGCCTTGCTTTGTACTTCTCACTACCTCCATCTAAACCAATCTTTTTCTTGAACACCCATTTACAACCAACGGGTTTTCTTCCTTTAGGCAATGGTACAAGATCCCATGTATCATTCTACTTCCAAGATGCCATTTCTTCATCCATAGCAGTCTTCCAAAATTTTGCATCATTCATACCAAGTGCCTCTTTTACAGATATGGGTTCATCCATGTTAGTATTCAAAGAAAAAATAGATCTCCAATCATCAGGTGAGTACCTTTCAGGTGTTGTCTATGCCTTGTAGACCTACTCACAAGATGAGTTGGAGGTTCTTCCTCCTCTTTTGAAGATTTAGAGTTGGATGAGCTCTCCTCAACTTCTTATCTAGATCCATGGGCCTCGATTCAACTTTCTCAAGTTTCTAGAAGGAAATTGAATCACATCTTCCTATTTACTTTGTTATGGCTACAATGTAACAAAAGAAGGCTTAGTTTCTCTAAAAATAACACTTCTACTATGTATTACCTTTTGTGTAAAGTGATCCTAAAGCTTGTATCCTTTAACACCATAATCGTATCTAATGAAGATATATTTCATAACCTTGTTCTCCAACTTTATTTGCTTCTCCTTTGGCACATGTGCATATGCCTCGCAACCAAAAACTCTAAGATGTATTAATAAAGGCTTATGGCCCAACCAAGCCTCTATAGTTGTCTTATCAAAAAGAGTTGATGTAGGAGACTTATTAATCAGGTAACAAGTAGTGGAAAAAAATTCAACCCAAAACCTTTGTTCTATACCAACACACTCAACATACTCCTAGCCTTCTCCATTAGTGTCATGTTCATTCTTTTTACAACTCCATTCTGCTGTGGAGAATACAAAGTTGTCTTTTGTCTATGAATACCACAATATTTACAAAATCTATCAAAATTATTAGAGAAAAATTCACCGCCATTATCAGTCCTCAAACATTTTATTTTCTTTCCAGTCTACAGCTCGACCTTTGCTTGAAATTATTTAAATTGACTAAAAACTTTACATTTACTCTTTAAAAAGTATACCCATGTCCTTCTATGATAATCGTGAGTAAATGAAACATAATATGTGGATTTCCCAATTGAAGGAATATCTACAAGACCAAACACATTAGAATTAATAAGATCCAATACACTAAAAGATTTATGAGAACTCGAGTAAAAATGAAGGTGATTTTTTTTTCCATAAATACAATGCTCACATAAATCAAATTCAAGATTACAATCAGACAAAACTTCAACAAGGTTTTTATTTTTAAAGGTCCTTAGACTATTTTCTTTAATGTGGCCAAGTCTCTAGTGCCATAGCATAGTTTTCGTTGTAGGTAACTTTGTTTTAGAAGAAAGAGCACCCTTGGGTACCCAAAATGCATGACCATCTACTAAAGGTGAAACCCTCACTTCTTCCAAAAACTTGCTTTTCACAAAAGTATTGTTGCACTTAATAGTGAATGCATCAACCTTATACAATGTGCCATATCTGACACCTCTAGCAATCACCATAGCACCTTTGACTATCTTGCATCCTGCATTAGAAAATACTACCTGCACACCTACATCTATTAGTTTGATTATAGATAACAAATTTCGTGCTAAGCTAGGGATATGCAACACACCATTAATCTTCCTTATTCTACCATCAGGAAACCTGATTTTAACTTTACCATGACCAACAATATCTAAATGAGAATCATCACCCAAGTACACCTTACCTCCATAAAATTCTTCATATTCATAAAACCAATCTCTATTAAAGGTCATATAGAAAGATGCACCTAGGTCAATTAACCATGCATCATTACCTACACGAGTTGCCAAAGCTGCAATGAATGTTTCACCATCTTCCTTCTCAGACTTGGAATCAAAATCAAATTTCTTCTTCTTTTCTTCTTTGTAGTCCTTACAAACATGTCCAGGCTTACTGTAGTTCCGAAAAATAACTTTGGACTTTCCAGGACACTTAGATCTCCCCTTGGACTTGGATTTTTCACACTTCTCATTTGTTTTGAATTTTTGCTTAGGTCTTCCATGAAAATTCAAGGCATCCTTGGCATTGATGGATACCTTACTCCCCATCTCTTCATAAAGCAAAGAACTCACCACATCTTCAATCTTCAATATAATAGAAGTACTCCCAATAGCCATAACAAGAGAATCCCATGAATCGGGAAAATAACAAAGCAAGATCTAATATTTCTCTTGCTCATCCATTTTGACACCAACTAATGCCAACTGAGCCACCAGCATATTGAATGCTTCCAGGTGGTCTGTAATTCGTCCACCCTCTTCCATTGTCAAGGAATACAATTTATTCCTCAAGAAAATATTGTTCACTAAAGATTTGGCTTGATATATCTCACCAAGCTTCTTCCATAGTTTATGTGTAGAGGTCTCTTCATGGACATTGAATAAAATAGAGTCTTCCAGGCACAATCTGATTAGATCCTTAGCTTTACAGTCCATAACATCATATTTAGCAACCTGAGTAGGATTTGTAGGGCTTGAAACATTATCATCAATGACATCCCATAGATCTCGATCTATCAACAGATTCTCCATCTTTAGCTTCCACATCTCAAAATTATTTCTACAAAATTTCTCTACCTCTATTCTCCCTAATGAAATTTCCATCTAAAAAATTCCTACAACAAGATCATAAAGTGTCTTCTACACAAGCTCCCACTCAAATTTGGATTAGTTCAAAAAACCTAACAACCCACAACTAAAACCAAATGTGATCAAGCTCCAATACCACTTGTAAGGAAGCTAAGGTAGAGGAAAAAATTCCTAAACTAACTTTGAGAGGAGAATAATGAAAAACTCTTACAAATATTTAACAGTTACAAAAACTTAAACAAAAATAAACACAAATATCATGCATACCACAACACAATGATTTACATGGGGAAAACCCTTTTGGGAGAAAAACTCCACACTCCAAAAGCCACCCAATATATTATTCAGAAAACAAAAGATTACAATATACTTGCAAAGCAACCTTCTCATAGAAGTATCACCACCAAAGATTAAGAGACAACTTGACTACTATCATACTCTCTGAATAGACCCCATCTACATACATCCCACTCGCTTATAATGAGATTTTTGGAACCTTCTAGAATTAGGTTTTACAAGGTCATTTTTCATTTCATTTGTTAATGAAAAAACCTTGATGTGTCACTAGAAAAAATACTTGACATGTCAATGGGAAAAAACCTTGACGTGTCAGTGGAAAAAAACCTTGACGTGTCAGCGAGAAAAAACCTTGATGTATTGTTACGAGTGTACAGTATTTACATGATCAATCACCACATACCAACATATATCCTATCAATAAATCATATATAATTGTAAGGTTGAGACACATTTTCCTAACAGGTCCCACCTAGGTTTCGAGGCCTTAATCTGGATTTCACATTAAGCTAAGCATTTCTTGAAAAATGTGTCCCAAGCTTAAGCTACTGGGACTCATACACACCTACTAGCTTATGATTCCCACTTAGCTTAGACCAAATTTAAATTCAAGTTCTTGGTGGTATTTTATTCTCCTAGATTTGATGTCGGCTTGTAGTGTTGTAATTTCGAGCAATTTGGCATAAAAAAGCATAAATACAAGGTCATTTCACTCATTTTTCACCTAGCAACTCAAGTATTCAAGCACTATAGATTTTTTTTATCAAGAGCACTTACAATAATTTACAAGAGAATTCAAGAGTGATTATCAAGCCATTTGGAGCATTATTCAAGTATCAAGCATCATGTCAAAGTCATCATGCATCATGTTTTTGTTTGGGCTAACATTTGTGATGTAGGTTTTTATGATTCAAGCAAGCATTCAAATCAAGATCCATATCATTCAAGAGTCAAGATCTACATCCATTATAGCCATTAATTACAAGATTGTAGCCTTTCATTCAAGGTTTGGTGAGTTACAACATTACATATTTGTCCATTCATCATTCCTCCATTCTATTTGATTTCATTTCAAGGTTTGATTACCAAAATGAGGTTTGGCGAAGGCAAACCCCTATCCACTAATTAAACAACATTTTTCCCTCTCTTTGATGTGTGACTACAGATATAGGTGGTTTAGGTTGAAGATTCATTAAAGAGCAAGATTGGAGAAATTTTTTCAAGTTGTAAAAGTTGTCACCTTGTTCACAAAGTCACTAAAAGACATCTATAGAGTAGAATTTTGCATTTTAGATCTAAGAATTAGGTTGAGAAGGAAGAGAAAAGATAGGAAACTAGATTCAGATCTTGGCCCTCTAAAAAAGTTGAGTAGCACCGATATGTTACCTGTGGCGTATGAGTCCTAGTACAAGACTTTTTCCAGATTTCAGGAGTTCTAGACTTATCACTACCATATTTTTGTTTCTACCTAGAAACCCTAATCTGGGATTAAATTACCTAGCCTAGCGTATGAGTCTTGGTAAGCATTAAATTTAGTGTTTTTAACATTTAAGGCCTTGTTCTGATCTTTTATAGGTTTTTAGGTGCACCTTTGTGTCTTCTTAGTTTACTATTATGATTTGCATTCATTTCTAGATCATTCATTTGATTTTTGCATAGTATTAGGTTTTGTCATTAGATCTTGCATATTACTAGTCTTTCCAAGCCCTAGCTTGGTGGTGAACCCCTCTTTAATCGTTAATTACACCCTAGGACAACCTTTAGCAAATCTCTTTCCCTCATTCCATTCATAGATTGAGATCTCTAAGGTTTCCTTGAGTGTAACTAAGTGAAATAGGAAGAAGTCCCTTATCCCTTTTTATTCCATATCCTAAAAAGATAGAGCCCTTCCCTATTTCCTAGGTTTCAACTCCTCTCATCATGACCATTGTTAGATTATAGTATCTAGTATTACCTTATGTTTTAGATTCAATCTTACACTTGACAAATTCCTTCCTTTGCAGGCCACTACTACTCTTTCATCTTTTCCTCTGTCTCTTTATTTGTTCCACATAGTGGATTTTTATATATCTCTTCCCAAATAGTAAGGTCAAATAATTTTTAATACTTTTCATTCATGATATGGAAACATGTATTTTGTAGTCTAGCCCTAGATATATTTGAGCTTGAGTTGTGTTCTATTATATGCACTAGTTTTGTTTTTGTTTCTTGTGTTTAGTTATCTTACTCTTATGTGTATAGGGACTACTTTATATGTATGCTTTGCATCATAGGTATAAGAACACAAATTATTAAATAAGACAAATTATAAGATCAATATCTATCCTTTGGTAATTAGATCCTTGATACCTAATGATTTTTTTTGTTGTAATTTTAAGTTTTAATTAGATTGTTTCCTTTTAACATGTCATAAGTATGCTAAACTAAGGAAAAATAAATAACAAAAAATACATACCTTGAAACTCTTTTTACAATTATTTTAGCATTTTTTGAGTGCCCCCTTTTATCCCCTTTCTAACATTTATTTTAGTTTTCCCATTCTCCTAGCTCTTTTATTCTCTCCTTTCCCATGTGTCTTGACTCCATACTAATCCTTATTTGCTATTGATATTTCATTCTTATCCTCTTCCCATGTATTCCTTTACCCTTAACCTATCCTTATGTTCACTTCTAGGTAATGGTTATCTAGTTCTAGAAAAATTATATTACATCTTATCCCTCTCATGTGTGGCTTACCATTGCCTATTTTTTTCCACATCTCACACATTGTAACTCAAAATAGGTTGAAAAAAATTCAATCTTCTTTTCTTCCATCTAATGTTAGCCCCCTTAATATATGGGAAAAATGCTTCCCCTAGGTTTGTCCCTACATTTATAACTCCCAAATTTTAATTCTATTTTACCCTTAGTTGACTTATTATAATATTACTCTCTTTCATTGAATTCACAGTAAAATATATATAAGGAGCCTCTTTTCTCTCATTTGACATCACACACACATCATTCAAGATTAACTCTCTTGCATTATATTTCTCTTGAATTAAAATTTTGGAGCTTTGGAGTATTGGAAAATCATTCTAAATAATTGGAGTCTAGCTTTGCAACATTTTACAGCTTTGGCATAGTCTTTGTAATGTCATATCTCTCTCATTCTTCCTTCCATTACTTATTCTTCTTCCTCCTTCCCAATTTCATCTAACTTTCTATCATTTACCCTCTTTTCAATAGAATACCCTTTGTGTTGCATTTATGCTCTATTTTATAACTTTTTTTTCTCCCATTTCCCTCCTATTCTCCTTGTTCCCATTTTCTCAATGGTAAGAAAGATTATTTTTATTTTCTTTTGAATTTTCAAGTTTATCATATGTCATATATCATTCTACTATTTCCGTTATTATGCTATGTGGATTCATGTTTGAACACTCACAATGAGATTGACCAATTTTTCTTTTCCTTTAATGTAATCATCTTGTAGGTTTTTCTATACAAAATATGAATCATACGTGGAATACAAGAGAATCTAGACATTTTAGACAATTACGCTTATAATAAGAAGTGACTAGGAGGCTAAAATAAATAAATCCATAATTTTTAAATTCATTTTGAGAAATTTCATCTATTCTTCTTGTGTAACAAATACATGTATGACACATGCTAGTTTCTTGTGCCTTGGACAAGGAAGCTACACCCAACACATTTGGATCTACACCAAATATAACCCTTCAGCTTCCAAATTTCTAATGGAATTTGCTAATTCCCTTTTAGGCCCAATTTCTACTTTCTTACAAGTTTCAAATTAATTCTCTAGTAAATGTTTTTCTATCTTATTTTTTCCTTCATTTCCATTATCTTTATTTTGCAAGCCTCTAATAGCTTCTCTATGTCTAACATCATTTTGACTATACCAACCTAATACAAAAATTGCAATAGATTCTAAGTTAGGACAAGGAACTTATGCCTCACATAGATTTTCATCCTTAGAAAAAGGAACCTATACCTAATGCACTTCTCCATACCTTCTAGAGCCTCAAAATTTGGTTTGCAAGTTTTCTTCCATTGTTTTCATCTTGTTCTCAATTATTTCCCTATCATTGACAAGGTGCATCACTTTTTGATTCTAATTTATTTTTCTCCTTGACATTTTTGTTTTTATTTCTAATTGACATTTTTGTTTCTATTTCTAATTTTCAATCTCATAGATCAATCATTTATCTTTTTACTACTTCTAGCTCCATGTTTGATTATTAATGTTAGGCTAATTGAACATGGTCTCTCTTTTGAACTAATTTGCATACAAATTGATAAAACAATATCACATCATCTCATCCCATCCTCTCTTATTCCCTGAATGGATCTTTTCTTTCAATAGATGTTTAATCATGACCTAAAGAAAAAGAGCATGGATACAACATTAATAAAGATGAAAATGCCAAACAAAACGGACATCCAAGTACATTTCCCGAACAATACAGAAGGGATGGAAGAAGAGAGCATAAGCAAAAGAAAGAAGCATGGATACAAATCCAAAAAAGAGGTTGAAATTTTGAATAGACAGTATAAGATAGGAGAGATAGAAGAAGAGAGCATAACCCAAAAGAAAGAACAGGGGTACAAATCCAAAAGACGTTGAAACTTTGAATAAACAAGTTCAAAGTTGAAAAGAAAGACACACAGTTTATTTACTATTACGTCGCATGTAAAAAGGCTTTTGGCCATATGTGTGACACCTTTTACACATGGTTGCATTTGACGAATTCGTTTCCTTTGACATCCTTTTGAAGGCTCCAAACGTCCCCAGCTATACTGTAAACAGTCCCAAGGAATCACTGTTACAGTAAACGAACCAACCCAGCGAAATATCTGATTTGAAACAAGAAAGTGGCAAATGGACAAGTCTTTTAGACCTCATACAACCTACTGCTAAGCCGTTGATAGTGACCTAGAAGCTACATCTATTCTGACAAATGGAAGGAAATACCTTGCGAAAACTGAGGGTGTATGAAAGGCCCACAACAGCTTAACTATGACAAAGAAGCAGCTGGGTGACGTTTAGTTTTAAAGCCGCACGTCGTTGAAAAAGAAACCATTTACTTAATTTTAAAATTGCACGTTACTCAGATGATGTTAATCAGAATTTGAAAAATTTGCTGGAAAATTGTCTGCTGCGCATAAGCAGACATTATACAAAATAATATGTTTGACCCACCTCGTACATCTGGCATTCTGCCGTGGCTGAGGAAGGCGTAGAAATGGGAACACCTTTAATGGCGGCTTGTCTTATGTATATCCCCACGCTTAAACTTGAGCTATCGTGGGAAAGGAGAGTTGTTAATGTCAATTTATTTGCCTAAGATAAACCTGTCAAAATAGGAAAGTAATTGTTGACTTGGACTTTTTTTTGGCTTATGAGGATTTGGTTTCTTCTAGTCTTGTATAAATTTTTAGGAATGAGTTTTGTATAGCTTTTTTAATTAAAAAGATAAACATTCTATTAAAAAAAAGTGGTAAAAGGGTATATTTTAGAGTCTATGTAAGACCAAGTCTAAGTAAAAGATAAATAAATTCAAAATGAGGTTAAGTTTCAATATGCTACAAAAATAAAGATAAGCGGTGAGTATTAGGAGGAGGATCCCAGTCATCATGATTAGTTCATATATCAACAAAACCATCGTCAAGAGACTCTCAATGAGTAATTTTTTTATATTGAAAGAATATTTCATTTACTTCTATTTTTTTATAAAGATTGAGTAGGGAGTTCTCTTATATCAAGTTTAATACTTTGTAATTACATTTAAAAGTGTATTGGGCACTTTAATAGTTTTATATGAACATTATTTAGTTTGATTGTCAAATAGTCAATAGTAGGGAGTTATCTTGTATCAAGTTTATAACTAGTAATTGCATTATAAAGTGTAGTGGAGACTTCAAATTGTTTTATATAAGCATTAATATAGTCAATAGCAATTTTAATTTCATCCACGTTAACAACTAGAAAATAGTTATCCTAGTTTTATTGATTGAAATTTATGTTTGACTATTAAATCAAATGATGTTTAAGAATAGCTCATTCCTATAGAGATTTATAAGTTAGTTTATCTAATATTTAACGAGTTTTATAAATCTTATCTTAAATTAATATTGATTTTTTGTTAGGTATGCATCATTATGAGTTTCATTTTTTATTTTTTAAATGAATATGACCTTGACTAAATTAAGAGCTTTATAATAAAGCTTTTCTTTTTACGACAATGATCTATTATTGAACTGATAATAAAAAATTGAATATTTTCTACATCTTTATCTTTTAGAGAGTTACTTAATTTTTTATGTTATAATACCTAATCATCTTTGTGTAAATAATCCAATGGTCTTAGATAAAAAAAATCAATTTTGTATCTTTTTCATATTCTAATTCTTAATGAATGTTAATCTTAGACTAGTATTAAATGAGTATTCAAACTCAATAATTTATTTGATATAACATACTACTACAAAGTAAAAAGGTTGAAATGATGTGTAATCTTAAGTCTAATATATTAATTATTTAATAGTTAAAATTTTGACAACAATAAATTTGAGTGGTGGTGCATATATTCACCATGTATTCATATATGCATAATGAATTTTAGATAGACATTGCTAGTCTCGTTTTGCTTATGTCATACACACATCATTTCTTTGTTACTAAGTTTCAAAAACTGTAACCTAGTAAAATATAAAGTGAAGAATAATTATATATCGATTACAATCAACAAATTGATAGCTAAAGAAAATAGAAATACCTAGAGTTGTAACCTAGCACGAGCTTCATAAATTTAGGAAGGCAAAAATCTTCCTAAAGAAAAATATAATATTTTTATTCATATTTAAAGGCCACTCCAAAAGTAGTACCCACAAAATCAAAGTCATATACACTCAAATAGTACACTTACATTGATGTTGCACTATATAATTTTTAATAATATAATTAATAGATACATCTAAATTGTATGCCTACACCATCTACACAAGAAGTCAAATATCATATTAAATATGTAAAAATGTTTCATATCTTCATGAATATAATATTTTAGTTCAATATGTGAGTAGGTAAAACTTTTATATTATTGGTATGTTTAGAAAACAAACCCATAAACATGCATTTAAGTCTTAAGCTTTGAATTTTAATCATCTATATACAAATCTATAAAATATATATATAGCTTTTATCATATAAAATTAGATGGATAAGTAAGAAATGTACAAAAATAGTTCAACATAATTCTTAGCATATAATTTAAATATAATTATTATAATTGCAAACTAATTTAAATAGATAAAAATAGTTTGGAATAATCTTTCCATTATAAAAATGTCACATTGCATAAAATGATGCACTACAGTCCAAATACTTAAGAATATATATTTTATTCTAAAAATAAAATCAATTCCTTAAATATATGTTTAAATATATGACACAAAATAAGTAAATGATTTCTTAAATATGCATCATTCTCAAAACCTAATGGTAGCCAAGGAAATGTTCATAACCTAGAGAGCTTCACACTCATCAACTATTTAAATAGTTCATAAAATAGTTCAAATTTCATTCTAAACATATTGTACGAGATGATGCACATGCACTCCAAGCTTTGTGGAATTTTTTTTCATCTAATACAACTCGTTACTTGCAATCATTTAGTGAATACATATGAAAATAAATATTGCATAGGGCTCAATAATAATAGAGTTGTTCAAATTGTTAGAGGTGTTTTATTATTTACACAAGATAGTGTATTAATTGTTTAGCTAGGAAAAATAGTAACACTATTCTTTATACAAGATAGTATATTAATCAAGTTTAGTCAAAAAAGAAAAGTAGCACAATTCTAGTTCAAGTTAATTTATAATTTGGTACTTCTATTTTATATTCAGAATTAATTTATTTTTTATAAATACTTTCCCAAATAAAATACACCATCAACATAAATATAATTGAATTAGTTATATAATTTATTTTCATATATTAATGTAATACATATCTTTGAATTTTATTTTAAGTTTTAAAATTTGAATTTAACTTTCTTTCTTATTTTAGTTTTCTAAAGGTTCATATCATTATTTGTATCATTACTTTTATTTAATTATAGAAAAATATATTCTCCATAAATAATATTACTTTGGAGTGATGGTTACCATAATGACATGATAATGCATTCGTATTTATGAAATTTTTAGAGATTAATATCATTATTCTTATTATTTCTATAATTTTATACTTTCCTTTGAGGACTTATTGCTTTGGAGCGATGGTTACCATAGTAATCCATTGGTTTTTACAATTTTCTCTTATTATAGTAAATGCTAGATATAGACAACATTAATTAAGTATGTATATTTTAGTTTAGCATTTGGTGCTAAGGACCATCTATCTAATGTATAATATAATTAAAATATGATTAGAACTACATAACACAATCTTCTTTATTGATGAAGCATATAGTTCTTATTACATTTTTCTCATGGATTATAGTTTATTATTATAGCTATAAATTTAATAATGATCTAACTTATTATTATAAAATAATTTATAAAATTACATATTATATGTATTTTTTATCTTTTTAATGTATATTTTTTTAATTACAAAATTTATAGTATATATATTATTATTTTTATTGTTATAAAATTATTTAAAATATTAATATTAATTATTGAAACAAAGAAGCATAGGTGTATATAGTATTAGGATGAAAAATCATTTATCATTTTTTACTTTTACATAAATACAATATTTAAAGAAATTATGGCTTATCGAATTTGTAAATTGAACATTAGGTTAAAATTACATATTGAGTTTTAAATAATTTGACATGTTATTGATTCTTATTAACTTAGGTTAATTTAGTACACATTACATAGTTTCCTTCTAAATTTTATGTGCGTGTTAATGATAGCTAAAAATAATCCAGAATAGATTTTTTTAACTAAAAAGTAAAGTTAGTTGTTACAATTGATAGGTGGCTCTAGAAAAACAAAGACCACCTACAATAATTCTTTAGCAAGAGAGAGAGAAACACTCCATAGTTGAAAACCAAAGGAAAATATATAAAATAAATATTGATGACCATCTATCTTCCTTGGTAAAATTATTGATACGACAATTCACATAATGCAACATGTGATCCATTCACATTCATGTGTGATTGATGATTTTTTCATTGATAATATTTCATTACTATATTTTTCTACATGTGTTGGTTGTGAGACGATCATCTTTTTGGGTTCTCTTAACATTATATTTATTTGTGTTTTCTTCTTAATAAGTGGTATTGTAGAGTCCAAATTTATTTTGATTGATGCTAGTAGTATAAATTATTGATGGTTCTAGAGAGCGTCCAAGTGGACCCCTAAGTTTTTAATTTAAATATTTTGTTTGAATTGATGAGGGTTCAACATCTATTTATTTTAACGTCATAAATTTTCTCATGCAAGTTATGAATGATGCTAGGACTAATCAAAGAATATAGGGTAGTTATTGATTAAATGGATGTTTGAGAAAGAGTGTGGAATGAACCATTGTGTTTTTTTTAATCTAAAAATTATTATTGATGATAAGCTTCATTTATCACATGTAGTGATTTTTATATTTATGGGTTTTTGACCTACTTTTCCTCTCTTAGAAAATTGGGTTCATGATACATGGCAGTGAGAGGAAAATATGAAGATTATTTTGGTTGCTAATAGATTTTTCTTTGTATTATTCAAAAGGATGCTAGATAGAAAGAAGGTATTTGAAGGAGAACCATATTTTCACAATCAACCAAGGTTGTTCATTAAGAATTGACATGTTGAATTTGATCCTATGGAGGATCTTCCCTCCCATATTCTAGAAATTTGGTTCATCTTCTTAGATTACCCATGGAGTTTTGGAGACCTAATATTCATCATTCCATAGTAGAAGTTATTAGGAAACATCTAGGACATCATTAGATGATAAAGAGAAAGATAACTACATATGCCCATATTTGTGTAGAGACTGGTCTTAATAATTTTTCTTGATTCAATAGAAATTAGGTTGGGAAAGATGATTTTTTCAATAGGTGGATTATGAATGTTAGAACTATGAATAAATAATATGCAAGATCAAACAATGAACAAAGACACATTCCATGCAAGAGATCTACAAAAAAAGGATTTTTTATTCCTCCACAAGAAAAATATGCATAATGAAAATCTTCCATGAATCTCGAGAGAGATAATACAATGAGGGTTGAGTGTTATATATGAGAAAACCTAAATGATAAAGGTATTAGATCATCACAAGTGTCATCATCTTGTTTGATGAGACAAAATGATCTAATAATAACTCACTTCAATTAACATAAAAAATCACTCATAAGTTTAGCTTAAGTTCATTAAATTAATTAGACTAATAATCAATTTAATATTAATCAATTATTAGCTAACGCATGATTACTCTAACACCTAGCCCTTAACATGAACTTAGGGAGTAGCTAGAAACCATAAAAATCTAATGCATAAAAAGAAAAGAATGCATCACGGGTCCTAAAAAATAACTCTCGATGAGGTACCCATGTACAAATAATCTAATCTCTCAAAAATAGAGAAAAAGGAGAAAAATTCATGGGAAAAAATCCACTGCAAAAGACAGAATAAAATGAAGGATTGAAAAACCTCCAAACCAATGTGAAGGACTAAGAAGTCTCCAACTAAAAAAAAATCCCAAAAAAGAGTAACATGAAGAACACCACACAAGCATGAAGAAGTTGTAGATTGATGTTGAATGATGATTGATATAGTGTTGAAATGAAGAACCTCCTCAAAATAGATCAAGATCAAGATCAAGAAGACAATAATTTGCATGAGTTCCCCCAATGATACTACTCAAATCAGATGGAAAATAAGGAAAAAAATTGGAACTTGAAGATACAAATGGCACATGAATATACATGAATGACCCTAACTACACTACTCAACGTCTAAGATGCAAGTTCAAAATAGAGGTACCAATAGTCTAAAGAACACTGATCAAGTGAAAATAGAAGGTTGCCCCCAAAAACATGAATTGAAGAATGTTCATATGGTAAATGCTCCATCTCACCAAAATGCATGGGAAACCAACCATTGCATACACCTAGTACATAGGAACAAGAAATAGATACATAAATGACTTAAAAAATGAAACCAATAAAGCATTAGCACCAATAGTAGAAACCCCACCATAATGTAAAAAGGGAGAGGTAGGATAAATAAACTAAAACTTATGTGAAACAAATAAGTGCATGAAGGAGAATGAAGAACATCTAAACATGTATAGAAGAGTACCTATAAATAAAAGGGTGTGCAAACCAGGGAACACACACATGAGGCAAGAATTACTAGGATTCAATGTTGTTGTGGAAGGAACACTCACTTGACAAAAGTGTGATAGAAAAAGAAAGGAACTCACAACCCACCTATGACACTTTATATCATAGTGCAAGTACAAAAGGCACAATAGGATGTGTGATATCCCAAAAAAATATACACCAAAATGGTACTTAATCTCAGTGCATCTACAAAAGAAAAATTGCATGCAAAAGATATCTCTAATTCCTAAATAGGATAGAATGTTTGAAATACATATAGTATAGCAAAGAAAAATTCATCCCATGCAAAGAAGAAGTTTCTAGGAGCTCAAACATGTAAGTAATTCACTGGAATGTGAGAGCACAATAAATAAATAAAATCTACCTAGATAAAACATGGGAAAAGTACATGGATAGCTATGAAGAGATTTGGAAGATTGTCCCAATGCAGATAGAATCATGAAAATAGGAGAAATGGGTCAAAAGTTATGAGCTCAAGAGTGAAAAATACTTCTAAATTCAATAGGCTATAGAAAGTACTAGCAACAAAAAATGGTGAGGATACCCACACCACTCGAAAACTAACAAAAATAGCTTTTCAATAATATCTTGTTTGCATAATTTTGATATTGTATGCCAAAGTTATGGTCTAAAGAAAAATAGCTCCTTTACGACTAGATGGGGCTTGGAAGGGGGCTTTCTAGTAGGTCATACAATTGAAATCACCATGATTTCATCCTGATGTTAGTGAATGAAATATTCGATAGACCATTGGAATATATAAAAAAATCATTGGCCAATAATTGTTGGACGGTGTTGGGAAATTATTTCTATGGCCAAAAATAAATAAAAATTGGAGCAATGCCTATCAAAAAAATTGTTACCCGTAGGGTTAAAAGGGCCACCAGGGCAACAAAAAACCTATCATTGATGGTGTGGATGCTACGCACTAGAAAATCAAATCTCATTGGGTAACAATTTTTACATGTAATTGGTTGGTATTTATTACCGCTAGTGGTACCAAGGCCACCAATGGGAGCCATGGGGCACACAACCTTGCATAAGTAGGTACCTACGGGTACCCCCAATAATGGGCAAGAAATAAAAAAAATATACCCTTCACTTTTTTTCTATATTTTTTTTAAACTTTCTATAAATAAATTAAAAAAATATCAACTTGTTTTTTTGGATTTTTTTTTTTTTTTGAATTTCATGCATAATATAGTCATATAGGGGTTGTACATGCCCTTGTGCAAGAAAAAAATTCCTCAAAATATTCCAACATCAAAATAGGGAAATTTTTATATCAAAATTCGTTGAACCAACCTTCTGAATGCAACAATGAGGTCCTTTTTGTGCCAACGTGCACCTAAAAAATTCCCAACTCCAAAAATTTCTAAAAAAGCAATGGCTACTCCAAATCTAAAGCCTATAACCCTACTTGAAGAAAAATCTCATAAATCAAGAAGGGGTTCATTGAATCCATGCTCTAATACCATGTTAGAATTATGAATGAACAAGACATAAGATCAAAAAATGAACAAATACACCTTCCACACAAGAGATCTACAAAAATAAAGATTTGATATTTAACAAAAACTTACATAATTATTAAAAGCTTCCATGAATCTCAAGAGAGACTTCAAGGAGATCTAGTCTAGAGAGATAATACATTGAGAGATGAGTGCTATATAAGAGCAACCCTAAATGATAAAGGGATTATATCATGACAAGTGTCACTATCTTGTGTGATGGGGTAACAACACAATACTCAGTCCCAAACTTGGGACACAAAATTTTTGGGAGGGAGTGGGGTATATTTCTTAAGAGTCCTTTGATTGAAGATATTTCTTTGAATGAAGGTCCTTCACTCAAAGGTCTTTGCAGAAACATCTTCGATTGAATATGGGCCTTCAATTGAATTTCATATCTGATCAAAGGTTCTTGTTAATTTAAAAATAATAAAGTGATACCTTCGAGTGAAGATACCTTCAATCAAAGGCATTATTTTATTAGCTTTTTGGAGATATGAATCGAAAAACTCAGATGTTGGTTCATTTTAGTGGAACTAATAAATTGAGTTGTGTTGTAAGGGAGGGACCGCACTGTAAGGGATGGATTATACTTCCATTCATAGAGGAGACTATTTTGAATGAAGGGGCATAGGGAAAGTTCAGACGAAGGTCTGAAGGTAAGAATTATTCCTTGTAAAATCACTATTCAATCATCATACAAAATATTTTTAGCATATGTGTTCAATGTAGGTGTGTAAACCTTATGGAACCCTAATCTACATGAAACATTTTACATATGTTTTCAATGCACATGAAACCCTAATATACATGAAACACTAATTTGCAAATAATATTGGATGAACTATAGTACAATAATAATGATATAGACATAGTTGCTTATCCTAGTGAAATTCCATGCAAGGCAATCTTCCCTCTTACACCATATTTCCTCTGTTCTTATTCTTGTGTCACATAATCCTTTGATGACCATGATTTTTTGGCAACCTCACCCTCAAGAACATTTGATTAGATTTGAATTTGCTGATGCATTGGTAATTATTTAACCTCGGGAAGTTACTTACCTTGTACCTCATATATGATATAGTGAGTTATAGGCATAGTCCTACTCCAAAGTTAGTGCTTTGAAACATTGGGATGATGTTATTTATAGATGGGATAATTATATTCTATAGATCATAGAATACGTTGGAAATAGGTGATGTCATTGATGTCAACCCAATATGAGGTGTCATTTATTTCATTGATGTCTAATGTATATGTTGAAGTATGTACAAGCTCTAGAGATAGTTGTTATGATGTGATATCATTTGGTGCAAGTGTGCAAAGCTATATAAGAAAGAATAATGTTTAGTATGGTAACT
Organism: Sequoiadendron giganteum; assembly: GCA_007115665.2. Taxonomy (NCBI): domain Eukaryota; kingdom Viridiplantae; phylum Streptophyta; class Pinopsida; order Cupressales; family Cupressaceae; genus Sequoiadendron; species Sequoiadendron giganteum. The sequence continues at coordinate 197,414,281 of CM021102.1, forward strand.
AGGTGTGATGTAGAGGATGATATACATGTCCTAATGATTCTACAACATGTATAAATTGATATCATTTCAATTTTATGTGCCACACAAAAATAATTTGTAGAATTTTCACTAAAATATTCATTATATGGACTCTATGGTAGAGTCATGGTTTTCTAGTTTGCATCCTTCCATTGAGAAAGATTCAATCTTTTGGTTCAGATGATATGTTTTTCAAGCTATGAAGGTTCCATATGCAATAAATCGAGTCATCACACCTTCTACAGTGCATGTTACATGTAATAGTTTTCCAATATATACCCTGACAAAGAAATTTAATGATGAAATCCTGATAGAATGCTCTGCATTCCTTTGAAAGTAATGTATTATCCTTGTAGTTTTGTAGACATGATCAATAATGTCAAATACACTACTTAGAAACTTTAGGTGTTTTGGTGTTTTGAAAGACCAAATTTTTAGTAATAGTGTGTTGTATTTTGTCTGGAATGCTCTGTTCCTATGTATTTAGTAGATTTCTCCTCTTGCACCAATATATGATGACCATTTTCCTTAGGACATGGTTGAGCAGATATTATGAATAAACTAAAACTCTTGTATCTTGATTTTCATGCGGTTTTTATTTCTCTCCAGTGGTATATAATGATGGATAGTGACAATATTAATGGTATTTATACTATTTGGGCTGACAGGACTTGTTTCCTTCATCTATAGTTGATCCCAATCAATTTATATTACTTTAAAGAATATGTTGTGATGCATTCAGGCCCCAAAATAGTGTATGATGATCCAAAACTAATTTTTTTTAAAATTTTGGATGTGTTTTAGAGCTAACCTACATAATATCAATTGTTTCATCAATGGTCATCTTGGAGCTGACTTAATTGAATTTTTATGTTATTGCAGAGGATATTATAATGGAAAAGTCATTTGTGAAAGGAACTATGTGTGTTGAAGATGTGTTAAACAGAATATTGAAAATGAAGTGTGTTGAATCTATGTAATTATGTGATTGTGGTGCAGTCACGTTAGGAGGGTCCTCAAGGAGAATAGTCCAAACCATGCAACAAGATTCACACAACAAAAGCAACACAAAATATGGAGGAAAATGCAGATGAAAACACTCTTATTATCATAAATATTGATTACAAATAGTCTACCACATCCGGGCTTACTGATTCGATGCACATGCCTGATTACAACATGCTCAAAATATAGTGCTCATACATGCAAGCAAAAATATTACAGATCAAAATCTATATACATCTTATTCCCCCTTTGTCTAATTTATCCAATACAATATTTATATCACATCCGTGGGTCGAAGAACATCTGCATCGGCCAAAGATGGCCACAAACTCCAAGAAGAAAAGTGTAAAGTGTGAAAGAACAGGTCGGCCTCAAATATGAAATTCATCCATGGTAGATATGCATGGTGAATTTTGGACCTAAGTGTAAGATCAGGGACACTCCATAGAACCAATATAAACACACCGTGAGGATCTACAAGTCATGGGAAAGATCCGCGATCGATCCAACTAGCCGTTAGGTTTTGGAAGTTATTCTGGGGCCAGTCCCAAAAACTGTCACATACTCTGGAAGTGATAACTTTTCGAAAAAAGATCCCAATGAGCTGAAAATTTGGAATAAGACAACTGAATATTCCCACAATGAAATCATAGGTATGCAAGATCTAGTGAGAAAACATGAAGAAACATCAGATCTTCCAACTTGAACTAGAACAAGAACAAAAATCAATGAAATTATTTTTGGTTGATGCAAGATTGCCAAGAACCAAGGATGCTCCTGCATTAGACATCTAGGGTTAGTGAAAAGTGAGCCTCTCACTTTACAAGGACCAAAGGAAAACCAATATGGTCTACCCCAGTCTAAGAAATCCAAGAAGAATCCTTCACTGGTCCACCCTTCCATTTCACCAAATATTCCTTGTATTGTCTTCTATGAGTCCTCCTTCCATCTCTGACATCCAAAATCTCTTCTACCTCATCTGATTGTTGTTTAGGAAGCTATTCTTCAAACTTCATCTTGTTTTCTTTGTTGAATTCTGCTTCATGGTACTGATGTAGATCTGTAGTATTAAATATAGGTGATATACCCATGTCATCTGGTAACTCCACTTCATAAGCATTTCTCGAATCAAATTTCTTCAAAATCCTATAGGGTTCAAACTTCCTCATTTTCAATTTAGTGTATGTTCCAACTAAAAACCTTTCTTTCCTCAAGTACACCATCACTTCATTTCCAACTTCGAACTCCTTATGTCTCCTCTTTTCATCTGCTTTCTTCTTATACTTCTGGTTCATATTTTCCAAATATTGTTTTACTTGAGTATGCACTGTCTTCATATGTTCTTTAAATTCTTCTGCTTCTACACTCCTTTTATCTTCCTTACCGATGTCTCTCAACTCTGATATACCTCTAGGACGAACTTCTGTAACAACCTCAAAAGGTGTCTTTTGAGTACTCCTATTCACTGAATTATTGTAGGAAAAATCTGCTTGTGCTAGGGCTAGATCCCAACTTTTGGTGTTCTCTCCAACCAAATATCTCAGCGAATTTCCCAAAATTTTATTCACTACCTCTATCTATCCCTC
>CM021102.1:197416989-197691717 GCA_007115665.2 Sequoiadendron giganteum
CCCTGAATATTATTTTCTCTTGTCCTCTATCATCTTTTCTATATCCTTCATTTTTGTAACTACCATATCCTCCTCTTTTGTAAGATTTTCCATCATCTCTACGGTGTGAATTCTCATTCTTACTGATCTCCGTATCCTTGTTCTGATCTACAAAATTTCCTCTTCCTCCTGTGAATATTCTTCCTCTCTGAAATCGTCCACCTCTTCCTCTTTGTCTCTGCTCATATCTTTTATTCAACTTCTCTTCTTCTTTTAGGGCACACTGATATGCCTCTCCCACACTCAACAACTTAATCAAATTGATCTCATCTTGAATAGATGACCTCAAACCATTCACATGTCTAGCTACTTGTTCAATCTCATCTTCTGAATGTCTAGATCTAATATTCAACTTGTAGAATTCCTCAGTATACTCTGTCACACTTGATTCTTTCTACTTGAAATTCTGCAATTTCTTGAACAAACTAATCTGATAGTCTACAGGCATGAACTTTGTCTTCAATTTATTCTCCATTCAATTGCATGATCTTATCCTCTCTTTTCATTTTCTTTGTCTATCTATCTGCAAATGTTCCCACCAAAGCGATGCATGTCCTCTTAAATTTGTACAAGAAAATTTCACCTTCTTATCATGTGGGGTACCTTCAAAATCAAAGTATTTATTCATTTCTATTATCCAATCCAACAATTCATCTGAATCCAAATTATTATTATAATGGAGTGGATTGAAGTGTGGGTTAGTGTTCACTCTAGTTAGGGCTCTTATGAACCTCTCTTCTCCTTGATCAAGGCCAGGTTGCTCCTCTCTTGCAACTTCTTGCTCTTCTGCTTCTTCATCACTTACATCATCAACTGGTTGACCTCTTCTCTGGGCCATTTCAACTGCTTCCAATCTTGCAACAATTCCTCTCAACATCTCCATTATAGTTGGGTCTACATTTCCACATGCTCCATTTCCTCTACCATTTATTCTTCCCGTCATCTCTACACAAGTCCTCTGCAATTGTAGGTTAGATCCTCAATCTGCCACCCTACAAAAAATATTTAGCAGGACAAGGAAAATTCTAATGATCTTGCAAGGAATGAATCTCACTTTGATACTAGTTTGGTGCAGTCATGGTAGGAGGGTCCTCAAGGAGAATAGTCCAAACCATGTAGAAAGAATCACACAATAGAAGCAACATGAAATATGGAGGCAAATGCAGATGCAAAAACTCTTATTATCAAAAATATTGATTACAAATAGTCTACCACATCCAGGTTTACAGATTCAACGCACATGCTTGATTACAACATGCTCAAAATATAGTGTTCATACATGTGAGCTAAAATCTTATAGATTGAAATCTATTTACATCTTCTTCCCCCTTGGTCTAATTTATTCAATGCAAGCTTTATATGACATTCGCGGGTTGAGGAACATCCGCATCGGCCAAAGATCACCACAAACTCCAAGAAGAAAAGTGTAATGTGTGCAAGAATAGGTCGGCCTCAAATCTGAAATTCATCCATAGTAGATGTGCATGGTGAAGTGTGGACCTAAGTGTAAGGTCGGGGACACTCCATAGAACCAATCTAAACACACTATGAGGATACCCAAGTCACATGAAAGATCCACGATCGATCCAACTAGCCATTAGGTTTTGGAAGTTATTTTGGGGCCAGTCCCAAAAATTGCCACGTACTCTGGAAGTGATAACTTGCTGAAAAAATATCCCAATAAGTTGAAAACTTGGAATACGATAATTGAGCATGTCCACAATGAAATCCTAGGTATAGAAGATTTGGTGAGAAAACATGAAGAAACATCGGATCTACGAACTCAAACCAGAACAAGAACAAAAACAAGAAAAAAGTTGAATGAAATTATTTTTGGTTGATGCAAGATTGCCAAGAACCAAGGATGCTCCTCCATTAGATTGTGTGAAAAATAGACTGCAACATCAACATTACTACAAAAGGGTTAGACATCTAGAAGGATTTTGTAGACTATTGTGAAAGCAAGGAATGGGTTAGAATCTTTTTTAGATGCACCATGTGGATTTAATCTATCTTTAAAAACCCTACACGTGACTTATGTGATTATGTGAGGTACCAAAGTATGTGAACATTATTGCAAAAGGGTTAGATATCTGGAAACATTTTCTATAATTTTGTGAAAGAAATGAATGAGTTAGAATCATTTTGAGATGCATCATGGGGATTTAATCTAGCTTTAAAAACCATACATAAACACAAAGGATGCAATTAGGGTGTCCACTAGTCTTTGTACCTCCAAACCAATCCGAGTGCTAAAATCTATTAAGAATGAAATGGTCATGGAGCTCAGTGGTGCTAAGTTTGGCAAGAGAACCCTTACTATCAAAGATATAATTGATCTAGGTGTCCGGTATGCATCCATGGGGGTTGCGTACATAATTTACTTTACAAATAGAGAATGCTCTGCCACCACGACTGTAATTCATATCACACTTCAAATGGTGAAAGAAGGCACCAAATTTGATCTATGTGAGATGTTAAGAGAGCACCGAGTGAATAACCTAAAAAGAATAAAAGAAAACATTAAAATTTTAGGTTTGGTTCCTTGATTATATACTTTACTTTCTTCTTTTTAAATGACCTACCTAGTTTTAAGGGTAAGATGTCAGAAAAATTCATCCCGATAGTAGCACAAATTAAACAACACATGAATAGCATTCAAAATGAGCAAGCTTTCACTACTCATTATTGCGTATTTTTAAAATAATTTTCAGAATAAAATATAAGGAAAATATAGGATACCATCTAGTTTGATCCGAAAGTATGAAAAAGAAATAAATTTCATGGTAAACAAGGATCATTATTTTATGGAAGCTATGAAGCCCAAAATTTCATGGTTTGCTAAGCTACCTTATGAGGTTGAGGATGAATTTATACAAGGTTATGTTGATATTATGTTGTCAAAAACTAGGGATCCTAAAGTAAAAGTATTTGACACATACAAAGATAATATGGATAAGATTTACCAAAATGAGAGAGAGGAAAATACTAAAAATAAATTTGAAAAGGTGCTTAAAGAGATAGGTGCTCAAGGTACTCAAAAATAAAAGATAGAGATGAGATTCACAAAATTTTGATCACATCTTCAAAGACTATTTGTGATAGCCCTACGAAGGTTCCTATTTCCAAATCTACTCTTCCAAAAGCTAGTCAAATTATAAGGAGATCCAATAGATCCTCTCCTATTGTTGTCACTACTCTGCAACCCTCAAAATCTACACAAACATTTGGTAGTAAAATAAAAGAAACATCTATAATCTATTCAAAGAAAAAGGCCACCAAAGCTAGGAATTCCGAGCCTAGATGAAAGGAAAAAATAGAGAATACAAATGAGGAAAAATCAAATGATGTTGAAGATATTGAAGAAGAAGATGTTCCTTTTCAAAAGAAGAAAGGAAAGGGAATTGTTGAGGAGATGACTAAGAAATCTCATCCGGTCACACATGACCCTCTAGATTTTGGTGTTATTCTTAATGGAATTTTTGAGTATGATTTATTAAATGACACAATGTTGCTACATCCAAACATTGTTGGAAAGGCTCAAGAGATCCTTGTTGAAGCTTTGAGACAAAGGAGAGAAGATTCCATTAAATCTGATGAAGATTTGAAACTACATGAAATTGAAAAAACTAGGGTCCTTGTTTCTTAGGAAGAAAATGAAAATATTATCTAGAGACAAGCTAAAGAGGTCTACACCAAGAGAGGAATACATCTTATAATGATCTTGCATGAATATTTAAAAAGAAAAATTTAGAATAAAACTGAAGTCACCACAAAGAAAATCATTGATGAAATGTAAAGTAATGATGATGTTGTTTCACAAGTATCTCGAATCAATACAAATATAAAAGATATATGTGGTTAGAAAATAATACAAGGACCCTCTAGACAACATGAAGGAGAAGGTATTTCAAGTGTGTCTATCTTCAAAATTGAGATAGAAAAGTAGAAGAGAAAAAGTTTGAAGAAAAGATAGCCAAGATCCTTGAAGAAATGAAGATGAGTGAGGATCAAGCTTCTTTGGATGGCACTATCCTGAAAGATATTCTTGATGTATCTATCCAATATATAGATCTATCTACTTTTGAAGGAAATGTGTTTAATGGTGATTAAAATCAATATGAGGAGGCTCCTCCTCTAGTGACTAATAATGCAAAAGGTACAAAAGTTCAAGGTGAAGTTGGTGTTCCTTCTCTATAACATGTTACTCCACTAAAGAATTAAGGAAACAATGAGAAAATAAGAGAAGATAATACTAAGACTATTCAGGATGAAAAAAGAAGGTTGTTGAGAAGAAAAATTCTTTTGAAGAGAAAGGTTAGAGTTCCTCATCTTCAAATTCATTTAAGGACCTTTTGTCTTTGCAGATGTAGTTCCAACTTGTGATAACACCCCATCTTCAGCAAAATCCCCACTCGTGAAGGTCAAGTTGATCTATCTAACATTTCTCCCCTCCATAAGCTACAACTTGGTGATATTTTGCATTCCTCTACTAGAAGGGAGATTCTACAAGAGAACATAAAGAAATTTATAGCTTAATTGATGATGTAGTAAAAGTTATTTAGGAAGGTTTACTAGAGGTAAATATAGAGCCTTCCATTCCCATAGAATAGAAACTGAAGTTCTTAATGGATTATTTTAAGGATCATTATTCACATATTGAGAAAAATGAAGAGCAAGAGGTTTTGAGGAAAGTAACTATAAAAGAATGGTTGAATTTTTAGACCAGTGTGCTAGTGCAATAATAAATTACAACAAAACTTGGAAATGTTCTAAAAGGTTGTAGACGAAGTAACTACTTTGTATCGATTTTGTTTGAAGTGGCTCATTTCCATGAAAAGTATCAAGGATCAGATTGAGTCCATTGAGTCACAAATCACTCAAATAGCTAGAGTATATGATGTATCAGAACATAAGTGTTGAGCCACTAGAGCCTAATTAGAAAATCTACATATACAAATGTCCCTACTTTAGGATCAAACAAATCAGCTAAAGAAATAGTTTGGTTAGTTGAGGGAAGAAGTTAATTTGAGATTGGCTTCACTATTTGGGATACTTGTGAAGATAAAAGAGACAACTTTAATGATGAAATCTCTAAGTAGTATAGATGAACCTAAGGAATAATACATAAAATTTGAAAGTCAGAATCATGTTCTTGTCTAAACAAAAGAAAATTGGGTTGCAACTTTGGAGAAAATATAGGAAATTTATAAAAATATCCTACCTTCTAAGTAAGTTGGAAAGGAATAAGATAATATAGTTTTTCCTTGTACATTTTCATGAAGAAGTACAACACCTTTTTGAGATATTGTTTACATAGCATTAGTTTTGAAGCATCTCCATCTTAGGGGAGTGTTTAGTAACGGGGTCTCCTATAGTTTTAGGATGTTGCAAATAGAAGATATCGTGCCCTTTTCCATTTTCCCCTTTCCCTATGCCATTTACCCTTTTCCCATGCATCAAAAACATACATTATTAATGTTTCCCTAAATGCATACCTTATCTTTCTATTTTCTATGAGGACTATGATTAATAATGTTTTGTTAACAAAAATGAAATTAGTTATCTTATTATAGCTTCAAAACAATATTATTTATCCTAATGAGATACTAAACATATATTCATGACCATCAACTCATTAAACCCATGTATCACCTTGTCATAAAAAAATCTTTGATTTAAATTGTAAGAAAATTATTTCTACCTTTTGTACATGTATTACTAAAATTTTTTTCACCAAGGTATGGAGAAATAAAAGAGTTTGACACATATATGGGAATATGTATTGATATAAAATTTTCATTTAAATGCATAAGTTGATGGATATTTATGATATTAATATTTTCCATCCATAACCAGTGTAATGGAGTCATTATAGTTCTATGCATATTTTGGCTAAAAAGGGTCAACTAAAGAGAAGCAAGGAAGACATGTTTTAACAACTAACTACTCTTATTATTTAAAAATAGGAGTAGAAATAAATAAGAGGATTGGTATGGTTCTTGAAAATTTATGTAGTTTTTATGAAAAAGTATCTCAAATTTAATACTATGGTAATTTATTTGCATCCTTCTCACCATTTTAACTAGGTTGTAAATTTTTCATGCATTATATTTCACTTAATTCAGGACATATTGTTGATCTATTTAGAACTTTTTGGTAATATAAATTATAATAAAAATGATTTTTCTTGTCATATATGGTTTATCTATTAGTAAACATCTTCAAAAAAATTGTATATGCTATTATATATAGTTATCTACTAGCAGTCGCATGCACAAACATGCAACAATCAATTGATAGGCGTGCACTATAGAAGGCAATCTAGTGGGCAAGGAGCATGAAACTTTTATTGTGTAGAGTGGAATGTGAAATTTGAAAAATTGACAATGTTGACAATTATATAATTGAGACGTGAAATGCAAAACGAATTAATTAGTTAATAGGGAGGATTGTGAGGCTAATTCATATCTCATTGGCTATGAGTGGTATTGATGGGTGTTTTGGCACACTTTCTTACCACAGGTAATGCATATGTGCATCACCTCTCTTGAAAGAAAATATCCAACAAGTTACTAAAAATTACCCCAAGGTCTCTCGGGTGCTAGGTCATGACTTGCATGGAATATCTCAGTTGATGTTTGATGTGATCTTGTTGGTAATCATAAGGAAGACTTACAAAAGTTAGAATGGAAGAAATTTGAGTCTTTGGGTGGAGTTCTTGAAGTGGGAATTTGATGCGTACTTTGATGTACATTCGGACAACGATCTTGAACTCTTGTTTGATTTGAGATTTGGATTTACAATTTGCAATGAACCTTAGCATAGGTTACTTATTAAAAAAAATAAAAAAAGGTAGGGAAGAGAAGAGGTTCTTGGACTTGAAACTACAAATGAATAGTGATCATGGAGGTTTCTACTTTGGATAGATTCCTTAAAATAAAATTTCACTTAACCAAAAATTTCATAGTATCATGAAATCTCTACTATCTTCTAATGAATATAAATATTTTAGCATTCATTCACCATGTACATGCATGAAAAAAGATAAAAGGTTTGAGGAAGCTTTGAATTTAAGTCCAAACTAACTTTATAGAGCAATCTACTAGCAGCAAACAACCAAAAGTATGGACTAGGAAGGCGTCTACACAACATAAATATTCACAACCATAAAACAACATTACTAAATCTATTAAAGAAAACTAAAAGTAACTGAAATAACAAATTAATTCCATCTAAATCAACTAACTATGAGAGATGAATCATGAAACATGTAGAGAAACTTATAAATCTACCAAAGTCAATGTATTTCTATTAAAACATTTGTAGCATGCCATTACAACAACTCAACTCTCTCTTGAAAATGAGAGCATATCCACTATTTATAGTGTCCAAAAAGTAAAATGAATGGCTAGGATTGATTTACATTGTGTGGACAAGATTCACTACAAACTAGGGTTCCATCTACCCCACAATATATTACATTTTAAAATACATTTTTGTCCCTATCCCTATTTTGTCTTCTAGTGGAAGCATTGTAGCATTTTGTCCTTTTTTTGATTTCCTTTGTTGGAGCTATATTACAAGGAATTATTCACCAATAAAAGAGTTTCCTTCTTGCTTCTTCACAACATACTCCACAGAATCAACGTCTGCAATTTGTCAGCTTCTATGATTTCAGATTGTAGCACTTGGTAACTCCATTATTTGGATCTGTCAAAGAGCTTCTCCTAGTCTTCATCATACTTAGTAGTGTGGTCTCTAAACAACTCTAACTAGGTGAAGGCTCAAGTAGAAAAAGTAGTGAACTCGGTGGTAATCTCACCTGACATCCCATCCTTTATCTTATTCTAGAAATGAGGCTTTATCTTTTCTGGATCAATCTGTGCGACATGCATATCAAATTCCGTCATTAGCTTTAGGTACCAAAGGAAATCTGCCCTAACTTCCCTGGCCCATTCAATGTCTAGATCCACCTTGTCAAAAACCTATTCCATCCTTTCTTTTGTATTCTCAAAATCTTGCTTCCATACATCCATCAGCCAATGATCATCCTCCTTGAATGCAAGCTCTTTTTCCCAAGTCACACTTGGCAATTTGAGGATAGACTCAATCTTCGGGAAAGTAGACCCATATATCCTTGGGAAGTCCTTACTAAACTTCCTTGTTCCCTCAAGAGACTTCTATAGATCCAAGTACTTGTTTGTTGTCTTGATAGCATGAATGATGCCCATGTTTCCAGTATACAAGACCTGCCAAAACCAGTTCTTTAAGGTCTTATCTAAGTTCTTTCTTCTTTCAAGCTTATCTATTTTCTCTTTGGATAGAAATTGCAGTGGGACCAAAGACGTTGTAGGTTGTTCTTCTATTGATGACCATTGCTGGATGTAGGCTATTAGATCAGCCACTTGTGTCATGAATTCTTCCTTTGAAATCTTATCTTGTTGTATTAAATATACCACCATGGCTACAGACTCCTGAAGATGATCCACTTTCTATTCCATGGTGGCCATCCCCAAGTCGATGATGGAGATGTTGTAGTTTATTCCTTGTTCTCCCACCACTAGCATGGTACTTTTACTATTCTGGATCTAGAGGCATCCATTGTCACCTATGATCTAATTTTAGGCTTCTTCTCCTTTTTAGTGTTGATATGGGCTTGGGCCAATATAGCCTCTAGCCTTGGTTTTGGATCCTTCAAAGCAAGAGCTTTCTTCTCCAATTGTATTTCCAACCAATCAAGCATTGAGGACCTTTCTTTGGGTGATTCTTGGTCACCTTCCTTTTCATCTTTCCTAACTTCAATATATTTACCCTTAAGAACTTCTTGCTTTGTCCTCGTATCCTCCTTTTCCTCATCAGAGTCCTAGATGAACACTATGTGTTTCATGGGAAATTTAGTGGGTAGGCGTTCTTTGGGGTTGTCTTGCCCTTGAGTATCTTTTTCTTCCTTTTCTTCACCATGCCCATGCTCCTTGGGTTGTTCAGTCTCTAGATTCTTATGAGTTTCAACCTCTTCTTGAGGCTCATCTTCTTCTTTACCTTCTTATTCATCATGAGGGAGCACCTCCTCATTGTGCTTGGGGCTACAGTCACATTCCTCTGTTGGAGACTTATTGTCCACTACCTCTGTGTCAATAGCCTTTTCTTCAATGATAGGCTGTCTTTCAGCCTCCTTCTCTTCAATCTCCTTGAGCTACTTGGATAGCTCCTCATCAAGCTCAGGATCAGAGGTTTCTTCAATAATATTTTCATTCAAATCCTTATCATCTTCCCGGGAGGATTCATAGATGACCTCATCAATTACTCGATGTCCAAATATATGGTGTTCATGGTAGTCATCTGCCTCTTCTTCTAGTCTCTTGGTTGCCTCCCTTTTTTGTTGTCTATCCAATTGCTTAGAAATCTGCATGGTTGGATCCATTGAGGATGGCTTAGTAGGAGGAGGGGGAACTGGGAGACTGATTATTGCTTGGGAAATGGTAGCCTACACCGCTAGGTTTGTGAACATCTTAGAGAGTTCTAATGGCACATTTTGGATATATTTAACAAAGGACTTCGAAAGGGTGAGGGCAGGCATTATGGTGGTTGCGACGGTGGTTGGAAGAGAAAATGATGGGGACATGGATGATGAGGAAAGTGGTGAGGTGGTGGTTGAGGAGGAATCCATTTATATGACTTGTGTTGTGGGAGAGGTAGAGACAAGGTGGATGGAGATATCCATTGTGGGCAGAGAGGTAGCAACTACTACATGTGGGATAAGTGGGGTGGTAGCAACAAAAGCAGTGGTTGCAGTAATAGATACAATAGGTGGAGACTCTGGTTGATTAGCCTCCATCTCCTCTCCCTCATGGAGTGGATCTTCTTGTATTACAGGAATTTCAGTGACGTTGCCTGATTTCTTATGTTTCTTCAAAGGTTCAGCTTCTGAGGCCTTTCTAGCATTAAGCTTTGGATTAGATTGCAGCTTGTCAGTCTCTTTTCTCTTCCTTTAGCAAGTGAGTGGAGGGGATTTCTATGTCTCTCCTATTGATGTAGTAGATACCCCACCATCTAATCCACTTGGCTCACTTTTGATCCCCTTATAAGTTAGGACAACCCCTTCTTGCTTCAATCGGGTGACTTGACCATCAATCCATTCTTTTGTGCGAGCCTCAACGGGCTTGGTGAGAATGTCGAGGTCATCAACCTCTTGCTCGTTCCAATAAATTAGTGGTAGTAGAATATTGGAAATTTCATTATCCATGGGGTCTATCATAGTGCTCTTGTCTTCTTCCATCTGATCAGGCACTGGGAATAGGCTCACCATTTTCACAAAGTATGTGGTCATCCATATATAATACCTTATCTAAACGTCATGGTCATCCTTACAATCAGCCAAGAATTCTTCAATGTTGTGAAGATGGGTGTATTCATGTCCAAGTGCCTTTCTGATGTGGCCATATGGATCCACCCATGGTCGGGCCGTGTGGAGTCTAAAATGATATTTGACCAATTCCTTTTCTGAGTTTTGGGCATATTGGGAGGTATAGAGTTCATACATCCCTTGGATGAAAGAAAGGGGATAAGGAATCCTTGATAGATGCTTGCTACTTAAAAGGGTGTGAATATGTCATAGCTACCGAGAAAGTTTCAACAGGATTATCTAGTCATTGGGATACCAGGGTAGCTTTTTTGGTCTTTCTAAGAACCCTTAAGTGCGAATGTATGTAAACTTAGGTTACTGAATGAACATGAAGGCATACTATTTGAGGAAAGCTCGAGCACTATAGGAGATTCTCCTCTTGAAGTCACCCCCAAGTAGCCTGATGATATAACCTATAAAATCATCATTTACCCTAAGGTAATCCTTCTTAAATTTTGAGAATTGTAGTTAAGGGTATATATCATAGGCCTTGAGCTCCCTGCCAAGTTCTTCACCAAGAACCCCAAACAAACCGTTGTATTTCCTCCACTCATCCAATGAGTATACTAGGTAAGATGTCATGTAGAATTTGGAGGTCTTTTTGATAGCAATGAACTGCTCATGAAAGAAATCTTTGATTATTCCACCCTAGTAAAATGTGGTATCCTCCTCTCCATGAAGAATCTTCTTAACAAAGTAGACCATCCATTCTTGAAAGTAGGCCATAGCAGGGAGGCCCATTACTTTGCTTAGGAGGGTTACCATATCATGGTAGTCTTCACAGAATTCACTACGAAAGAGCTCTTGGGGAACCTTTGCAGCACTTCCCCTCTTCTCCTTGAGCCAATGTTGATTTATGAGCTTCTTACATTTCATTGGGTCCTCATCCCACATTGCTTTTCACTCCTTTATGGTTGGAAATTCCATCTCCCCGAAGGTAGGGATATGAAAGGTCATTGTTATTCCTTTGGTTGACATGTCGGCTAACACGTTTCCATCCCTATCCATAATTATTCTAGTTTTTGGCCGGTATGCCTCCCTACAAGCCATTACTAGTTTGGGGGAAACAAGAGAGGGAGGGAAACTTGCAAATTTGGCTATCCCACTACTTCTAATCAATCTTACGTTTTTTGTCTTAGGGTTGATCCTGATCCTTTGGATGAATTCCTAAATATCCACATGTCTAATGTTGGTGTCGAAAACCTCTTTCCAATTGGTGCTGACTTTAGATTGCAATGGTTCCCCTTGGAATTGGTACTTCATTTGGTATTTTTATTCTTTTCCATGAGGGGCCTTTCCTATTTTCTTCCCCTTGTCCTTCTCTACGACCGTCGTCAAGGTTTCTGCACTCGATTCCATGTATTCTACACATAGAGGCAAGGTGAGCATAATCAAGCATGAAAACAAAAAAGGCTAGCCAAATCCCTGCAAAACATCATTACATTGGATGATCCATCATTCAAAAATATAACATTTAGTCTAGATTGCCATCAGTATTTTACTTGGAGGGAGTTTGGATGGTCCAGGTCCTAGGGGTCGGATTTCCTTGGTCAAAATGTTGCTCTTAAAGGGAAAACAGGGCAAGGAAACCATGATGGTTTCTCCCATCTTCAAATTTAGATGATTTGAAATGTTCATGCAGGAGAGGGTCAAATTTGAGCATGTGGGTCCAGATTTATTTCCAAATTAGGAGGCATTTGGTTCATTATTGGGGTACCTAGAGTCGTGAGGAGGGAAAGTTGTTAGGAGTTCTTCGTTTAGAATGACTCTGATGAAACAGAGTTTCAAAGGTGGAGTTTCGGGGTCTCTGACCCATGAGGCTAAAAGGCAGTTGACACAACTTAATTGTTTGGTTGTTCAGACCTCGAAGGTCAGGAAGCTATTTAAGGAGCAAAATTCAAAGAGACGGGCCTAATTTTCCCTTTGCGACGATCGAAACGGGATGAAGTCCCGACGACGAAAGTCCGATGGTCAAGACTCGGTGAGCCACTTATTTTTTTATCATTTTATGTATGTGGCACCAAGATGTTCGAGATCTGAGGGGTGGAAGGTGGTTGTATGATGGTCGTTAGAAATGAAAAAGTTAAAAAAGAGGTTCGGGGATGGAACTTTGCGAGTCGAGACCCAAAAAATCGTTAGGACTTGACAGTTTTTTTAACCCCAACAACGAACAGAAGGGCGAGTCCTGAGGCTCGGGTGGATGGGGCCAAAACACCATTTTGAATGGCGAAAGATAGATGGCATCTCGAGGACTAAGTCCCATGGGAGCAGGCTCGAGAAGACAACTCGCCATTTTGGAAGCAAGGAATTCAATTTAAGTTTCTACGACAGCCTATCAAGGGAGTTTCGGGGTCGTGGACTGAAGGTGGCATCCTATCATTTTGGAGTTGTGTTTTGTTTCATTTCATTGATGGTAATGGGGAGGCTCACATTCAAAGTGTGCTATCGCTGTGTATGAAGAATGGTGTTAGGGCGAAGAAGTTTTGCATTCACAGACTTGGTGATTTGAGGGGGGTTTCTCAAAATTCTAACACATGGGTTTCTTAGGACTAACTTCCCTTTATCAAATAAATGCAATTTTATCCTTTCCTATTCATTATTTTAGATAGGAAATCACCAAAAGAATAAGGGGAGGGAAGACGATGAACTCACCCCAAGAACCCAGTGAATAGAGTTGTTGAATCCATTAAGAACAACGAAGGAAGGCGGTGGGCTTGAAGGCGGCGATCAACAAAGGCTCTAGAGGTTTAAAACTATTCTAAACTTCCTGACATGTGAAAATGGTAGGTCAAATTAGTCTATTTATACCCTTAAGTACATTTAATGCACCTAATTAATGCATGTACGGGAGGCCAAAAGGTTGGTGAATTCAAACTTAGGATGGTGGCAGGAGGTCTGGAACCTGGAGGTTAGAAGGAGATGAGCTCAAGGCCATCCCAAACACCAAGTGGAAAGTCATTGGCAAAGAGGGGGGCAAGGTCCAATGGCCAAAAAGAAGCAAGTCGACTGTCGTTCGAAACAATGAATGCATAGAAGAATCCCAAGTAGAGAAATCCAACAGACTGGGCCCAGAGGTCGTGAAGGATGGACAGTCCACTGCAACATAATTTATGAAATGATGATAAGAGAGCTAGGCCCAGGAGGCCAAAAGGATGCGGGCCAATGGTCGTTCGAAAGAGAAAATGCAACCCAGTGAGCCAGACCTGGAAGGTCCTAAGGCACGCAAATCAAGGCAATGAAAAAATGACCTAACAAGGTGAAGGAAAAAGAGTGTCCCCATTTCGAATGGGGCATGTGTGTCAAGGGGACAACAAATGGTGAGTCTGCTGGGTAACGCTCTCGAGCTTTCGAAGTATAAGAATTCATTCAAAACCCAGAATCTCTGGTTTCGTAGACTAGGGGCCAAAATCCAAAAGTGAACCAGAAGAACAAGGTCCTTAGCCGAGTCAACCTACAAAACATATTAGAAGTGTGTGTGTATTGGATTCATTCCTTACCTCGGGAACTATGACAAGAAGCAAGCTACATGAATCATCCAACACCAAAGGTAACCTAGACATTGCCCCACTACCAGTCAAGTGTCCATAGCCCTGGTGGAGTTATCGCTATGACTCAATGGATATTTCTCTACTACCAGTCGGGCATCCGTAGCCCCGATAGAGTTACCCGCACACCCATCTGGTTGCTTGATTTTAAAACTTTCTTTCTTTCTTTGTTTTAGATTTTTCTTTTTGCACTATATTTTGCTCAACCGTGTAAGCACTGAAGCCTACGATGGGTTTGAAAACCATAGTGGTCACTGGAGAGAACTTAAGATTTTTCACTTACCAAGTTATCATAGAAACTATTGCATGACCCTTCATAAATAATTAACATGCATTTTGTGCAGGACCTAAGCTAAACGTAAAAAGATTGAACCAAGGATGAAGTTCTAGAATGGAGTTCAAATACGGAAATAATCCCCAAGCAACTATTAGGGACCAATAGTCAAGAATGAATTCTTAGACAAAGAACACTAAGAGTGGGTAAAAAATTTAGCCATTCATTGAACGAGCATGACCACCGCAACAGGAATTAAAAATCTCTCATCAAAAGAACAAAACAGCTAGGAGATGAGCAAAATGAAGTAGTGCAAAACAACAGAATGAAAGATAACCAAAGAAACCTATTCTAACCTATGTACAAATATTTACAGGAATAGCTCAAAAGGAGCTCAAACTTGGAAGTAATGCTTTAAGTTCCGACCATTGATAGGCAATGGGACATCCTCACCAGTTAAGGTTTTCAAACGGAAAGCATTGTTTCCCAGAATTTCAGCTATTTGAAAGTCGCCAAGCCAAAGCTTGTCGAATTTGTTATGTCCCCCTTTCTTTTCGTGGGCCTTCTCCCAACATAGGACTAGATCTGCAATTCTAAAGGCCTTAATTTTGGCTTGAAAATCGAACCAACTCTTGACTATGCCCTGATGTTTGGAAAAAATTTCTATTGTGCGATCATGCATTTCTTTTAAGTGCAAGAGTTCAAATAACTGAGCTTCTCTACAGTCTCCTCCTTTGTAAAAATCATTGATAAATTGGATGGTGGGAATTTTCAAATGTATCAGAAAGATAGGCTCTAATCCATAGACCAGATGAAATGGGGAGTTGCCAAGGGCAACCTTCTGACAGGTGCGATCCGCCCAAAGGGCAAAATGAAGTTGGGTATGCCAGTCCTTGGGGTTCCTGTCAAGCAACTTTTTAATCATGGTGATCAAGTTTTTGTTGGTGGACTCCGTAAGACCATTACCCTTAGGATAGTAATTAGATGAGAACTTGAGGGTGATTCTATAATCAAACACCCAACTAGCAAATTTAAGTGAGGAGAAGGTGGGGCCATTATCACATACCAATGCATATGGGCAACCAAAATGATTTAAAATAAAAATTTCAAGGAAATCAGTGACTACCTTTGTGGTACATTGCCTACATGAAATAGCTTATGTCCATATAGTACAATAATTAGAGGCGGTTAGAATGTACCTATCACCTGCAGAGGATGGTGGGCTTACCGAACCAATGAAGTTGAGATCACATTACACGAATGGTCTTACCTCCAAGACTGGTTGCAGTGGGACAACAACATTCCTCTCTCTATTCACTATAGTTTGGCAAACATGACATGCACAAACAAGGTTATGAGCATCCTTGAAGACCGTAGGCCAGTAGTATCCTCCTCTCAAGATTTGATGTGCAGTGGAAGGACCAGAACCATGAACCATGCCAAATTTGTCATGAAACTTCTTCAAGACCCGATCTAATTCATCTTTGCCAA
Organism: Sequoiadendron giganteum; assembly: GCA_007115665.2. Taxonomy (NCBI): domain Eukaryota; kingdom Viridiplantae; phylum Streptophyta; class Pinopsida; order Cupressales; family Cupressaceae; genus Sequoiadendron; species Sequoiadendron giganteum. Next base: position 197,432,744 of record CM021102.1, read on the forward strand.
GGCATCTCAGATAGATTCCTTCATGGCTCCTCTTGTATAATATGGATCCTTGCAACATGTAGTTTCTACTCTTTAGTCTAAGGGCATGTTTTCGGACCCCCTACAAGTGAGGTGGACATCTGTGATTCAGCAAATAGTACACTATGTCATCATACCACTCTCTTGGAGAGACATCCTCTAGCTAGTATTGTTGAACTGTAGGTTCAGGTTCAACTTCGACTGCTGCTTCAACTATTGTTCGGGTAAGGGCCTATCCTCTAACAAATTTCATCAGCTAGATTTCCATATCGTATTCTTACAGTAGGGTCACCCACTTGGCTCTACATTCTCCCTACTCATTTTTCATGAGCAATGTCTTTACTGCGGCGTCAGGTACGATGGAAAATACTTTATTTCTCAAGATGTAATGCCTGAATTTCTTAACTCCACGGATGAGAGCATATTCTTTTTTTTCTACATTGTGATATCTGAGCTCGACATCCTTTAATGGGGCACTCATGAAGGAAATTAGGTGCTCATTCACATTACCATCTTTCTGAGTCAATATGCTGGCACATGAGTGGTCTTAAGCGAATGAGTAAATGTAGAATGGCTTTAGATAATTGGGGCTGACCAACACCAACGCATCAACAATTTCTTTCTTGATCTCTTCAAAATCCTGCTTCACTTCTAGGACCCACTCAATCTTGGCATCTTTCTTTAACATAGCGTTGAGTGGCTTGACAATTTCAACGAAGCCCATGATAAATTTTTAGACAAAGTTTAGCTTCCCGAAGAAGGACTTTAACTCTTTCTTGTTGCCCAATAGCTAGATCTTCATTATAGCCTGGATGCATTCGGGGTTGATGGAGATTCCTCTTTCTTAGAGGACATGTCCGAGAAATTTCCCCTCAGTGACCCCAAAGATACACTTCTTCAGATTAAGGGACACCCCGAATTCTCGGCACCTTTGAAATTTTTTGCACAAATCAGCAACATGATCACTTCATTGCTTTGAGAATACAGTCAAATCATCCATGTAGATGATTATACATTTTCCAATCAGATATTTGAAGGAAATTTTCATTGCTCATTGAAAGGTCATGTCGGTGTTGATGAGCCCGAATGAAATTCATCTATAGGAAAAGGTACCCCACTTGGTGGTGAATGCTATTTTATGTCGATCGTCATACTGCACCATAAATTGATTGTATCTAGAGTACCCAACCAAGAAGGACATCATTTAGGAGCCATTAACTATCTACAATACCTCATCCAATGAAGACACAAGATAGTTATCCTTTTTTGAAGCTATGTTCAGATTGCAGAAATCAACACACAACCTGATTTCTCTGTTCTTTTTCCTGACCAGAACCAAATTAGCCACCCACATGGAGTGCCTAACTGGGAATATAATCCTAGCGGACAACAGCTTCTGCACTTCCTTATATATGATTGGCTCTAATAAAGAATTGACGGGATGTTGCTGCTATCAAAATGGCCTCACATCGGGTCTGAGGGGAATGGTGTGCATGATGATTGATGTGTCATATGTTTTCAAGTCTTCATAACTCCAAGTAATGAAATCATGGTACTTCCTCAAAGCATCCACTATCTGCCTTCTTTCATCTGGCATGCACACCTTATCGATAAACACATTTTTTGCATCCTCAGTCATTTCGAGGTTATAGGCATCACACTGGTCACTGATGGATTCCCTCTTTACTTGTTGGTCTTGTCCTTTGATTTGATCCAAATCAAATATATGTTCTCGTTGGACCATTCCTCTTGGGATAATGTTGGTCTTGAGGTTGATGAACCCTTCTATATCTAGCTTGGCCTCTTCAAGCTCAATCTCATCAATTATTTGGGTAGCAAACACATCGGAGCTGGTGATAAAATCTAGGATGTGTTTATCATCATCAAACACTTGAAAATTTTCCACATTATCCAACACATATGGAATGGAAGTGAGCTCAATGGTAAACCTTTTGAGGCCAAACAATGATAGGGGCTACAAGGTGCTAGCCGCTTGTGCTAGGGCATTGGCAATGTGGTTTCGAGAGCTTGAGATCAGATGGATATTGAATGCATCTAGACCTTATAATAAATCCCTTTTCTTAATGCCATAAGGAGCCCTAGGACCAATGCCTCATATTTTGCTACATTATTGGTGCAATAAAATTGAAGTATATGAGAAATGAAGTACGACTTACGTTTGGGACTAATTAGCTTGAAGCTGGCTCTAGCTCCATCTTTGGGCTTAGACCCGTCAAAGCTCAGCATCCAAAGCTTGGGAGAGCCCTTTATCTTGGAATCAACAGACCTGATTTTTTCTTCTAAAGGAGAACTTGTTTCTGATTCCTTTTGGGGTGAGGAAGATTTCGTGTGGCTTTGATTTGGCAGTGTTGACTGAGTCTTCTCTTTTAGGGCGGTATGTCCCTTGATATGCTCAATTTATATTTGACATAAACAACACTCAAATTTTGAATGGGTAGCATTATGCACCATGCACCAACTGGGCAGCAAGAGTTCATGAAAATTCATTCTAGCTCCCAAACTGAGCTGATTTTACACACACTTTTCAATGAAGTCTTAGAAGCCATATAGCAGCCCATGGCCACCATCCTCAGAGGATTCATCGCTATCTAATTCAATTAGTATTTTTGTGCTTTGAGAGATATGGACTAGGTTGGTAGGTGAGTTGCAGGACACAAGAATTACTTCCTCAACCACCTCTTCTTCACAGCATTCTTGTTCATCTGAGTATGCCATTGGGTAGTAATTTCCAATTTTTTTTTTCAGCAAACAACACTTCATTCATGTTGTTTTATTTTGTGATCATAAAATTCATGCGTGGTTCTTGATCTATTCAAATCTGGTTTAGCATCCCTTTCCATGGCAGCTGAAGGTGAGGATAGTCCATTGTGGCTTATCCATTCAATGCTTAGGTGAAATCCCTTCCTAAAATTATACCATAAGTATCGAGGATATCAACAACTTGAATTTCAATAGTTTGTTGTATCCTTGGGTTAGTAGCAATCTGCATAGGTATTTGATTGATCTCACCAACTATATTGATTTCAGTCTTATCAAGCTGTGTCACTTTACACTGAGAAGGATTAAAAACTATTCCCATAACCTTACACATGCTCAAGGGAATGACATTGGAGGAACCTCCCAAGTCAAGCAAGAAATTGTGCAGATTCTTCCCAAACACTTTGATGGTGGTCAACAAGGGAGGGGTTTCAAATTTTCCCTAAAACATTCCTCCAGAAACATCTACCTAGGCTACCTAACCTTTATCCTTATCACTGCCTTTATTTTGGGCTTGTGTCTGATCTATTTCCTTGGGTTGCTTATTTATTTTCTGATTTGCAGGCGAATCAACTTTCTTGTTGAAGACTTGTTGTATAACCCGCTCACTCTGTTGATCCTCAAAAGAAACCCTCTTAGTGGGTGCATCCTAGGCTAGTCTAGATGAAGAGGTCCTATTGATCATTCTAAACAAGGAATTTCTAATAGTTGGGACTTTGAGCAACTCAAAGGCGGACACACTTAACTTAACCTTCTTAAATTCTTCTGCAATGTACTCTCCCATTTTCTCAATTTCTACATCATAAGTGGTATTTTGGGAGGAGCTAGTAGGCTGGTTTTGGTTTTGACCCTGCGACCTATTCTTGTTAAAGTACTGGGTAGGTACATGGGGATAGCCTGGGTTATTACTAGCATTTGGGTCAGGAGGGGTGCTGAAATTGTTAGGTGGAGTGGAGGTTGTGAAAGGATCGTCAGTGTGCCCACCAACCTGCCTATTTCTCAAATCATAAGGAGTGGCCCTTTAGTGAAACATTTGGACTTTTTCTTCTCTCAACTCTTCCTCATCTACGGGACCATTATCTACTGAATTGAAAAGTTAAGCCAAAGTGCTCTCAGAACTTATCTCTTCAACCTTTTCATTGCTTGTGGTGGCCTCTTCCTTTTCTGGCATGTTTCTCTCAGCCTTTGGGAAGGTATCCTTGTTGACCACCAGAACCAAGGAGTCATATGGTTGGGAAGGAATGATGTCCCTGCATCCTAAGCTATCTACAACATTCTGAACTTCAATCTGGAAAAATTTGGTGGTTGTCTGGAATTTCGAAAAATCCAATTTGAAATGTCGACTTATTTTATGTATGCGACACTAGCTGGATAAGGTAGCCTTGGCTAAGTATACTCCACTTGTAGTCTTGTCATTGTTAATGGGTTGGTCCAAGGGAGTAGGGACACCACCATTGTTCAGCCTTGTGTTCCATGTCTGATTCTGTCTTTGGGAGGGCCTTCTGTCAAAGTTTTGTCCCAAATTTTCACCCCTTTCATAAGTCTATCTGAAAGATGTGCCAGCATCGTGGTTGTCATGACTGTTCTGATTGAGGTTGGATTGGATGATTCTTTGTGAGGCCTACAACTGATTGTTTTGACTTCTCAAGTGGGTCATCTCGGTGGAATTTTTCTTGATCATCTCTATTAGCTCATTGATATGATCCTTGTCCTTGTTGCTTGGCTATGAGGCTGAACTTTGAAGGAAGGTGGGTTGTGTAGCTGACTGATTTTGGTGATCGGGTGATAATTTAGAGGCTTGAAGGTATGCCGACACTTGCCATGGCTAAGAGTGGCTTGTTGTTGTTGGGGCAACAAGTACTATGGAACCGAAGGTGCTTGGCTAATTGGTTGTCATGAGTGAGGCACTATAGGCAACTATGGCACTAGATTCATGAAGGGCGTCTGATGCTGCAAAGCTTGAGTAAGCCCCTAAATTTGCGTGGGGTGAGTGACCTACCCCAAAGAGGGTAGTGGACTAGAAATATTCTATCCCAAGTTTGTACTGGTGATGATGGCCTCAGCATAAGCATCTACTAATCTAGTGGGAGGCAGTTGCATCCTTTTTACTAATGTTGTAGTAAGATTATCCAACGCCGTATAATAAACCGATAGAAAAACAACATCATTAAGTGCATAAGGGTCATGTAGCCAAGTATATCCCCTATGGAAGTGATAATTAAAGGAAATGATTGGTTAAGTGATCTCTCTTTTGATGGACATAAACTGTCAGTACAACTTTGAAGGACTAATCAAAATCTTGAATTTCTATAGGAAAGCATTTTTTGGTAGGTCCCATGTGTTGATAGTTCCCATTGGAAAGTTTACGTACTAGTAAAAGGCCTCCTCCCCCAAGGAGTAGGGAAAGATCCGTCAAGCCACATCCTCATATATGATCTGCATAGTCTTCAAGGTTATCTCAAAAATCTTAATATGTTCCTCTATCGTCCTCTATGGATCCTAGGGGTCAAACTTTGTGTAGAAGATTTTAGGATTCTTTGGCATATCATGGTAAAGGTTAAAGGCCAAAGGGGATGGATTATTGGCCAACCACACCATTGGAGGCAATAGTTGAGGTGGATGTGCCAGACTGACTTGAGGCTGCTAAAGCGAGACAATAGTCTGTGGGAAAACACCTGGAAGTGGGACTGTGTTGGGCTAGAAGGCAATGTCTAGCCCTTGGGAAGCGGCGGCTTGAAAGGTTGTTTGAAGCGGATGAGTGGGAGAAGGTGTTGCCCAGGATGAGGGAGAAGATGAAGATGAATGGATAGATGAATAATATGATGGTGAAAGTGAAATGGGCTAGTCAAATGTGTTGGAGGTGGATGCTTCACCTTTCTTGGCTCTCTTAGCTTGAGTAGGGGGTGGTAACTCTTAAAATTCCCCTTTGTTTGGTGTAGACCTTAGTATTCTATAAAGTATCTCAAGGAAAAAAGACTCGATTCGATCTAGCTTAGCTCCAAAGATGCCCTCCTTCTATTGCCAGTTCTATTGATGGGTGTTTTGGTACACTTTCTCAACACATGTAATGCATAAGTGCATCACCTCTCTTGAAAGGAAAAATGCAACAAATTGCTGAAAATTACCCCAAGGTCTCTCGGGTGTTAGGTCATGGCTTGCACGAAATATCTCAGTTGATGTTTGATGTGATCTTGTTGGTAATCACAAGGCAGACTTATGGACGTTAGGCTGGAAGAAATTTGAGTCTTTGGGTGGAGTTCTTGAAGTGGGAAGTTGATGCGTACTTTGTTGTAGGTTCAGATAGTGATCTTGAACTCCTATTTTGATTCGAGATTTGGCTTTACAATGTGAAATGAACCTTAGCATAGGTTACTTATTAAAAATAAATAAAAAAGGGTAGGGAAGAGAAGAGGTTCCTAGACCTAAAACTATGAATGAACAGTGATCATGGAGGTTTATACTGTGGACAGATTCCTTAAAACAAAATTTCAATCAACTAGAAATTTCATAGTATCATAAAATTTGTGCTATATTTTAAGGACTGCAAATATTTTAGCACTCATTCACCATTTACATGCATGAAAAAAGATAAAAGGTTTGAGGAAACTTTTAACTTAAGTCTAGACTAACTTTACACAACCATCTACCAACAACAAACAACCAAAAGTATGGACTAGGAAGGCATCTACACAGCATAAATCTTCACAACCATAGAACAACATTACTAAATCTATTAAAGAAAATTGAAAAATAGAAAATTAAATCCAAAAAAATCAGCTAACTATGAGAGATGAATCATGAAACATGCAAAGAAACTTAGAAATCCACTAAACTTAGAAATCCACTAAAGTCAATGTATTTCTATTAAAAAATTTGTAGCATGCCATTACAACAACTCAACTCTCTCTTGAAAATGAGAGGAGACCCCCTATTTATAGTATCCAAAAAGTAGAATGATGGCCAGGATTGATTTACATTGTGTGGCCAAGATTTACTACAACCTAGGGTTCCACCTACCCCACAATATATTACATTTTAAAATAGACTTTTATCCCTATCCCTATTTTGTCTTCTAGTGGCAACACTGTAGCATTTTGTCCTATTTATGATTGCCTTTGCTATAGATATTTTGTAAGGAATTATTCACCAATAATAGGTTTTCCTTCTTGCTTCTTCACAACAACATACTCCATGAATTTTAGAATCAATGGCTGCAATTTGTCGACTTCTATGATTTCAGATCGCAACACTTGGTAACTCCATTCTTTGGATTTGTCAAAGAGCTTTTCCTAGTCTTCTTCATACTTAGCAGTGTGGTATCTGAACAATTTTGACTAGGTGAAGGCTCGGGCAGAAAAACTCATGAACTCGGTGTTAATCTCACCTGACATCCCATCCTCTATCTTCTTCTATAAATGAGGCTTTATCTTTTCTAGATCAATCTATGTGACATGCATATCAAATTTCATCATTAGCTTTAGGTACCAAAGGAAATCCACCCTAACTTCCTTGGCCAATTCAATGTATGGACCAACCTTGTCAAGAACTTATTCTAGCCTTTCTTTTTTATTATTAAAATCTTGCTTCCATACATCCATCAACTAATGATCATCCTCCTTGAATGCAAGCTCTTTTTCCCAAGTCAGACTTGGTAGTTTGAGGATAGCCTCAATCTTTAGGAAAGTAGACCTATATATCCTTAGGAAGTCCATACAAAACTTCCTTGTTCCCTCAAGAGACTTTTGTAGATCCAGGAACTTTTTTGCTATCCTGATAGCATGACTGATGCCCATGTTTCCAATATAAAAGACTTGCTTGAACCAGTTCTTTGTGGTATTATCTAAGTTCTTTCTTCTTTCAAGCTGCCTATTTTCTCTTTGGACAACAATTGTGGTGGGGCCGAAGATGTCATAGGTTGTTTTCTATTGATGACCATTGTTGGATGTAGGTTGTTAGATCATCCACTTGTGCCTTGATTTCTTCCTTTGAAATCTTATCTTGTTGTATTTAATGTACTACCATGGCTATGAACTCCTGAAGATGATCCACTTTTTGTTCCCTAGTGACCATCCCCATGTCGATGGTGGAGACATTGTAGCTTATTCCTCATTCTCCCACCACTAGCATGGCTAGTTACACTATTCTAGATCCAGAGGCATTCATTGTCACCTTTGATCTAATTTTAGTCTTCTTCTCCTTTTTGGTGTTGATTTAGGCTCAGGCAAATATAGGCTCCAGCCTTGTTTTTGGAACCTTCAGAGGAGGAGCTTTCTTCTCTAGTTGTCTTTCCAACCAATCGGGCATTGAGGACCTTTCTTTGGGTGATTCTTGGTCATCTTCCTTTTCATCCTTCCTGACTTCAATATCTTTACCCTTAAGAACTTCTTTCTCTATCCTCATATCCTCCTTTTCCTCATCAGAGTTCTCGATGAATACCATGTGTTTGATGGGAAATTTAGTGGGCAGGCATTATTTGGGGCTGTATTCCCCTTCAGTATCTTTTTCTTCCTTTTCTTCATCATTCCCATGCTCCTTGAGTTGTTCAATCTCTAGATTCTTATGAGTTTTAGCCTCTACTTGAGGGTCATATTCTTCTTTACCATCATGTTTGTCATGAGGGAGAACCTCCTCATTATGCTTGGGGTTGTAGTCATGTTCCTTCATTGAAGACTTATTTTCCTCTACCACCATGTCAATAGCCTTTTCTTCAATGATAGGTTGTCTTTCAACCTCCTTCTCTTCAATCTCCTTGAGCTTCTTGGCCAACTCCTCATCAAGATTAGGATTAGAGGTTTCTTCAATAATATTTGCATTCAAATCCTTGTCGTCTTCCCTAGAGGATTCATAGATGACCTCGTCAATTACTTGATGCTCAAATATAGAGTGTTCATGGTAGTCATTTTCCTCTTCTTCTAACCTCCCAACTGCCTCCATTTGTTGTTGTCTATCCAACTCCTTAGAAATTTGCATGGTGGCCTCCATTGATGGTGGCTCAGTAGGAGGAGGAGGAACTTGGAGACTGCTTATTGCTTGGGCAATGGCAGCCTACACCACTGGGTTTGTGAACATCCCAGATATTTTTGATGGCACATTTTGCATATATTTAACAAAGGACTTCAGAAGGGTTAGGGTAGGCATTGCGGTGGTTGTGGCAGTTGTTGGAAGATAAAATGATGGGGACATGGATGATGAGGAAAGTGGTGAGGTGGTGGCCGAGGAGGAATCCAATGATATCACATGTTGTGGGAGAGGTAGAGACAAGGTGGACAAAGATATCCACCGTAGGCAAAGAGGTAGCAACTGCTATGTGTGGGATAAGCAGGGTGGTAACAATAGCAACAGTGGTTGCAACAACGGATATGATAAGTGGAGACTCTGGTTGATCAGCCTCCATCTCCTCTCCCTCATGGAGTGGGTCTTCTTGTATAATAGGCATTTTAGTGATGCTACTTGATTTCTTATGTTTCTTGGAAGGTTCACCTTCTAAGGCCTTTCTAGCATACACCTTTGGATTAGGCTACTGCTTGTCAGTCTCTTTTCTCTTCATTGAGTGAGTGAGTGGAGGGGATTTTGATGTCTCTCCTATTGATGTAATAGCTACCCCACCATTTGATCCACTTGGCTCACTTTTGAGCCCCTTATAATTTAGGATAAACCCTTGTTGCTTCAATTGAGCAACTTTCCCATCAATCCATTCTTTTGTGTGAGCCTCAACGAGCTTGGTGAGAATGTTGAGGTCATGAACCTCTTCCTCATTCCAATCAATTAGTGGTAGTGGCAGATTGGCAATTTCATTATACCTGGGGTCTATTACAATGCTCTCATCTTCTTCCATCTGATCAGGCACTGGGAACAGGTTCACCTTTTTCACAAAGTATGTGGTCATCCGCATATAATGCCTTATCTACACCTCATGGTCATCCCTAAAATCAGCGCATAAGTCTTCAATGCTATGAAGATGGGTGTATTCATGTCCAAGTGCCTTTCTAATGTGGCCATAGGGATTCATCCATGGCTGGGCCATGTGGAGTCTGAAATGATATTTGGTTAATTCCTTTTTTGAGTTTTGGGCATATTGGGAGGTATAGAGTTTGTACATCCCTTGTTTGAAAGAAAAGGGATAAGGAATCCCCACTAGATGCTTGCTACTTAAAAGGGTGTGAATATGTCACAACTACTGAGAAAGCTCCAACAGGATTATCCAGTCATTGGGATACTGGGGTAGCTTATTTGTTCTTTTCGAGAACCCTTGAGCACCAATGTATGTAAACTTAGGATACTAAATGAATAGGAAGGCATATTGTTTGAGAAAAGCTTGAGCACTATGGGAGACTCTCCTCTCAAATCCACCCTTGAGTAGCTTGACGATATAACCTATAAAAGCATCATTTACCCTGTAGTAATCCTTCTTAAAATTCCTGAATTGCAGGTGAGGCTATCTATCATAGACCTTGAGCTCCCTACCAGGTTCTTCATCTGAAGCCCTAAACAAATTGTTGTATTGCCTCCACTCGGCCAATGAGTATACTAGGTAATATGTCATGTAGAATTTGGAGGTATTTTTGATAGCCATGAACTACTCGTGAAAGCAATAGTTGATTATTCCACCCTAGTAAAATGTGGTATCCTCCCATCCATGGAGAATCTGCTCAAAAAAGTAGGCCATCCATTCTAGAAAGTAGGCTGTAGTAGGGAGGCCCATTACTCTACCTAGCAAGGTAACCAGATCATGGTAGTCTTTATAGAAGTCTTTGTAAAAGAGCTCCTGGGGAACCTTTGCAGCGTTGCCCCTCTTCTCCTTGAGCCAATGTTGATTTATGAGCTTCTTACATTTCATTGGGTCCTCATCCCACATTTCTTTGCACTCCTTTATGGTTGGAAATTCCATCTCTCCGAAGGTAGGGATATGAAAGGTCTTTGTTATTCCTTTGGCTGATATGTCAGCTAACATGTTTCCATCCCTATCCAAAATTGTTCTAGTTTTCAGCTAGTATGCCTCCCTAAAGCCATTACTAATTTGAGGGCAGCAAGAGAGGGAGGGAAACCTACAACTTTGGCTATCCCACTGCTTCTGATCATTCTTGCATTTTCTATATTAGGGTTGATCCTGATCCTTTGGATGAATTCATCTATATCCACATGTCCAATGTTGGTGTCAAAAACCTCTTTCCAATTGGTGGTGACTTTAGACTGCAATGGTTCCCTTTGGAACTGGTACTTCATTTGGTCTTTGTCTTCTTTTCCATGAGGGGCCTTGCCTATTTTCTTCCCTTTTGTCCTTCTCTGTGACCACCCCTAAGGTTTTTGCACCCAATTCCATGTATTCTGTACACAGAGGCAAGGTGAGCATAATCAAGCATGAAAACACAAAAGGCTAGCCAAATCCCTGCAAAAAATCATTAGATTGGATGATGAATCATTCAAAAATCTAACATTTTGTCTAGATTTCCATCAGTATTTTACTTGGAGGGAGTTTGGATGGTCCGGGTCCCAAGGGTCGTATTTCCTTAGTCAAAATGCTGCTCTAAAAGGGCGAGCAGGGTAGGGCAACCCAGATGGTTTCTCCTATCTTTAGATTTAGATGATTTGAAATGTTCATGCAGGAGAGGTTCCAATTTGAGCATGTGGGCCTAGATTTGTTTCTAGATTAGGAGGCATTTGGATCATTATTGGGACACCCGGAGTCATGGGGAGGGAAAGCCATCAAGAGTTCACCATTTGGTACAACTCTGGTGAAAGGGAGTTCTGAAGGCGGAGTTCTGGGCTTCGGGACCCACGAGGCTAGAGGGTGGTTGACACAACTTAATCATTTGGTTGTTTGGACCACAAATGTCGGGAATTTGTTTAAGGATGGACATTTAGAATGGCGAGCCATGAGTGAAAGTCCAGTGGGAGAAACTTGGCAGAACAGATTGGGGTTTGGATTTTACCTTTTATGTTTCTTCATTAAGTGTTGCTAGCGATCAGAGCACCAAGGCTTGGAGGTCGGAGGGACGGGCCTGATTTTCCCTTTGCAACGACCGAAACGAGATGAAGTCCCGATGGTGGAAGTCTAGTGTTCAGGACCCGGCGAGGGCCAAGGCACTTAAAGTTTTATCATTTTACCCATGTAGCACCAAGAAGTTTTGGATCCGGGGGGTGGAAGGTAGTCGTTCGATGGCCGTTAGAAACGATAAACAACAGAGGTCCAAGGATGGAACTCCCTGGGTTGGGACTCGAAAATAGTTAAGACTTGACAGTTTTATTTAACCCCAACGACGAATAGAAGGGTGGGTCCCGAGGCTCAAGAAGATGGGGCCAAAATGTTGTTTTGAATGGTGAAAGATAGATGACATCCTGAGGACTGTGTCCCACAGGAGCAGGCCCAAGAAGACAGCTCACCATTTTGGAAGCAGGGAATTCAATTTAAGTTTCTATGGTAGCCCGTCAAGGGAGTTTCGGGGTCGCAGACCCAAGGAAGCATCCCATTGTTCTAGAGTTGTGTTTTTTTTGGTTTCATCAACAAAAATGGAGAGGCTCAGACCTGGAGGGTGCTATTGCTCTATATGAAGAATGGCATTGGGGTGAAGAAGTTCTGCATTCACAGACTTGGTGATTTGAGGGGGGTTTCTCAAAATTCTAACACATGGGTTTCTTAGGACTAACTTCCCTCTATCAAACAAATGCAATTTTATACTTTTCTATTCATTATTTTAGACACGAAATTACCAAAATAATAATGGGAGGTCAAATGGTGAACTCACCCCAAGAACCCGGTGAAGAGAGTTGTTGAATCTGTGAAGAACAACGAAGGAAGGTGGCGGGCTTGAAGGTGGTGATCAATGAAGGCTCTAGAGGTTTTCAACTATTCTCAACTTCCTAACATGTGAAAATGATAGGTTGACCTAGTTTATTTATACCCTTAAGTGCATTTAATGCACCTAGTTAATGCATGTACGACAGGCCAAAAGGTTGGTGAATTCAAACTTTGGGATGGTGGCAGGAGGTTCAGAACCTGAAGGTCAGAAGGACATGAGCTCAAGGTCATCCCAAATGCCAAGTGAGAAATCATCGGCAAAGAGGGGGGTAGGGTCCAATGATTGGAAAGAAGCAAGCCAATGGTTGTTCGAAACAACGAATGCATAAAAGAATCTCAAGTAGAGAAATCTGGCGGACTGGGCCTGGAGGTCATGAAGAATAGACAGTTCGTTGTAGCATAAGTTATGAAATGGTGATTAGAGAGGCAGACCCTAAAGGCTAGAAGGATGTGGGACGATGACCATTCGAAAGAGAAAATGCAACCCGAAAATCCAGCAAGGGAAACCAGGTGAGCTGGACGCGGAAGGTCCCAAGGCAGCCTGGAAAAGGGAAAAATGCCAAAGGAACTCCTTGAGGATTCAAGACTTAGCAAATTTTGAGGGGTGAAACATGGTCAACTTAAGATGAGACTTCGGAGGTATGCTGACCATCTAGGGCACCAAAATTGGGGCACACAAAATGAGGTAGTGACAAAACGACTCGACAAGGCGAAGGAAAAATAAGGTCCCCATTCCAAATGGGGCATGTGTGCCAAGGGCACAACAAGAGGGATATTATAAACCTTTCCAACAAATTAGTTAGAATCTATCCAAGAATTTTAATTTTAAACTAATGATCAATAATGTTTTTTATTAATATGTAATATTTAATAATTTTAGTTACAATAGTTATTAAAAATTGATTTTACTTTAAAATGTTAAGAATATAGTAAATTAATTCTCAACAAATACAATTTTTTAATAAATTTATTCTTTAAAAATGATAACTGAAATATGTAAATTAAATTTTAAATTTTAAGTAGTTTTTTTCCCTCACAAGAATAGTTTCATGCCAAATTTTAAGGTATGAGATAGTTTTATCTCTATTTTAGTTTTATATTTATTAGTTGTAGATGCACATGTATATTTTAGTATTTTTTCTAGGTTATTGAATCAATTAATTCATTATTATTTAATTATGTTAAGATATATACATACAAATACGAGGCACATTTTTTGAAGAGTTATTACCCATGTCTTTAATTACTAATATTGCATTAAAAAACATTTTCTTTAACAAAGGTAGTTGATAACTTTGGGTATTGCATATTTTTAAAGAAAGAAAGATCTTTAATATTGGATACTTTTTATAATTACTATTTAGTGCATAATTTTGTTAATTAAAGCTTTAGTATGCATGTGTTTTTTTGGGTTAGTAGTAGTAAAAAAAATAGAGATAAGTATAAAAGATCGAAAAGTAGTCAATTACAAGGGAATTGGAAATATAAATATCAATTTTTAATCAACATAGCGCAATTGAAGACTTAGTGATACCATCTTCATTTAAATACAAGTTAACAAACCTCATGAAAAGAAGAGTGTGATGATGCAATACATTTTTTTTGGATTGTTAGAATAAATAAATAAAACATATGCTTTGCTTTGAGGTGGCATTATTAAAGTCTCAAGTGCTTACCTACTACTTCCCATGGAATAATGAAATTTTTGTTATAAACTATGTGTTTTTTAAGCAAAGGCACAAATCAACAACATGATTGCAGTTTCTAGCAGTTTAGAAAATTTCAGAATTCAGAAGAGCTAAACCACGGGAATAAACACTGTGTTACAAGGAGCTTGAAATGGATGAGGTTAAAAAATTTAATGACACATATTGATATAGGACAAACAATCTATGTGAGAAATGGCTTCTCAATTCTAAATTCAAACTACATTATTTGGCAATAAAGACTATAGAGAAATAGGTAAATTGTAAAAGAACAAATATATGGCTTCTCAATTGTAATTTCAAACTACATTAATTGGAAATAATATATGAAAGAACATATATATATGGCACTAAAAGCCAAAACACAAAATCCACGCTCATTATCCACCCTACCATAGTGGCATCATGGAGCCCCACGGACTCTAGCCAAACCACAGAGCAAGAGAAGTAGGAAATGTCCATGGGAAATTTTGTGGAGTTCCATTAGTCATGTCACAATATCAAAGTTCAAAAAAATCTAGTATTTCCATATATGATATGTCAGATGGAAGCATTTTTTTTGGTGTGGTAAATCTGTAAAAAAGAAACATCATTATTTTGGGATTCTTTTAGATGGCTTAGCCTAGTACCTTCAAATAGAAGAGGGGGGGTATGTTAGTGGACGTGAAAGCAAGAACAGGAAGGAGCCATAAAAAATTAGTAAGTATATGGGTAAACTCAATATAAAGAATTTGAAACTGGAAATAATCAATAATATTTACAATTAGTTCACTGAACCTATTTATTGATAATGGAAAATTTCTATACTTACATGTATTTTTGATAGTGTTTAACAAGCACAAGCAGCATTGGGTTGAGTTGGAGCATTGAACAATTTGAAATACAAAATGTAGAGTGCCTATTTTTTTTTTATTGTTAGAATAAATGAATAAATCATATGCTTTTCTTTGAGGTGACATGACGAAAGTCTCAAGTTCTTACCTACCACTTTCCATGACATAATAAACATGTCATAAACTATGTTTTTTCAAAGCCAAGGCACAAATCAATGCCATGATTGCAGTTTCTAGCAGTTTGCAAAAATTTTGAATTCAAAAGAGCTAAACCACAACAATAAACACATTTTTATAGGGCGCTTGAAACAGATGAAGAAAAAAATATAATGACACATATTGATACAAGACAAACAGCCTATGTGAGAATTGGCTTCCGAATTCTAAATTCAAACTACATTATTTGGCAATAAATACTATAGACAAATAGGTAAATTGTAAAAGAACAAATATATGGCTTCTCAATTCTAATTTCAAACTACATTAATTAGCAGTAATCTATGCAAGAACAAGTATATGGCATTAAAACCCAAAACACAAAATCCACGCTTGTTATCCACCCTACCATATTGGCATCATGGAGCCATGGGGACTCTAGCCAAACCTATGAGCAACAAAAGTAGGAAATGTCCTTGGGAAATTTTGTAGAGTTCCATTATACATGTCACAACATCAAAGTTTAGCAAAATCTAGTATTTTCATATATGATCTGTCATATTGAAGTGTTTTTTTTGGTGCGGTAACTCTATCAAAAAATAGTATTGATTTTGGGATGCTTTTGGATACCTTGGCCTAGTACCTACAAATAGAAGAGGGGGGTATTTCAATGGACAGGAAAGGAAGATTAGGAAGGAATAATAAAAAATTAGTTAGTATATGGGTAAAGTGAATATAAACAATTTGAAACTCGAAAAAATCAATAATATTTTCAGTTTTTCCATTAAAGCTATTTATTGATAATGGAAAATTTCTAGACTTACATATATTGTTGATAGTGTTTAACAAGCATGAGCAACATTGGGTTGAGTTGTAGCAGTAACAAATTTGAAATAGACAATGGAGAGCGCACTATTTTTTTTGGATTCCTATTGTATCTATGCAACATTATAAAGGAAATCATATTTTTCTACAATTAAAGAGGTTAAACATATGCATACACATATACATATACATATACATACATATAGATGTACCTATACATATATACACATACATACATATACACATACATATATATATATATATATCTATATATACATACATGTACATATATTATTATTGCTTGAATTCTCATTGCAGGGTTTGAACACAAATGCGCTCCAAAATGTGCAAGAAAATATATTGATTAAATTATATTGTTGAAAGATCCATTGTGGTCTTTGTTCCATAGAATACTATAGTAAAACACGTCACCTTTGGCTTGGTTCTCATTTTGTACATGAATACATTTATTTCCTTTTTGGCTTTTGGTTTTTTTATGTACGCATGTTAGGCATGGAATGCAAATAAAGTCGTTTTGCATAGGTATTTTGCATATATGATTAATATATTCTTCATTTCTTCTTCTTATATGTTTCTATCTTTGGTGTTACACTCATTTTGTAGACTTTAAATAGATTATCTATCTGGTGTGGATGGACAAATTGCAGTTTAAACGAGAGATTGTTGTAATTTTTTCGCCCTTGGTTTATTGTTTTAGTTATCTCTATGCATTTGGATGGACCTTCTTAGTCATCAAAGAGTCTTTATAGTGTCCAAAATGAAGCTTTGTGGATGGATCTCCAGTTGAAATAGATGAGGGAAAAATAATATAATGAAACATATTGATACAAGATTCGAGCTACGTTCTTTGGTAATAAATATTGAAGACAAGTAGAGAAATTATATAAGAGGTGTTAGATTGATTAATTTATTGTTCATGTATTTCTCTCTCTGCTTATTATTCCTTGTTATATGTTTGTATCTTTGACACTATACCCATTTTGAAAACTTCAAAGATATTATGCCTTTGTATGGATGGAGAAATTATAATTATATCTTCTTTCCTTCGTCAAAAAATATGGTTAGGGTTAGCAATTTTTTTACCCTTTGTTTATTGTTTGTAGTTATCTTTGTGCATCTTTGGAATTATATCCATTAACATAGGAGCGATTGCATATTAACATAGAAGTAATCACATATATATACATATGCAGATGATTAGTATGAAAGCATAAACATTTAGAGATAAAAAGAGTTTAGCGGCTGTTAAGTGTTATTGTAATAGCTCTTTACAATTTCTCTATTTGCCTATAATATTTAATTGGAAGTAATGTACATCAAATTTTCAAGTAAGCCCGTGGGTTGAATACCAAAGAACATAGGTCAAATTTTTAGTTCACAACTAAAATCTTACATAAACTGGTTATCTTGTATTACTATCTTTAATGTGGGTTTTCAATCATGTGCCATTTATTTGTGATTCTTCACTTTTTTCTAATAGTTCTTTTACAACTCTATTTTTTCTATAATACTCAACGCCAAATAATGTAGCTTGAATTTTGCATTGAAGAGATGAATTTTACATATGTTGTTTGTGTTGTATCAATATCCACTTGCCCATAACAAAATGTTCATTATTGTAGGTGACCTATTCTATTCTCCATGGTGTTAAAGTCTATTTAATGTGGGTTTCCAAGAATCTATTATGATTATTAAGTGTCTTTCCACTTATATAGCAAGTATTAGAATGACACTTATGTGGTGGTAAATATTATAAATAAAATCTACATCAAATAGAATTTTAAAATATGTAGCATAGAAGAGGCAAACTACAAGAACAAACAACTTTTTAAAGGGATTTGGGAAGAATAGTACCATGAAGAAATGTATGTCATTGGGTACTTCAAACATATGAGAGGAAATAAATATGTTGGAATATGTTGGTAGAACACATATAGCATGTTCCATCCAAACAAAATAACCATGAAAATTAACAGTTTGTTATAAGCAACTTGAAATAGTTGAGGGAAAAAGAGTACCATGAAACATATTGGCACAAGACAAGCAGTCTGTGTAATAGTTGCAAGATGTATTACAATAAAACTTTAGAATCACACGTAAATGGGATATCACCAACAAACATTTGCCTTCTTTCATTTTGTTTGGAATGTGTATGTTTTTTGACCTCTCTTAAGCTTGTATTTGATGTGGGTTTTTGCACCATATGTCATTTACCTATGATTGTCAAGTGTTTTTGTAATAGCTATTTTAGATTCTCTCAAATGGAAAACCATCTACAATAGATTTTAAATTAAATTTTAACATATGGACAACAAAAGTTGTAAAACATAGAAATGGAAACTTTCTTTTACAGAGCTTTTGTTGTCCAAAATGTATATAGCAGTAAGGATGAACATAGATAACACCAAACAATAATGAGAGGCCATGGAACATACATAGGTCAAAGAAAAATAGAAACCACTGAAAAGACATAGGTCAATCATATGTTTGATAAAGAATAGAACAAGTGTACTACAACAATAAGGACCTTTTTATAGGCAGCTTGAAAGAGAAGAGATAAAGAGAATATCATGAAACATAGTAATAAAAAATAAGCAATCCATGTCATAGTTGGCATCTAGGTATCAATTATTTGTTTTAAGTTTCCGCTAGGAGTTTCATCAAAGTAGAAATGGCTAGGATTTCTCGGCTTATCTAGATATTTTTTTAGATTGGCTAGAAATCCAACTCTATGAATGTGGACAAATATAATATGTACAATAGACTATATTTATTGTAGTGAAGTGCATGTAAGAATTCGTGCACAAATTTATATATATAACAACAAATATATGGAGGTTATCTAGCCATAAAGGAAGAAAAGTGTTGAATGTATAACTCATGAAAATATAAATCTATTAAACAAACCTTGTTTACGCTTACAACTATGATTGTCTTTCAGGTAGGAATTTCCTGACACATGGGCTTCATAGCTCATTCTTCATCTATGTTTGCATTGATCTGAAAATGATATTACTACAAAGCAACATTTTATTTGAATAGTTTAAAATATATCTTTATGGTTTGATGCATATGGAACATCAAAACAGAATTGCAAAATGACTTACACCAAGAGAAGTAGCAGAAACACTGTAGATTATGGACTAGAGCAGTTGGGAGTCTTTGTAATTTACTATCTAATGGAGGTGCATGAAAACTTCTTTAGTAGCCTTCTATGAAACCAACACCAAGGTGTGTCATTTCACAATGGAAGCAAAATAGTAGACATCCTCATATTGAAAAAATGAATATTACATGTACTCCTTTCCATGGAAATGAGCAACAATGCTAGGATTTTTCAACCCCCACGGAAACAAAATCCACCATTCTATTTCTGTTGGACAAGGAAACAAGTTTCACGACCACCAACCCATGCGGGTACCAAGCCCCATCATCATTGTAAAGAGACTCAAGAAACCCATCACAAATAGCATGGAGTTTTACCATATATGAGGGGGAAAAAAGAAATGTACACAAGACTATATATTTCTAAATGCAATATATAAGAAGAGTGAAACAGTGAAATGATGAAAAAGAGAATTTTCTAGATCAACATTTGCAGCTCTTTGAATCGAATAAAGCTAATAGAAAAGCTAAAAAGAAGACATAAGAATCTGTAGAAGAAAAGCATGAAGGACAAATGTCAAAACTCAGGGTATATAGGAAGAGAAAATAGTTTAATATATTGGTTGCAAGAAAAGCTAATATAGTGGTTACAAGAAATTATTTAGAAGAATATGTTAGCTAATAGAAAAGATAACAAGAAGACACAACATGGTTGCAGAATTTTAAACTTATTAGTCAAATGGATTAAATTTTTTTTTGAGAATGTTTCTATAGCATGTGCATATCTAGTTTAATATATTGGAATGTTCGAAACACATTATTGGCTTATATAAATTTTGGGCTCTACTTATTGTTAGTTCCAATCTCTATGCATCTTTCATAGTTAAAGTTGTTTGTGTTTACATATGTATCAATTTGTAACAACTATAGTAGTATGTTTAGAGTATAGTTACATGTTAAAACCAATTGAAAGAGAATTGCAAGTATGCTAATAAAGAATTGACATGATGGAATATAAAAACACTTGAAGAAATATGGATAGGTTGAATATACAGAAGAGTGCATTTTTCTGAATTCCATATACAAAAAGTATGACACAAAAAAATGTTGAAACAAGAAGTTAGCAGATTAATATTTATAGGTGCATATTTTCATACCGAATTTAACAAAAACTGTATTGCTACAAAAGATTGTAAATAGGAAGAAAATTATCTTTAATGTGTAAACCTAAAAAAGATGCAAAGCATTGAATAAAATGAGGAAATTTAATGTGGTAGTCAAAGACAAAGTATATAGGCACAAAAAAATGGGAAACAAAGCATAGGTCCATAATTTAAAACCAATCAGTGAAATTATACAACATAATATTGTTGAAAAAGTTTTTCGAATAGTTGAATATATACTTTAATAGAATGGAATGATCAAAACATGACAGTGGTTTGTACAACATTTGTCCTTTTCTTATTGTTGCCTAGTATCTCTATCCATCTTTGGCATTATACCCATTTTGCATAGATTATTACATGGTATGTTTCAATAAAATTTAACTTAGAAATCCTTGAAAAGAGGATGGTATACAATCTGGACAAAATGTGAGAATAATTGTTCTAAATCATTTTATATAATCCAGAGGCCAAGCTGGGGGCATAAGCATTTGGCAAGGGTTGGAGTTGTTCCTAACGCGTCTCTTCACTGCGACGTTGAGTGGTGTATTTGTTGTTGCTAAGTCTGGAGTGTCTCTCAAATGAGAATGTTGGATCAATGCAGAGTCTTTCAATTGATTTAACATGAGAGATAGTTGTAAAATTCAACCCTTGCCTCTCTTTGCTACCTATGTTTATCATTGCTCTATCTAATGTTAACCCTTGTGCTTTATGTATTGTAATTCCCAGTGCCATGGTGAGTGGAATTTGTGTTCGACTACACCAAGTTATAGCTAGGATGGGGATGTCCCTCTGGTTTTTTGGGTCCCATGGTGGACCAATGTAATTTTGGAAGTGAAAAAAAATGTAGTCAGGTGGATCTAGCAGTTTACAATGTGCATTGTACATAATAGCTGTAACAAGTCTAAGGGATCCATTCACTAGGCTAGCTTTAATCCACAAATTTGTTGTTAGCATCACCTGTTCACCAACACAAAGTAGCAGTTCTGGGAGAAGTTGGTCATCATCTCCATGATCAAATGTATGTTGTTGTGCTACTTGAGAAATTCTAATGGCTATGGGCAAGTTTAACTGTTTAATCATTTTTTTTGTTGTGGAATAGGACTAAGTCATTTATGGCAAACAAATATGTAGCAACATCAAATTTTTCTCTTTCTATGGGTGAGAGAATTTTATTTTTTTGTTTCACAAGCTCTTTCTAGTCATCGTGGAGAGCCTCACCATTTCTTATATGGAGAAGGATTGCCTGAAACTTTTGTTGGGAAGGGCTATCTCCTTTTTGGCGAAAAATAGTGTCCAATGTGACCAAGACTATGAAAGTATGCCATAAGGCTACATCTAATGAGCATGAAGCATAAATAAGGGTATCCATGATAGGTGGAAACTGGGCAAGGTCACCAACAAGGATAATATAAACACCACCAAAAGGCTCCTTCTGGTTATCGGGGAATGCTTGGCGCAAGTGGCTATCTATTTTTAGCAAAAAGTTTGGGCCTAAAAAACACATTTCATCTATCAAAATATATTCAATATATTTGAATTGTTCTTGGAATATTGTCAATGCCTGACCTTGCAAAGGATTCATATCCTTTATGGGAATTCAGAGGGTTGTATGGATCATGGAGGTGCATATGTTGTACGCAACAACACCTGTGGGGGCTAGTGTTAGAGAGGAGCTATTGGATCCAGTAGTAGACACATTTATTTGTTGTTTAATACAATTTATCAAAAAGGATTTTCTAGTGCCAACTATCCCTTGAATGATCATGCAGGGAGGAACTTTGGGGGAAAGTTGTATTCCATGGGACTGGATGATTTGAAGAGCCAATTTCTATTTTGTTGAAAGATGATGGGATGCTGTATTTACATGGGAAAAGTGTATCGTAGGTTGCTCACGTTGTTCCCTTGATGATGGGATGAACTGCAAAGCAATATTATGAAGTTGTTTAGGCACATGGTTTGTATTCCATGAATGATTCATATCAAAGTTTTTCCTACCCAATAGTGGCAGCTGATTTATACTGAAGTTAGTAGTTACACCAAGCCAAGAGAAAACATCCCATTCATATTCATCCATAGAAATCTGATGGTTCAAATAATCAGTATCACTGCCATGTTCTTCTTCAATTGTGGATGCAAGTGGAAGCCTAATAACATGTCAATGATGATAACCAACTATTCTTAAACCTTTCCAATTTTGTATGATCTCTTGTTTGGAAAGACCTATATATGTCTGTATGCTTCAAAAAGGTTTGTATAACATAAGTTTAGTCCAACAAAATTTCTCAAATATTTGTGTATCTTCAACAGGAACAGTCTTGAACAATGGGTACATAAGGACAATTGCAGGCTACTATCTCGGTTTCCATTTGGCCTTTTTGTGCCGCTCTGAAGGGGTATATAAGAATACTAAGTCAATTAGGGATACACCACCTAGCTATGGAGGCCTTTGAATATATTAGTGAATATATATTGTTGGCAGGTTTTCATCAACATCATATTTATTAATACAGAACCATGCTTTTTTGCCAACATTCAAACGAACATATTCTTGGCTTGAGATGAGAAGAGGCAATTTTTCTAACATATGGCACATCTCTTGTGAAGAGATTTCACACTCCGAAAGAATATTCATCATGAATTTTTGATATGCAAGCAGTGCTCTATCCTCAACTATATTTGTATTTGCAAGTATTTTCAACATATCAAGATAATTTTCTAATTTCTTCTCAAATTTAGCTGCATATTTAGAAATATAATTTAAAACAATTTTCCTAGAAACAACTGGTTGGCAATCAACATTGGCACACCAGATTGCAAGCATGGGTGGGCTATGAATATTTAGGTGATCATTATTTCTAGCTGGCTTGTATGATTTGTTAGACTTGACATCAAATGTCAATGTAGAGGTAAGTTGTTGTTGCCAAGGTGCTTTATACTGACATTGTAATTGCTCTCCTCTTTTCATTAAACAAGTATATTTAGAGAATTTTGTGTTTCTTTGAACTAGATTTAGCAACTCTTCATAATCTATGATTGGATCATTGGAAATAATTTTTCTTGTGGAAAGCGAGCACGTATTTTCTTCAGAACAATGATACATTTTGAGCAATCTTTGTGTAGGGAAACATGGATTCCAAGCTGAAACATATCTATCAAAAAAGTTCCTTTCCATTGTAACATCATGGTGATTGGACCAATCAAGACTATCCATGTTGGGGCCTTTTGGAAGCCATAAAAAACCATGCACATGTATAGATCCACGATGCTTCCATTCATATTTGTACCAATAATATTTTGCATGCAAATTTTTTTCAATCACCTCTTCATGAAAAATTGAGAATCTATGATGCAAATATAAAGACGTTATAAGTAGATTTTGAGCAACACTATCTATTAGTGTCTTTGTTGAAGGCTACATTTCCAAACAAGCCACAAAAGAGAAAACATTTTGTAGATCAGCCCATTTTGTGTCTACATAGCTCAAAGTGAAATAAATGGTAGGTATTCCAAGTTGTTCAATCATTGTAGTTAGTTGGGCTTGGCAAGAGTTCCAAAAAGAATGGGTTTCGTGCAATGATGCCCCAAAGTGCATCAATTTCTCAACAATATGGCCATTAGGAGTAGCTTGAAGAAATTCATGCAATGTAGAAAATGATTTGGGGATTTTATCTTCTAGATCCACTCTAACAAAGACATAAAAAATTTGTCAGCTATGATGCCTCATTATCAAGTTGTAGAGGAAATACCTAAACTTGACATGTTTTCCAAATATGTGGTCAAAATATCTCATTAAGTGGAGGGCATATTCATGCAAGTGAATTTTAGCATTCCTCGATTGGAGGGGAAGTGCTTCTCCTTTGGGAAACAATGTTGGGAACACCATTGTAAATAAACCTTCAATGTTGTATTCATTAACAGTAGAAGAGCTAATTTCAGTCCAACACAAAATATTTTGCTCTTCTTTTTAATCTGTAATACTTGTTTGATTGCTTGGAACTCTTATCTAGCATTTGGAAAGGAAGGGATAAATGATGAAAATTTTGAAGATCCATTTTCATCTTGAGCAACATCTATTGAGCTAGTTGATGGCATTAGCTCTTCATCAGAAACTTGCCCTATTGTATGCAATAAATTGGAGACATCAACAACATCAGGTTACATATTAAGAGCCTTAATATCAATCTCAACATCATTGTAGTATTTGTCATATTAAATTTTGTATTTCAATGTATCCATGACATGGTGTTTATTAATATAGTAAACGTAATTACCACCTTTAGTAGTGGTGCATCGGATGATAACCTCAAGGTCTTGCAATCGGCACATAAATTTTTTTGCTATGCTCGAGATACCTTGAGGAAAGCTTATTATGCAACCACTATATTTAAATTGACCTCCTCTAGTGCGAGACACTTGTAAAACTAGATCCACTCTAGTAATAATAATTTCTTCAACCTATGTCAGCTTTTTTAGCAACAATGGTTGTGGGCCTAGGTCCATTCTATTGGCATAGCTGAAGTGGTGGGCACCTTTTTTAGAATAAAATATTACGCATGTCGTGGCTAGCCCCGATGTATGAATGTGCATACCTATGTAGCTTTCCTTGCATATTTTACAAACATAAAGGTTCAAGAGTGCATCTATACGTTTTTGGAACCACTTTACCATAGAAAGGTAGCAACCATTGAACATTTCTTTCAAGTCTTGTTGTTGTCTTGGTGTAGCAGGGGGGTTGTTTTGAGATTGTATATAAGGGGTGGCATCCACCATTGCTGATGGGTGTCGTGAGGGAATATTGTCAATAGGTACACTTGCAACTGTGCTTGATGCAGATAGTCTTTGCTACATGTATTTTTATTGAGCTTTATACAAATTTCTTCTCTATGTTGACTATAGTACAAATGATTTCATTGGTATTTTTCAGCCTTTCTAAAATAAGCAATTGATCATGTTGTCAAACTTGAATGTACTCATACAGCCTAGGAGTATACATACAAGCTCAACCATATTAGTATATATGAATATACATGTATAACCATAGATATATTTAAAATAGTAATTACACATAAACAAGTAACAAAATATATATGTAAATGCATGTGTATATAAATGTATATCTATGGATGATCACAAAATGAATAGCATAGTTTGAACATTTGAATATATAGAAATATATACAGAATGATTTTATAGATTTTTATGTTAACCATTTCCACTATTTCACAATTGTTACATCCCTTGTTTACAACAATACAATATTGGATGCACGCAGCTAGTTGAAAGTTATGTTTGTGGAGGCCAATTGTATATAAGCATTTGTGTAGGCATCTATTTACATAAGAATGAATAAATGTAATTAAAACCAATACCACCCCACCCACACTATGGGCCCTCTTGACCATTTGTTTTGTGCTTTGTGGGGGGCTTGTGGGCTATACCAAAACCTCTAACCAAGAACATTATGAAACATCGACAATGAATTTCATGGAGCTAAATAACACATCGCACAATGGAAAAGTACACATAAATCTACTGTCTATATATTTGATCTATCATATTGCACTCTTTCGACAATACAACTTAATCAAACTATAGTTTCTGGCACTGGGACATTGAATATTACATTTTCTTCAACTGTCGACATCACAAAATGACATGATACAATAACCCTTGCACACACAAACACTTTCCATTCAGCTTCCGCATATACATACAAATACATATACATATACATATACATATACATATATGTATAGACGAACAACAACAATAGGGTACAATAACCCTCATGTGAAAAAACACTTTCCATTTATCTTTTGTGTATCAAAGCCACGAATACCACCACTGCCAACCCATATAACTAGGAAGTTCCACTCTACCATTAATAAAACCGGTCAAGTCACGACCAGTAGGAACATCTATATATACATATACATATACATACACATACACATAGGCATATACATACACATACACATACATATACATATACATATACATATACATATACATATACATATACATGTACATATACATATATATATATATACATATACATATACATATCCATACACATACATATACATACACATATACATTGTTTGTAGTTATTGTGCTCCAGAATCTATAAGTCATTTTACATGGGTATTTTGTGTGAATAATTAATTTATTGTTCATGTATTTTGCTATCTATTTATTGTTCCTTGTTATATGTTTGTATTTTTTCCATTATACCCATTTTGGAGACTTCAAAGAGATTATGGTTCTATGCACATGGATTTATTGTAGTTAAATCTTCTTTCTCTCATCAAAAAATATGGTTAGGGTTAGTAATTTTTCGGGCTTCGTTTATTGTTTGTAGTGATGTTTATACATCTTTCGCGGTATACCCATTAACATAGGAGCAATTGCAAATTATCATAGGAGTGATTTCTAGCAAGAACATCTATATATACATATACATATACATATACATACACATAGGCATATACATATGCATACACATGCATATACATATACATATACATATACATATAGATACACATATACATATACATATACATATAAATATACATATACATATACATATACATATACATATAAATATACATATACATATATATACATATGTATATATATACATATGTATATATATACATATACATATACATGAAACGAATGTTTTTGTATGCAAGAAAATATAAATGTGTATCTCCTTGCACATCTATATACTTTGTCAAGTTCACCCATGTGTGTATACATGTTTAAGGGAAGTAAAACTAGAAAAAATGACACCAAATGCACAACAGGTATAAAAAAATGAAATTTATACTTACGGAATCAGGATCTGAAGGTTGACAGGCAACGCCCTCAGAACCAGACCCTGTAATGGAAATAGTGGGAGATGTCAACAAACCAATATTGGGGGGCTCTAGAGACCCATCCATAAAGCCCGCTTATGCAGACATAGTTATGGGGACTTTTTTGTAAGGACAAAATATTACAATTTGAGCTGACTAATTGATAGCTCTATTTCACAATAAAAAAGAAAACATTAATGTATTGCAAGATCCAAATGCCAATCAGTAGATAACTTAGAAATATTAATCTATAACCATTCCACTTTTAATATTGATCAAACAACATGGGGTACAAGAACAAGAATAGAAATCCACTTTTAATACTATTAAAACACCAGGGGATACATCAACAAGAATAAAAATGATAAATGCATATGTATATACAATTATATGTATTTGTTTACCTTTGAGTTTCCTTGTGTATATATCCATGATTTTTTTAAATTATTTTAGTATATTTCTATATATAGCTATATGCAGATATCTATATATGTTGCTAGCTAGTCCTTTCACCCTTTTTTTATCAAAATAATAGGCTATACAACAATAAGAATACAAATTATTAAGTACATATATGCATTGAATTTCCCCTTTGTCTACATATTTAAAAACACTCACATATAACCAGACATATATATCTATATGCAAACATTTATGTATCTATTTATATACACATTGTTGTATCTAAATAGATGTGTATACCATATGTTTTCCTCACTATGTAACTCATCCCCTTGAAATTTATGAAGAGAGAAAACATCCAGATTGGATTTTCCATAAATTGATTGGTTAAGAAGGGTACAAATTCAAACCTTTTGTTGCCTATAGGATATCGTCTACTCTGGAACAAGGCATTACTATAGGGAACAAAAGGTTTGAATTTGTAGCCTTCTCAGCTAGTCAATTGAGGGAAAATCTAGTCTGGATGTTTTTCTTCCTCATAAATTTGAAGGGGAGCAACTATTAATCTGTAATTTCTCCTATGTTAATGGTTGTTACACCAAAGATGTGTAGTATGGGAATTATGTAAGAACTGCATAACACACAAAATAAACAACAAGCAAAGAGAAAAAGTTATCCAAACCAACAACATATTTTTAACTTTAGAGATTATTATTAAAATATATATGTGAAAGGGGGACTCCTAGCCACCTTTGAGAAAAAAAGAAAAATGGGAATTATTGCCCATGGTGCTAGATAATGGAAATCAAGATGGCAGGTCCAAGCAATTGCAATCAACATTGTTTTCAATGTTTTTCAATCTATGCACTTTCTATAGGCACATTTAATGCCAAATTCCAATCAACTTTACATATTTTTTATGAGTATGTTGAACATACAACACCATTAAATGCTCTGTTATTAACATCTCAATAGAACTATATCATTTAATGCTATGGTTGTATTCTACCAATTTTCTCATAAGCTGAATACTACTTAAATATGCTATTTTTAACTCTTTTTAAATGAAACTTCACCTAAATAAAAATAAAGGTAGAAAAATATTGGATGTTGTGGTTGTGTTGCTGATATGTGGTTGTCATTGATGTCAACACTATTAGCATTGGTGATTTTGAAGGTTGTATATGTCGAGGATATTGAGAAAATTGTAATAAATACATTGCAGGAAGCCAGTGAAGCTGAGAAGGTCAGAGTGATGAAAATTTTTATACATTGATGATCATAAGGCACAGACTAAAGGGTGTGTTGTTGAGCCTATCTAGTATGTTTTTTGAAATTTTTAGTGGTATGTATCAAGAATTGAGGAAGTTATGAAGTTTTTTGTTCCTATAGTTATTCAATTACTGTAGCAGGTGTTTTTGGAAGATGAGATTACAATTTTGGTGAAGTAAGTTGTTGCGTACATGTTACTGAGGTATTCAGTGATGTTTCTAGATTGTTCTCTATTAGTTTGGTACATCTACATTGATTGGCATGTTCGTGATTGAAGATTTTTCCTTGTGTTTAAGGTTTTCATGTTCTTGGCCGACATGATGGTGGTAGCGTGTTATGGATCCTTATGGATTAATCTCGTATTGTTTGGAATATTCGAGGATGTTGATTTAGGTCCTCACTATGTTGTGACCAACTTAAGTTAGTGCGCATTATTATTTTTTCATGTATTGAGGCCGACAATTGTAATTTATTCTTTATTTGTGATCGACAGAGTTGTTGATGTAAATATGTGTAGCGGATATATAAGAGCGATTTTTTACTCATTTTAAATGATGCTCGGTGAATGCATGTGAAGTATATGCAAGATATGTGTGAATAAAGATCAGATCATTCAAGTGCAGAGTAGAGTGTGAAGGAGATTGAATGAAGTGTGAAGAAGTGTTTATGTGCCTAACCGGAATTGTAATCAAGCTTTTGTAGAGGCTAATTTCTCAGTTCAACTTCATTAGATGGATTTAATCTAATTTTCTTATGTAAGGCAGTGAGCCATCCCTTTGAGTAGTGAGCTCTAGGAAGTGTGCCTGAATGCATGTGCATTCCCTATTCATTTATTTCATTATACTTCTAATAGAGTATAATATTGTGGACTAACATCCACTGTGGTTTTTCCCCTAATAGGGTTTCCATGTATAATTTTTTTGGTTTTCATGTGTCTCTAATGTGTTGTTGATTCATGCTTTCACTATTAATTATCAAATTTGAGATTAGAATTTGTTTAAGGTTGAATAAGCTTAATTTTTGTAACAACTGATTCACCCCCCCCTCTCAGTTGTTTATCCTTGTTTTTCCAAAAATTGGTATCAGAGCTAGTTCCTCTGAAGAAGTCTAACAAATTAAGGTGATCTGAGATGGAATCATACAATAAGGATAGTCCTAGATTCGATGGTACAAACTACTCTCTATGGAAAGTCAAAATGGAGTGTCATTTGAAGTGCATTGGTGAGCCTTTCTAGAAGATTACAAAGAATGCATATACAATTCCTTAGAATGGTCCCTCTACTCCTGATGAGATCAAATAATTAGAAACTAATACCAGGTCTATAGAAGCATTACTAAGTTCTTCAATAGATTTAGAGATGACAAATGTAATAGGTCTGAAGACTGCACATGAGATTTGGATAAATTTGGAAACATTGTATGAAGGAGATGCACTAGTGAAAGTTGCTAAGCTACAAAGTCTAAAAGGCAAGTGGGAGAACATGAAGATGAGTGAAGATGAAAATATATTTTCTTTCTTGCAAAAGGTAAATGAATTGGTGGTGGACATTATATGTGTTGGAGGAACCTTGGAAGAAGATGATATTGTGGCTAAAATACTTAGATTTGTGCCTACTTCTTACAAAACAAAAGCTTATGCTATTGAAGAGCTTAGGACAGTAACAAATGTGACAAGAGACATGTTGATTGGAAAAATTGTTGCCTTTGAGTTGAGTGAATTTGGTGAATCCTTTCCTAAGATAGAGTCTACATTCAAAGCTACTATATCTGGAAAAAGCCAATAGAGATATGATTCGGGAGAGAGCTCCATGAAAATATTCAAGTATGAATAAGAGATGAAACTGATTGAAGATGAAGAAAGAGATCTAGAATAACTAGAAGCACTAATTTTGTAAAGAGAAGCCAAAGGACAAGGTAAGTACAAAGGAAAGTTTCCTATTAAATTTTTCTCTTGCAGTAAGATAGGTCATTTTGCATCGAGATGTCCTGAAAGAGTCTCTAAATATAAACCTGATAAAACTAGATTTCAAAAGAAATGTTATTATTTTGAAGGAGTTACTGATGATGAATTGAATATAGAAATTGGAAATGAAGATGAATGAGTATTCATTGCTATCAAGTAAAATGGTTTGGTGTCCACTAAATCAATTGGTAATCAGAATATTGAAAAATCTCTTGTAGCTTGAATTAATGAGAAGGATGAGTGGGTGATCGACAACAGATTCTCACATCATATGATTGGTGATAAAAGAAAGTTTCTAAGCTTGGAAAAGTATGACAGTGGTGTTGTAAGATTTGGACATAACAATGTTGGTGTGATTTGTGGTAGAGGCACTATTTCTCTTGGTGGAAAATGCAATAATCACGATGTTCTTTATGTTGAAGGATTGAAGCATAATTTGTTGAGTCTTGGATAGATGGTTGAAAAAATTTATAATCTGCAGTTCAAATATGGTAAGTGCAGAATATTGGGAAGCTCAGGAAATGTGATTGCTTTAGGTAAGAAGAAAAGAGGTAATATTTTTCACTTGAATGCTGCTAGTGAAAGTTGTTTAATTGTTCAAGTCGATGTAAGTTGGTTATGGCATAGAAGGTTGTTTCATGTGAACTTTGATAACATTGTCAAAATAAGTTCCACACAAGAAATTAAGGATCTACCTAAGTTAGTGAAGCCTACTAACACTAAATGCAAGGAATTTCAGATGGGGAAACAAACAAGAATTTCATTTTGAAGAAAACAACATCATTCCAATGGAGTACTGGATTTGGTACATACTAATCTATGTGGTCCATCCATAATCAAAAGTCTACAAGGAGAAAGGTACTTTATGTTTCTTATTGATGATTATTCTAGAATGGTTTGGGTTGCTTTCTTAAGAGAAAAACATGAGGCATTGGAGAAATTCAAGAACTTCAAAACTTTGGCATAAATTGAGATAGGTTTAAAGATTAGATGTCTAAGATCAAACAGAGGTGGTGAGTTCACTTCCTGGGAGTTCGATTCATTTTGTGAAGATCATGGAATAAAAATATAGCTATCTACTCCTCGAACCCCACAACTGAACAAAGTGGTTGAGAGAAAGAACAAAACAATGTTAGATGTTGCCAAAACTATGATGTTGGAAGGTAATGTTCCTAATTTCTACTAGAGAGAAGCTATAAGAACTATTTTGTATACTATCAATTGGGTGAATGTCAATAGTAATTCTGGTAAGACTTCTTTTGAGCTATGGTTTGGTCATAAACCTATTGTTAAGTATTTCAAAATATTTGGAAGAAGATGTTATATTAAAAGAGATGAAGATATAGAAAAGTTTGAAGCTAGAAATGATGATGGAATATTTATTTCTTAGTCCAAATATGTGAGAGAGTTACTAAATGTTTTTGGCATGGAAGATACAAATCCAGTTGGTACACCCATGGTAACCAGATGCAAATTATCTCAGAATGATGATTCTCCTAAGGCTAATAAAAAAGATATAGGTCAATGATTGGTGGATTGCTATATTAACTCAGACAAGACCAAACATTATGATTGTTGTGTGCATGGTTTCTAGATATCAAGTTGATCCAAAGGAATCATATGTGACTACAATAAAGAGAATATTCAGATACTTGAAAGGAATAGTTGGCTTTGGGTTGTGGTATCCAAAGGATGATGATCTTACTCTGAATGCCTTTACAGATGCAGATTGTGTAGGAGATGCAAATGATAGGAAAATCACAAGTGGTGGTGAATTCTTCTTGGGAAATAAGCTGATATCTTGGCTAAGTAAGAAGAAAAATTCTATCTCTCTATCTACTGTTGAGGTAGAATATATTGTTGCTACAAACAATTGTACTCAAGTATTCTAGATGAAGTAGATGTTGAGAGAAATTGAAATTTAGTATGATGAGCCAATTTCTCTATTTTGTAAAAATTCAACTGCCATAAACATTTCTAAGAATCCGGTGCTACACTCAAAGTCAAAAAATATATCTATCAAGTATCACTTTTTGAGAGACAAGGTGAGTGATAAATAATTCAGATTAGAATATGTGCCTACAAAGGAGAAAATTGAAGATATCTTTACTAAATCATTTCCTAAGGATACTTTTGAGTATCTCAGAGGAAAGTAAGGGGTAATTTCCCCTCCTAATTTGAACTAAGATGCAAGTGTTTGCATCAATTTGTGAACTTACAGTCAGATCATGTTTCAGATTGATGTTGTGGTGGCTGCTACTCAGGGGGAGTAGTTAGATGTTTCAGATGATATGTAGATCAGAGCATGTGTACCTTTGCCATTGATTTCAAAGGGGGAGAAGAACAATGTGAAAAAATCTTGAAGTAAGGGGGAGAAGAGTCAAGAAAGGGAGAGAAGAGCTATGAGAAGAGAATTGCAGATCAAAGGGAAAGAATTATGTGAACAACCAATTATGTTGATGGTATTATTTTTCACATCATGTGTTTCCATCAATGCCAAAGGGGGAGATTGTTGGATGTTGTGTTTGTGTTGCTAATATGTGGTTGTCATTGATGTCAAGATTATTAGCATTGGTGATTTTGAAGGCTATATATGCTGAGGATATTGAGAAAATTGTAGAAATATATTGCAGGAAGCCAGTGAAGCTGAGAAGGTCAGAGTGATGAAATTTTTTGTACGTTTATGATCAAAAGGTGCACAATAAATGGTTTTTTTTTGAGCCTATCTAGTATGTTGTCTGAAACTTTTAGTGGTACACATCAAGAATTGAGGAAGTTATGAAGTTTTGTGTTCCTACAATTATTCAATTACTGTAGCAAGTGTTTCTGGAAGATGAGATTGCAATTCTAGTGAAGTGAGCTATTGCGTATGTTCCTAAGGTATTCAATGATGTTTCTAGATTGTGCTCTATCAGTTTGGTACATCTGTGTTGATTGGTGTGTTCGTGATTGAATATTTTTCCTTGTGTGTTTAAGGTTTTCATGTTCTTGGCCGACATGATGGTGGTAGCATGTTGTGGATCCTTATGGATTAATCTCGTATTGTTTGGCATATTCGAGGATGTTGATTTAGGTCCTCACTATGTTGTGACCAACTTTGGTTGGTGCACATTAAGATTTGTTCATGTATTGAGGCCGACAATTGTAATTTATTCTTTATTTGTGGCCGACAAAGTTGTGTATGTAAATCCATGTAGTGGATATATAAGAACAATTGTTTACTCATTTTAAATGATGCTCGATGAATGTATGCAAAGTATATGCAAGATATGTGCAAATAAAGATTAGATCATTCAAGTGTAGAGTAGAGTGTGAAGGAGATTGAACGAAGTGTGAAGAAGTGTTTTAGTACCTAACCAAAACTATAATCAAGATTTTGTAGAAGCTAATTTCTCAGTTCAACCTCATCAGATGGATTTAATCTGATTGTCTTATGAAAGGCAGTGAGCCTTCCCTTTGAGTAGTAAGCTCTAGGCAGTGTGCTTGAATGCATGTGCATTCCCTATTCATTTCTTTCATTATACTTCTAACAGGGTATAATCTTGTGGACTAACATCCACCATGGTTTTTCCCCTAATAGGGTTTCCACGTATAAAAATATTGGTGTTCATTTGTCTCTGATGTGTTGTTGATTCATGCTTTCACTGTTAATTATCAGATATGAGATTAGAATTTGTTTAAGGTTGAATAAGCTTAATTTTTGTAACAACTGATTCACCCCCCTCTCTCAGTTGTCTATCGTTGTTTTTCCAACATAAACATAACTATGTAGATATAAATGTGCATATATAAATTGTTGTTGCATTCTCAAAGGAGCCACAATGCTCTTGGTCTTTATATATGGATATATATTTCTACCTATATGTATTTTTTAAAATATAAAACATGTTATATGTCTTATATCAATATGTTCCATGATTTTGTTTTTTACTGAACTGTTTGAATTTTATGATAAGAAAGTGTTCTTCATGATATTTTTTTTCTCAGCTCCCCATAGCAAGTTGCTCATTATCCTAGTTTTCCTTTTCTATCCTCCATTTTTTAAAGTTGACTTTTTCATCATCTATTAGTTAACTGTGGTTCCTACGTATATTGGTAATATCTCTTTTACAATTAACCTGTTTGTCTATCGAGCTACATTTTCTAGCACTAAATATTATAAAAAAAGAGAGAAATTGTAAAAGAAGGAGCCACAGTGCTCTTGGTCTGTATATATGGATATATATTTCTACCTATATTTATTTTTTAAAATATAAAACATGTTATATGTCTTGTATCAATATGTTTCATGATTTTCTTTTTTACTGAACTATTTGAATTTTGTGATAAGAAAGTGTTCTTCATGATATTATTTTTCTTAGCTCCCCATAGCAAGCTGATCATTATCCTAGTTTACCTTTTCTATACTCCAAATTTTAAAGCTGACTTTTTTATCATTTGTTAGTTTCCTTTGGTTCCTACATATATTTGTATTAGCTCTTTTACAATTTACCTATTTTTCTATCGAGCTACATTTCCTGGCACTAAATATTATAAACAAGCAGAGAAATTGTAAAACAACTATTAGACAACAAATCTTATTCACAGTTGGGCTAATGAAAATCCTAGTGGAAAATTCAAACAAATAGCCTATAAAATAAAATTATAAATCTAAATAGGTAAAAGAGCTATTATAATAACACTTAAGAGCCACCAAACTACTTATTTCCCCACGCTTACACAAATATCTTTTGAACTGGCCAAATCAGCTATTTAAACCTAGTTCTTTATGACGATACCTATTTTCTTTAGCCCATGACAATAATTATATGATACATAAATCTCTACAAAATGTGTATAATGCCATAGGATTAATTGTAAATTTGAGCTACATTACTTGGCATTAAATATTATAGAAAAATGATTTATGCAAAATACCCATATAAAATGACTTGTAGCAAATAATTGTTATTCTAATAGCTCTTATGCAATTTATCTACTTGTCTTCAATATTCATTAACAAAGAATATAGCTCGACTCCTCTATCAATATGTTTCATAATATTCTTTTTTTCCTAATCTACTTGAAGCTCACTGAAACAAACCACCCGGGTCTATTTATGTAAGGGATGGAGCTTGCTAATTACATAGGATGTAAATGTCTTATATTAATATGTTTCATTATATTCTTTGTTTCTCATGTGTTTCAACTACAAGTTCTCCTCTTCATCATATTCCTTTTTTTAGTTCCCAATAACAAAGCATTCATTATCATCGTTTACCTCTTCTATTATCCATATTTTTAACTTCTATTTAATTTGGGTTTTAGAGCATCTATCATTTTCCTGCGATTCCTAAGTGTTTTCCTAATAGCTCTTTTCCAATTTCGCTTATTCAATATCTTTCATGATATTTTTTTTTCTCAAATTAAAATTATAAAGCTGAATAGATAAAAGGACTATTAGAATAACACTTAAAATCCACCAAACTATTTTTTCTCCACACTTACACATATCTTTTCAACTTGTGAAATAAATTATGTAAACACAGTTCTTTATGACAATACCTATTTTCTTTAGGCTATGACAACAATTATATGATGCAACAATCTCTAGAAAAATGAGTATAACACGACAACCTTAATTGTAAATTCGAGCTACATTGATTGGAATTAAATATTGTACACAAATCATTTATGAAAAATACCCATGTAAGACAACTTGTAGAAAATAATTGTTATTCTAACAACTCTTATACAATTTCAATATTTTTCTTCAATATTTATTAACAAAGAACATAGCTTGAATCTTGCATCAATATGTTTCATGATATTCTTTTTTCCCTAATCTGCTTGAAGCTCCCTGAAACAAACTACCCGGGTTTGTTTATGTATGGGGTGGATCTTGCTAATTACGTGGGATGATAGTGTCTTATATCAATATGTTTCATTATATTCTTTCTTCCTCATCTATTTCAACTTCCCCACCCTAAATTGTTCTTCATGATATTATTTTTTTTAGTTCCCCATAACAAACTGTTCATTATCATAGTTTTCCTCTTCTATTCTCCTATTTTACAAATATGAACATAATGTATTCCTATGTTTGCATATATATATTTACACATTCATTGACTTGGCATCCTTTTGATTTTAGCATGCTGCCCACATTGTTTTTGCTTTGCATTGTCACTATGATTCTTGATTCCTGATATATGGTGGATTTTTTACTTCTTGTATGCGTACTCTAAATTCCTTTCTTTCATTTATAATTATTGAATAGTAGTATTTTCTTCAATGGAAAACATATAACAATAGTCAAATACTAAAAATGGTTAACAGAGAAGTCTATATAGTACTTGTATATATATTTTATATATTAGAATATTGAAACCATGTTATTTAGACTTTTGTTTTACAAATATGAACATAATTTATTCCTATGTTTGCATATATATATTTGCACATTCATTGACTTAACATCCTTTTGATTTTAGCATGCTACCCAGATTGTTTTTGCTCTGCATTGCCACTATGATTCTTGATTCTTGGTATATAGTGGAATTTTTACTTCTTGTATGCATACTCTAAATTCCTTTCTTCCGTTTATAATTATTGAATAGCAATATTGTCTTCAATGGAAAATATATAACAATAGTCAAATACTAAAAATGGTTAACAGAAAAATTTTTACAGTACTTGTATATATATTTTTATATATTGGAATATTGAAACCATGTTATTCCTCTTGTGATCATCCATACATATACATTTATATCCACATGGATACATATATACCTTTTGTGATATGTTTGTGTGTAATTACTTTCACCATCATAACTAATATTGAAATAAAAGAAATGAAAATAAATAACATCAAAGTAATAAATTATCTACCACCACATAAGCATTGAGACCAATATGCCATACCTAAAATTATGGACTTGTGTTTTTTTAAAGAATTTTTATCTTGTTCTAATATGTTTCATGATATTCTTATTTTCTCAACAGTTTGAATTTCCCCATAACAAACTATTCTTCATGATACTCTTCTTTCTAGTTCCCCATACCAAACCATTCATCATAATAGTTTGCATGTTCTATTCACCATATTTTAAAGTTATATTTAATGTCAGTTTTCCAGCATCTGTCATTTCCCTATGATTGTTAGGTGTTTTTCTAATAGGTCTTTTCCAATTTCCCTTGACCCAAAAATTTTAGATATGGACATCTATGTATGTGAAATTACTTACAAAGAATATTCAAAACTGAAGAACCCAGTTTAAGTCAAATGCATGTATATATTTGAGGTTGTAGCATATTCTTGCTTACCTGAAATTCTATGACTATCTAGACAAGGTGTAACAACAAATTCTATGTAATAGTTGGCTTCTCAATTCAAAATTCAAGCTACATAATTTTCCAATAAATATTATAGACAAAATAGGGAAATTGTAAAACAATTATTAGAAAAACACTTAAGAATCATATGTAAATCACACATGATCAAAAATATACACTAAACATATTCATCACAGATGATCGAAAACCCACACTAAACATATTCATCATAAATGATCAAAAAAACGACACCAAAAATATTCATATAAGACAAGTAGTCTATGCAAGATTTGGATTGTCAATTCACAATTTGAGTTAGATTCTTTGGCACCAAACCCACATTAAATAGAACTCATAAAGCCAATAAGTAGCAATAACCTGTAGAAAATGCCTATAACACAACAAAATTAATTGATAAAATTCGAGCTACATTGCTTGGCACTAAACATTCTAGAAAAATATAGAAATTTTAGAAGAGCTATTACATGACATGCTTCATGGCTTGCTTGACGAAAATCCCATCAGAAACTTCAAACAAATAAATTGAATAGATAAAAGAGATATTAGAAAGAATAACACTTAACACCCAACAAACTAATTTTATGTCCAACATGTTTATGCTTTCATACTAACCCTCTACATATATATATATATATATATATATGCAATCACTCCTATGTTCATCTACAATTGGTCCTATTTTAATGGGTGCAAGGGAAAAGATACACATAGATAACTAAAACAATAAACAGAGGGTGATAAAATTACTAACCCTGAGCATATTTTTTGACGAAAGAAAAAATAAATTAACTACAATTTCTCCATCCATACAAAACCATAATGCCAAAGACCTATGCAAAATGACTTATAGATTCCAGACAACAACAACTTTAACATAAATAATAAGTAAATCATTTATGCAAAAAACCCATGTAAAATGACTTACAGATTACAGAGAACAACATTTTTAAAACCCTCCAATCTACTATAAAACGGACCCAAAGCCGTCAATTTTTACAACAGCCTCCTATCAAATGAACCATAGTACCCAAGCCAATGATTTTTAGAGTAGTTTACTATCAAACCAACAACACAATTTCTCTTTCGACAATGCAACTTAATCAATATATTTTCTAGCACATTTTGCACTATACTTTCCCACACTACAACACCCATGTAAAACCACTTACAGATTCCGGAGAACAACAATTTTAACATAAAAAAAAATAATAACTTATGCAAAACACCCATGTAAAATGACTTACAGATTGCGGAGAACAACAGTTTTAAAACCCTCAAATTTTCTATGAAACCAACACCACAATGGCTATTTCGATAATACAACTTAATCAATCTATACTTCCCCACATTGCAACACTCAATATTGCATTTACTTCATCCACCCACATTTACTTCGTCTGCCCCTATTGTACAACAACAATAGAATGCATTAACACTCCTGTGAGAAAACACTTTCCATTCCCCTTCCACGTATGAAGGACACCAACTTCACCACCGCCAACCAACATAATTTTTTCACCGCAATAAACCTGGTCAAGTCGCCGCTGGTTGGAACATCCTCAATGTCGAAAAATTCAATTCACGACTGGTCTGATGAAAATCCTGGTGGAAACTTCAAACAAAATATCCTATCGGCTAATTAGTAGAAAACTTTAAATCCCATATATATTTTGTATATAAAGTTTATATGTTTAAATAGCTAAAAATTCCTTGTATATGTTGTATATATAGTTTATTTATTTGTAGATAATTTAAATGTATTATTTATTCTAATGTAAATGTAATAATCATTTTTTAGTAGCTAAAGTATCTAGTTTCTGATTTTAAGTATTACAATATATTTTATCAATCAATTTATGTGCCTTGTAAAAAGTTTTAGAGTCTAACCATATGCATTCCTTATATAAATAGTATTCTCATGCCCAAAAATTAGTTTCTTTGGGTTATTTTGTTTAGAAGTCCATATGCCTTGTCTATTCTAGTTCTATAATCCCGAAGTAATGTATCTTCAAGGAATTTTATCTACTAGTGTACATTCCTTTTCATAAACAAGATTTAATATCATAAATAATATATATCTCTATATTATATCAAATATTTCACATGCCCAGTCACTATTAGTTTTCTTATATTTAAGAAAACATATCTTTGAGGCATTCCATAATTTCTTTTGTGCTTAGTGTAATGATGGAAATAGGATGCCCCACATTTTACGAGATGGAGCACAAGGATAAGGTTCCTATTTTGATATTATTACATTCAAGGAAACCCTAGAGATCTCAATCCAATGATGGAATGGAAAAATATTTACTAAAGGGTGTCCTAAGGTATGATTAATGACTAAAGAGGGGTTCACCACCAAGCTAGGGCTTGGAAAGATAAGTAATAAGAAAAACCACAAGAAATGACCTAGATATGAATGCAAGAAAAAATAAAAAACTAAGAAAGATGATATGTAAACTTGGAAATATGTAGAAGCTTAAATGAAGACCTGAAATACTAAAAATATTAAATTTAATGCATGCTAGAATTCATAAGCCAGAATGGGCGATTTAGAACCAGATTCTACTTTGTAGGTATCATTCAGTGATCTTCTAAACAAGGTGACAACTTTTCCAACTTAAAACTTTGAAAAATTCTATCCAACCTTTCTCCTTAGAGGATCTTCAACCTAGATCTACAAGTCACACAATAGAAAGAGGGAAAAATGTTGTGTTGTTAGTGAAAAGGGATTTTCCTTGGTCAAACTACGTTTTAGTAATCAAACCTTATAACGAAATCAAATGTAAAGGAGGAATGATGAATGAAAAAAATGGTGTGTTGCAACTCACCAAACCCTAGAAATGAAGTGTTGCAAACATGGATGAAATGGCTACAATGGATGTGGTTCTTGAATCTTTCTTGAATGTTGTAAATCTTGACTTAAATGCTTGCTTGAATCATGAAACCCTACATCACAAATGTTAACTCAAAAACAAACATGATGCATGATGAATTTGACATGATGCTTGATAGTTGAGTTATGCCCCAAACCACTTGATAATCAACTCTTGAAGACTCTTGAATTCCCTTGTGAACACTTAAATGCTTAAATTTTCTATAATGCATGAATTCTCAAGTTGCTAGGTGAAAAATGAGTGAAATAACCTTGTATTTATACTTGTTTATGCTAAATTTCCTAGAATTACAACACTACAAGCCAACATCAAATCTAGGAGAATAAAATCTTGCCAAGAATTTGAATTTAATTTAATTTTAAGCCACATGAGACTCATATGCTAGAAATGGCGTATGAGTCCCATTAGGCTAGGTTATGGGACACATTTTTCAAGAAAAGTGTAGATTCATGTGAAATACAGATCAGGACCAAAACACATAGGTGGGACCCATACGCCTAATGTGGTGTATGAGTCTAAAATCACTAAATCTAGGCCATATAATCCAAAAAGACCTGAATTATGATTGGATAGTGGTTTATGTCAGGATTATCCTTAGAAAGATGCATTAATTAAGGCTTGTGGATGTAAAATAAGGCCAATTAAGGCATAAAGAAGCCCAGTTAATTAATAAAACCCTAGATTAGTTTAAAAGTGCAAAGGTACACTTTACAAAACCCCAAATAAGGCACAATTAGGTTCACCTAGTTTACAAGGTTCGAAGACCTAATGTGAATTGTTAAACACATTACAACACTAAATCAAGGCAACATTAAGCTCAATTTGACAAAGAGGGCCCAAAAAAATGTAGAAATGTAAAGGGATACATTTTTCATCATTACATCTAGTCCCCATTTTAGTGAGAGGAGTAACTTTCTTCAAAATCACACTAAAGTAGACAAACTCGCATCAAGAGGGTTCCAAGTGCACCAATTCTAGTGAGATAGGATGAAAATGATCAAGAGGGATGATCAAGCCCCCAAGATCAAGATCCTATGGTGAACCAACATGGGCACAAAATACCACACATGAAAATGATATAAGGAGAAAAAACAAGGCACATGCATACACTGCCAAAGACAAAGAGAGTGGAAAAACAAAATAAAAAAGGAGTGGATCAAGCTTCAACTGTAGTCCCACATGTTGTGGATCAAATCTAAGCTAGTTTTCTGAAAATGCATCCTCACTCTAAGGCAATGAAACTTTGGGTTGTCTTATGGGTGAGTATCCAAAGAGGTGAGACACATACACACTCGGTTGGTATGCAGTCACACACACAAGCAAGTGGCTATGAGAAATTCATGCTTAATTTCAACTTCCCATACAACCATACCATAGCTATACCTCTTGATAAATTTGATAAGATGCCACACAACAATGAACTTTTAGCTTCACGAGGCAAGGAAATATTTGTATGCTTGAAACTCATGACCAAACAAGATGGATCCACAGACATGCAAAGTTTTTTATGCAAGATGACCATATTACCAAAATTGCAACATAGGGAATGTTCAAAAGAGTTTTACCTAGTTCATGTAAGGTATTTAACTTATGAAACATCGTGCCTAATGTCTCCAAGAGTGGACCAATAAAAAAATCTAGAAGATTCACAACTTAAGGGATGCAGTGTGTCACATCAAGCCACTAAGAGTAATATAATATGCTAAGAGAGATCATGCTTTTGAAGGACATCACATCCAATGTCATCCACAAAGTGAAAGACACGCCAAATGAAGCAAGAATACTACAAAATGAAACATGAAAAATGAAAAATAATAATGCCAATGTATGCCCCTGTAAGATAGAATATTTGTCACCCCAAGGGTTTTAGGACCTAGGGAAACAAGTTATATATACTCCACATTCAAGGATTCCCTAGAGATCTCAATGAAATGATGATAATGGGAGAAAGAGATCTGCTAAGGGACTATCCTATGGTATTATTAATGGTTAATGAGGGGTTT
Organism: Sequoiadendron giganteum; assembly: GCA_007115665.2. Taxonomy (NCBI): domain Eukaryota; kingdom Viridiplantae; phylum Streptophyta; class Pinopsida; order Cupressales; family Cupressaceae; genus Sequoiadendron; species Sequoiadendron giganteum. The sequence goes on from CM021102.1 coordinate 197,475,883, forward strand.
ACCACCAAGCTAAACCTTGGAAAAATGTATGACATGCAAGATCTAATGACACAACATAGTGATGCATGAAAATTGAATAAATGGCCTATAAATGCAAATAAATTAGAACAACAAACTAGAAAAGTACAAAGGAGTACCTAGAAACTTGAGAGAGCTTGAATGAATACCTAAAATGCTGAGAAACCTAAAATTTAGGCCCACTAGGACTCATTCACCAAGCTAGGAAAATCAGTCCCAAATCTGGGTTTCTGTACAGGAACAGGTTTCTGGAAAAAGGTATTTAAAACTACAAAAATCTTAAAATTGACCTAAACTAAAACTCATTCACCAGAACTGGAGAATGAGTCCAATTATGGTTTTCTAGAGCTTCAAAGTCTGAATCTAGTCTTCAATGTCTTCTCTTTCTATTCCTCTTTGTTTTTGGATCTGAAACTCTGATTTTGGGGCAATAGGTGAATTTTTAGTGAAGATAGAAACCTTGTAAATGAAGGGGAAATTACAAAAACTTTTCTCAATCTTGTAACCTAGTATTTAGAGGTCCTTCATTCTCCAAGAAACCTATATCTACAATAACACAAAGAGAGAGAGAGACAATAACACAAAGAGAGAGAGAGAGAGAGAGAGAGAGAGAGAGAGAGAGAGAGAGAGAGAGTTGATTGAACTAGGGAATAGGGGTTTTCCTTGGTCAAACCCCTTGTAGGTAATTAAACCAAATTATGAGATAATGAAATTAAGGCATGGAACATGAAATGAATGACATGAAAAATGAAACATGAATAATTATACCTTGAAATATTCCTTATAAATGATGTCTTGTAAATCTGCAACTCAACACAAAATGGTCATGAAGGATGTAGATCTTGACCTTGACAATAGGTGTAGAACAATGCTTGATATTGGATCTTCAATGCTTCATCACAACACTAGATCAATAACATGCTTGATGCTTGATAATTTTGACATGATGATGGATCTTGAATTGCTGCAATAATTGATGAAGAATTTTACCCTTGAATGCCCTTGAATGCTCTTGTGAACTCAAACTTGCTATAGTAATGCTCTCAAAAAAGTCTTAGGTGAAAATGAGTAAAAGAACATTGTATTTATACTTAATTATACAAGAATTCCTGAAATTACAACACTACAAGCCAACATCAGATCTAGGAGGATAAAATCCCGCCAAGAATTTGAATTAATTTTGATTTTTGGCCACATGAGACTCATTAGCCCAAGGTGGTGAATGAGTCCCATTAGGCTCAATTTATGGGACTACTTTCAAAAATTCTTAAGAAGGTGTAAAACCAGGTTCGAGACCCAAAAACCTATGTGGGACTCATTCACCCAAGGTGATGAATGAGTCCTACATCACTAAATCTAGGCCACACAAGCTAAAAGAACCTAAATTATGATTGGATGTTGATGTGTCAAGATTATCCTCAAAAAATGCATTAAATGAGGCTTGTGGATGTAAAATAAGGCCAATTAAAGCATAAGAAATCCCAATTATTAATGATAACCTTAGAAAAGTGTGAAAGTGTGTTACAACACTTCACAATACTTTAGCAAGGTATCATTTAAATTCATTAGTTCACAAGGGCCCAAGACCTAATGTGAGTGTGTTAACTAGATTACAACACTAATTCAAGGCATCATTAAGCTCAATTTTACAAGGAGGGCCCAAACAAGTGTGAAAATGTCATCGGTAACATTTTTTGACACTATAGCCCCCACTTTAAAGAAATTGCTAAACACAATGCTATGAAAAATTACTTTAAAGTAGCAAATGATAAATGCTAAAAATAAAGATGACATGAGAGCTTATTTGGAAAGCCCTATGCCAAGTTATATATTTCCATATAAAGGTATCTCATGAAAGAAAAGAAGGAGTTGGCCCAAAAAATAAAATTCCAAACACATGAGGGATCCATGGATTTAGGGTCAATATGTTCTTGCTACAATGTTTTAAGAGAGCTCAAAACTATCATCATTCTCCAAATACTCATAGAACTCAAAGAATGACACATAGAGAGAAAAAAAAAAGATAACTGCTTCGGGTCAACATGGAAGAGACCTAAAGGTCTTGATTCCTTGCATCATCCCCAAAGGGAAAACACAAGAAAAAGAAAAGATAAATAAAAATATTTTGGGTCAACATGGAAGAGACATGAATGTCTTGATGCCTTGCATCATCCCTAAAAGTAAAACAAAAGACACATGAAAAGATAAAGGAAAAGGTAAAAGATTTATGACATAGAGAAGAATGTAGATACAAATAGAGGAATGTCACAAAGAGAGAGATATGTCAAACAAAATAGTATGGGGGATCACATTACGCACATGTAATCACACAAAAGAAAAATAAATAATGAAAAAGAATAGTAAGGCACATGCGAGTAAACCTATTAGCAGGATGTTCGCATCCCAGTTGTGTTCATCATAGAAAGAAGGAAGACAACTATCCAATGAGACAAAAACATGCACCAAAAATAGGGCAAGGCTTATCTAATTTTTTCTCCCACTGTGCACGACAAGAATGAGCCGAGGTAGGTGATGGGAATGAGATCGTTGCATTTTAAAATGATTTGCAATAAATGTAAAACATGTAATAGTGATAATATGATGATTCTACAACTATTACATGGCAAGGAGCGAAATGGTCCCATTTTAAGGGACTATTTCTATGATATCAAAAATTTTAAATATTTATTTTAAAGCATGAAAATCATCGGTACTGTGTCCAAGAAATCAATGGTATTGACAATGTGATGTGTTTTTATTCTTAGGAATTGGAGATTGATCTTCTCTTATGGGTGGTAATGTAATTAGTCCTTGGTTTTAAAATATTTGTAAGGTTCTTTTGGTGGCAGTTGGTGGACAAGGTAATTTTCATTTCTTTAGTTTGTAAGGCCTTCATCTCTTGCTAGATTCACCAACTTCTGAAGTTGAATATTGAGGAGGAGGACCTAAGATGATCCTATCATCCTTATCATAATTAGGAATAAATGGTTGTTCTTTAGGAAGGAGGATCTTGATATCCTAAACCTTTAGTATCTTCAATTGGTATTTGTTTTAAGAGTTTATGAATTTCATGTTCACTTGTTGTATCACATCCTTGTTTGCTTAAGATTGTGAATCCTTTTCCATATGTCTCATCTAGATTGATGGGAGTGTTAGTCACTTTTTTGACATAAAATGGTTGAATTTTTGTTTGACTAGAGGAACTAAGTTCACCTATTGTAGGGAACTTAGGTTCAGTTTGTGTTTCATTTTTAGGATGTAGGTAACCAAACATCTCAAGTGGTGGTATTATAGGCGGTGTTAGTTGTTTCATGGATATATAAAAGGATGCATTAGTCTCTAGGTTATCAAGGAAATGTTTTAGGAATTTATTCATGTTGTCATCATCTTATCCAATGATTTCAACATCATGAGGAGAGTATCCATTAGGAGTTGAGTGAGCATGAGTGAGTTCAATTTCATTAGGGTCATTTTCAAAAGAAAAACTTGACACAACAACTAAGGATTTCAAGGACATCCACATGAACTTAGAATTAAAGGTCTAAATGAAAATCTATATGTATTGAACCAAATGAAGCTAAATGTAATGAAATGAAGAAAATAGAAACTCTATAAACTGAAACAAATAACCAACAACAACAAATAGAAACATAAAAACAAAGGTTTTAATGCTACAAAATAGAGTTTAAAATTTTAAACAAGACTAAAACCCCTAGAGGGGTGTATGAGTCCTATTGGTGTTTTTTTTCCAGCTAAGCTTTGGAACTCTCTAAGAGGTAGCCAACCTCTTTGTTTAAGAATCAAAAAAGCTAGTGGCCAACTTATAGGTAAAGCTTCTTAGGGCTTTACCCCTACTCTTTAGGTTGTGTGAGGCCAAGGAGGGTGTTCCTTCTTGTGTTCATTTGATAGCCATTTTCGCAAGAACACTTCAGACATAGATAAATTCATACTAACTTGTAGACATAAAGGATTTCTCAAAGGTTTGGTTGACCTTTACACAAATAACCACATGTTTGCTAGGAATGAAGGTATTATGTGAGATTTTCATCTCGTAATAGATAGAATTTTAATTATATAATGTTCTGACCTTGAATCCACATGTAGGTGCTTTCTAATTTTAATTACTTAAAAGAATTCCAAATGAACTAGCCAGTGCCTCATCAAATTGGGCAGGAGTCACATATAAAATTTTTAGTCAAACATAACATTCAACCCTGGTATTAGTGAACATTTCTCACAATGCATTACATCATAAGACTTCACAGTATTCAAAGAAACACTCCTTATCAGATCCTTAGCACATTATCATAGATTTATAATCCTTTCTCAAGCATTTGATTAACTCATTAAGTTAAAGAAAGAAATAGAATCATGCATTCAAATAAACTATTGAAGACAAATGAAAATACCCTTGATAATTTCATTCATAACCTATCACAACACACACAGGAGATAAATTTCCTTAAATTGGAGATTTCTTTCGGTATCAGTATTTACATAGGACATATTAAGACTATTTCATATAAAAACCCTACCCAAAAAAATTTACTAGCTAATTCATCCCAAATTCTACATTACATGCACTTAGTATATACCACCTAGACCTTCAAGATTCAGAAATCCGACCCCTAGAGTCAGCCTAGAGATCTCTTTTATAGAATAAGAGAGCGACAAGCTTTGGGCCCATTACAATTACATTTCATTCAACTGTTCATTTCAAAATGAATTTCATTTGCATTTGGAAATGCCCTGACAGTTGGATGCAATCATTTTACCACATAAGGGAATAAAAAATAGTTATAACCTTCGTAACTAGTTGGTGTCACCATCGCTTCACAGAAATTTTTTCCATTAAGCCCTTGTCGTATACATCCACGTCGAAACTAAAAAGTAACAACACCATCATCACAACAAAATTGGAGAACCTAGAAAACCATATCAACCAGAACCCTAAGAAACACCATGGCCACGATACAAACAACCGCTTCATGTCTTCGCCTTAGTGGGAGGTGAAAACACCACCTTATCTTCATCAACACCCCTCCTAGCACCAAAACCAAAAACAATAGATAGTGCCACCATGGAAATTGGAGATACCATGAGAACCTCCTCATCTTCATCAGCCAATTCATTAAGAGCCACAAGGTAACTATGATAATCAGAATCAATCTCAGAACCATCACTACTAGAGCTGCTAGAGACATCAATGGGAACAAATTTCTACCCCAAAGAGCCTCAACTAGACCTTGGCTTGTCCTTAGATCCTCCACCATGCTCCATAGACCTCTTTTCCCTTCCATGACTCATCACCTCTTCTCATGCAACTCAACCCTTAAGACAAAAACAACATCTAGTAACATTCAGGAGGGACCTCATGGAAGTGTGCTCTATCCATATTTTTGTGCCTCCTCCTGAGATCTTGGTGTATCCATTATTTTAGACCTACATGGCAGTGAATTAGAAGAAATTGGCTTGCTCATCTCTGCTCTCAAACCAAAATCCCTTTGTGGATGCAACAACCACTCAATGCAGAAACACAGAGGAATTCAGATTCTTAATTTGTATGATGCAAATGAATAACCAACAAGAATTTATCAATCAAATTGATGCAGTGGTTATCAATTTTCCAACTACAGCATGAGTGAATGACTGATTATTCACTGATGTCAATTTCACCATTATTAGTTTCCAGGTTCATGGAAATTGGTGTACTATTCATCATGATTTCTAGGAGATAACCCCTCACACACATGGAAATCAGGTTGATATCCATCAAAAAGCTTTCACCATTAATGTTTGCCATCAGCTGAGCTCAAACAACCATCACATGGTTGGTTCAATTTTTTGAATTTGGGTCATCTATGTGTTGGCGAGTTGCCATGTTGAATGACTCAGATCAAGTCAAACATCATTTAAAAATTCCATGTTGTCACATGGTAGGCCCATCGTCCAATGATACACTCCCTAATCAGAATACATATAAGTCATTCATGGGCCCCAACCAACTCCTCGTGCCACCAAGTGAGCCCCCATGTCACCCATTCGCATGCCTCACAACATCTTTAAAACCATTATTTTAATCACGCATAGTTGGCGAGGAACGACCATGATTAATTTTCATTATCGTATGAGAGTCATTGATTGGAAAACCCTTATTAAACTGTTGGCAAACAGGGACTGGGCCCTACTCTCATATGTGACATGTCACAACTTCTTGCACATCTCACAACATGTTTGTGACATCATCAAAAATCCTTTTGAGGCCAACGGGGAATGGTCAAGATCAACCCCATCGATTTGATGATCCATAAATCTGCACATGCAACAATGTTCTTTATAGAAAGGGAACCGACTAGGTAGATGGGGCACAACCCTTAAGGTAAGAAATTGTGACACAAGTCTAAAGTTATGAAAATTTATCAACTCGGTATTAAGTGAAGATTAGAACTAAATCCCAACACAGAAAAAGACTGACAGGCTAGGTAAAGGGGGTCGGTAAAGACAATGGGTATGATGCAATAAGTCATGACTAGGATGATCAGTGACCTAGTACAATAGTCCAACATGAAAATATAATGTAAGGGTTCAACATATGTGAATATATGAGAAAGGGTGACAAACCCCTAAACCCTAACATATGACCACTAAGCACAAGGGTGACAGTTTGACAAAATTTTGTAATAATTTGAAAGCTCTATTAGTGGTTCCATCTCAGAGACGCATACCCCTAGTGGGTATAGAAAGAATCTAGATCTCTGGGGAGTAGACCAAGTTCCAAATCCATTGGGAATTTAAGAACCACTCCATTATGTTGTATTGGAACTCATTCTTCAAGCTTCATTTGGTGGCCCGAGGCCCCAAAAAATGAAGTCCCAATATTTACCTCTGTCAAAAACTCTATCCTATACCATTTGTAGTAGGCCAAGTCTAAAAACACTATAATGAACTACCCAAAATCTAGCTCGACCACTAATATGCCCCACGATATCACTGTGCTTCCCAATGTCACCACCAATTCTATCAATTTGCAATATCTAATTAGACACTAGTTGAAATCGATAACCATTGTGGCATATTACTTTGGCCAGCTCATTTTTATGTTCTACTAGATTCTCAGTCCCATGAGCTAAGAAATAGAAGCCTTCATAGTCCAGTTGATGTTTAAAATCACAAATTTTGATATCAAAATCAGTTTTCTCCTCAAAACTGAAAGCTCAAATAAAAAATTGTCATGTACTAGGCAAATCATCTTCAAAAATGTCAAAGATAAAAGATGCATATTCTAGAACATCCTTATATTGATCATTGCAACATGGGAACACTCTTTGGCATTTCAATTCAAGTACATCAGAACACACCTTGGTATCATAGAAATGGGGATCATATGCATCATTAACATTCAAGAAATGAGTAAATGCATTCATCTTAGGTTTAGTAACATGTTCTGACTCATTCTTCACATCATCATTAGGCTCAATGGAAAATACCTCAAGGGTAGGTTCAAACAATTTGACATCAACAAGGGTAGCGAAAAGGCACCCATGTGCTCTGGTAACCTCATGTGCAATATCAATTGATATGTGTGCTAACCCAAAAGTGAAAGACTCCTTGTTGGTTGAATTCTCCTCACTAGCAATATAACTAGGATCTTCATTTTATTTCACATAAATGCTCTTCTCGGGGGATAAAAACATGTCCATGTTCACACAAGGAGTATCAAACAAGAAGCAATTTTACTCAGATTCATACTCACCAACATGAGATTCATCATTATTTTCCATTCTTGGCTGCCCTACACATGGATCAAGAATTTCTGCAATATCAACACAATTTGAAGCTTTATTGTCATGTGAATCAACAAGCTCTTCAATGTTATCAATGGGTAATAATGTTGACTCAAGATCTATACATTTTCCACAATGAACTGCTTGATCATTCCAAAATTAACCCCCTACTTCATCATCATATACAACATCATCCTCTTCATGTATCACAAACATCTCCACCTCTGCCTCACATAGACAATCATGAGCAGCAAAGGCATCAACACATTCATCAACATGTTTATCATATTTAGCATCGTTCTCAAGATCAACATATTGAACATACATATTCTTATCTTTGAATTCCTCATCACTGACACAATAATCATGCTCTATTGATGGAAAACCTAACCTACATTCCTGGTATTCATCACATGTAATTTGTTCCTTCACTTGTGGATAAGTGACATCATGAGCATCTATATCATTGCATTCTTCAAGTGAGTAATATGTTTCCATATCATCCTCAGAAAAACAATCACAATCTATAGAGAAGCAATCATAAATACCAACCTCATCATGAATTTCATCACAAGAAAAATCATCACTACACAAGCCATGTTCAAAATCCATAGAATTAATGCTTGTGGTTGTACATTTAGGATTATAATTACTGGTTTGTAATGAAATACCAACAATACATGCATTGTAAGCATTGATCATAACATGACATGGAAAAGAATTTTGTATCTCATTCACTTCTCCATCACAAGAGAAGCATTCCTGCATATTTACTTTATTATCATCCCATGTATCCTTCTCTTCATCACTGTTGTGTTGCTCAGTATATGTGTTGTTTGTGAGTTGACTAGAATGCTCTTGTTTTGACATATCCTTTTCACTTATTTGCATTGTTATTTGATTAATTTCAAGAGGAAAATTGATGTCTCCCTTTTGAGAGTCCACATTTTGTTCTTAACCATATTTGGCTTATCTCACAACCTTTATCCAATTAGGTACTTGGTCAAAACTATAGGTTTTCAATTCCTCTAGCAAGGTACTCAGCCTAGATTCATAAATCTCACAAAAAAATCAATGTTCACATAATCCTCAGGTTTGAAATATTTGGGGTTTCTATCAAAGCATCCAAAAATCTCAAAAAAAAATTATGTGGTGATTCTCCCTTATGTCTCCTTATTTCATACAATTCTTGCACACAAAACTTTTGATCGACATTGCTCAAATTTTTTTGATGCTCAACTTGGAGCTCACTATGATCTTCACACTGTGATGATGGAGAAATCATAACAGAAGCATTGTCATCTTGACAATCATTTCCATTATCTGATCCTTGAATTCTATTTGTATATGGTGTGTTGGAATAACCAACACTCGTAGCCAAATACCCTTTCATCATTGTGTATTTCAAATTGTTCTCAATATCCATGGCAGTTTGATATGCCTGATGTAATGTTGTAGGCTCTTTATCCCTTAATAGATAGCTCATCTTTTTACCAAATTCACCTAAATATATGATCAAACATTCAACATCATTTGGTCTTTGAACTTTTTGGAATTTCACTTATTACCTTTGCAAATCAAAGATTGAAAACATCGACCAACTCATCTTGAATTCTATTGATTTCCATAAAGTATTTTCTTACCACACTTGGATTTAACCTTTCTCCAAAATTTTCAACAAATTTTTTCATAAACTAATTACATTAAGCTATAGAACATGCTGGTAAATATGAGAACCAATCCTTGACATCATCCTTCAAATATTAAACAAATGGTTTCATGACAACATCCTCATGATGTACCTCATAATCCCCCATCACATCCATGAATTTTTGCAAATTTTTTGAGGCTAATTCAGTACTCTGCCCTGTGAACTTGGGAAAATATTTCCTAAGATTTTTAAGAATTAGGTTCGGGAAACCTCTAATACGACTAAAAACCAATGGCATATACCTTTCAATAGAAAAATCCCTTGGAGGGCTTGGTGAAGACTATATGTCCTACATACTTTTACTTGTTATTTCATATGATAAATCTCTTATATCCATATTCAATCATTATCAACTTCATACATGGTTTTCAATTGCATCCTTTACTAGTTCAACCATGATTCTAAAACATAGATTGAAATATTACACATTAAAGAGTTCTGAGAGGTATAATTCAAAAATAATCATACTTCTTAGATCATTACAGTCATTACACATTACAATTATGAACATAACTACTATTATTCCCTATCTTAATGCAATTTCATCTAATAAGGAACCATTTATCATCTCAAGCCTTGAAAATTTCTCATAAAATTCTTTCAAACAAAATAATGCTTTCTTTAAATTTATGAGAATACTTGGAAACTTTTTAGTAGTTATTAATCTTTCTTCTTGACTACAAATTTTGCAAATCTATAAATCTTCTTCACAATTGAATTGGTTCTTTACATAGAGTCGCCACCTCTATTACAAAGGACTGAACTTCAAAGAAACATGAAGTTCTTTCAAGAGTAAATCCCGTTTTGGGTCTTCTTCAACAATAGAGACTGATAAATCCTTCAACACAATACTGCAACAACACCTCTTCCAGGTGAAAAACTTTCAAACATCTAAACTTAAAGTTTATATTCACCAAATACTTGACTCTGTGATACCACCTTCTGCACCTGGGATTCCTTTTTATTTAAATTTATCAGAAGTTCTCCCCAGCAGAGTCACCATTCTGTTGGTGACTTGGATGGGCAAATAAGAGTCCATGATATCCAATCTTTGGTTACAAACTAGTTTAAAATTTCAATGACTCTTAAGGCAAGGTGATCTTCTATCCGAATTTCTTCAAGTTAGTTGCTAGTGGAGTCACCATTCTATTGGTGTTTTTTTTCCAACTAAGCTTTTAAACTCTCTAAGAGGTAGCCAACCTCTATGTTTAAGAATCACAAAAGCTATTGGCCAACTGATTGGTAAAGCTTCTCAGGGAATTACCCCTAATATTTAGGTTGTGTGAGGCCAAGGAAGGTGTTCCTTCTTGTGTTCATTTGATACCCATTGTCGCAAGAACACTTCACACATATAAATTCCTAATAACTTGTAGGCATACAAGATTTATCAAAGATTTGGCTGAACTTTACACAAATAACCGCATATTTTCTAGGAATACAAGTATTAGGTGAGATTTTCATCTTGTAAAAAATAGAATTTTAATTATATAATGTTCTGACCTTGAATCCACATTTAGCTGCTTTCTGATTTTAATTACTTAAAATAATTCCAAATGAACTAGCCAGTGCCTCATGAAATTAGGCAGGAGTCACATATAAAATATTCAATCAAACATAACATTCAACCCTGACATTAGTGAAATTTTCTCACAATGAATTACATCATAAGACTTCACAGTATTCAAAGAAACACTCCTTATCAGATCCTTAGCACATTATCACAGATTTATAATCCTTTCTCAAGCATTTGATTAACTCATTAGGTTAAAGAAAGAAATAGAATCATGCATTCAAATAAACTATTGAAGAAAAATGAAAATACCCTTGATAATTTCATTCATAACCTATCACAACACACATAGGAGAGAAATTACCTTAAATTGGAGATTTATTTCAATATCAATATTTACATAGGACATATTAAGACTATCTCATATACAAACCCTACACAAAATAATTTACCAACTAATTCATCCCAAATTCTACATTACATGCACTCAGTATATACCACCTAGACCTTCAAGATTTAGAAATACGACCCTTGCAATGAGCCTTGAGATCTCTTTTATAGAACAAGAGAGTGACAAGATTTGAGCCCATTGTAATTAAGTTTCATTTAACTTTTAATTTCAAAATGAATTTCATATGCATTTGGAAATGCCCTGACAGTTGGATGCAATCATTTTACCACATAAGGGAATCAAAATAGTTATAACCTTCGTAGCCAGTCGGTGTCACCATCACTTCACATAATTTTTTTGCATTAAGGCCTTGTCGTATATGTCCATGTCAAAAAAAAAAAAGCAACAACACCATCATCACAACAAAACTAGAGAACCTAGAAAACCATATCAACCAAAACCCTAAGCAACACCACAACCACAATACAGATGACCGCTTTGTGTTTTTGCTTCAGTGGGAGACAAAAACACCATATTATATTCATCAACACCCCTCCCAACACTAGAACCAGAAACAACACATGATGCCAACATGGTAATTGGAGATACCGCGAGGACCTCCTCATCTTCATCAACAAATTTAGTAAGAGCCGTGAGGTAACTATGATAATCACAATCAGTCTCAAAACCATCGCTACCAGAGCTACTAGAGACATCAATGTGAAAAAAATTGTGCCCTAGTGAGCCTTGACTAGACCTTGGCTTGTCCTTCGATCCTCCACCACACTCCACAAATCTCTTTTCCTTTCCATGACTCGTCACCTCTACTTATGCAGCTCGATCCTTAAGCCAAGAACTACATCTAGTAAAATTTGGGAGGGACCTTATGTTTTCTTCCCTAGAGTCAAGAGCACTTGGAAGTGTGCTTTGTACATATTTTTTCCCCTCCTCTTGAGATCTTCATGTATCCATTCTTGTAGACCTACGTAGCGGTGAATTAGAAGCAGTTGGATTTCTCATCTCTACACTCAAACCGAAATCTCTTTGTAGAAGCAACAACCACTCAATGAAGAAACACAGAGGAATTCATACTCTTAATTTCTATGATGCAAATGAATAACTAGCGAGAATTTATTGAGAAAATTGATGCAGTGATTATCAATTTTCCAATTGAAGCATGATTGACCGAGTGATTATTCATTGACGTCAATTTCACCATTTTTAGTTTCCAGGTTCATGGAAATTGGCGTATTGTTCATCATGATTTCTAGGAGATAACCCCTTGTACACATGGAAATCAAGTTGATATCCATCGAAAATCTTGCACCATTAATATATGCCATTAGAAAAGCTCAAACAACCATCACATGACTAGTTCAATGTTTTGAATTTGGGTTGTCGATGTGTCAGTGAATTGGCATATTGAATGACTCAGATCGAGTCAAACATCATTTCAAAATTCCATGTTGTCACATGGTAGGCCTATCAGCCAATGATACACTCCCTAGTCAGAATACACACAAGACATTTGTAGGCCCCAACCAGCTCCTCATTCTGCCAAGTGAGTCCATGTGCCACCCATTCACACACCTTGCAACATCTTTAAAACCATTACTTTAATCATGTGCGGTTGGCAAGGAACGACCACGATTAATTTGCATTATCGCATGAGAGTCGTTGATTGGAAAACCCTTATTAAATTGTCAGTGAATAGGGACTGGGACCTACTGTTGTATGTGACATGTGGTAACATCTCTCACATCTTGCAACATGTTTGTGAAATCATCAAAAATCCTTGTGAGGCTGGTGGGGAATGGTCAGGATCAACCCCATCGATCTGACAATCCATAAATCTACACATGCAACAATGTTATTTATAAAAAGGGGACCAACTAGGTAGACAGGGCACAACCCTTAAGGTAAGAAATTTATCAACCTGGTATTGAGCGAGGATTAGAACTAAATCCCAACATGAAAAAAGACTGACAGGCTAGGTAAAGGGGGTCGGTAAAGACAATGGGTATGATTCCATAAGTCACGACTAGGATGACAGGTGACCTGGTACAATAGTTCAACATGAAAATGTCATGTAATGGTTCAACATATGTGAAAATTTAAGCAAGGGTGACAAACCCCTAAACCCTAACATACGCCCACTAAGTACAAGGGTGACAGTTTGACAAAATTTCTCATGGAACTAGCCAAAATTTTGTAATAATTTGAAAGCTCTATCAAGTCCCAATGATGGTTTTTCCGAGGTTTGAATGTTGAATAAAAATAACCACATAATACCAAGAAATCAAGAAAAACCACCTGTACTAAGACTAAATCACCTAGACGGGTGTATGCATCCTAGTTTAGGGGTTTTGCAAAGATTTCAAAAAATTCTAAGTGAAAGTTATGCTTTCTAGTTTGTATGATGTATAAAATAAGTGCAAATGCAAATTTAAGATGAATTTTAATGATTCAAGAGACAAAAATGCAACATATGTGCACTTTCACTAATGCAAAATCTAATGCAAAGTCAATGCAAGCTAGATCTAGGATGATGATGCACTCAAAATTAGAATTAATATTTTCTAAATGTAGGTTCACCAAAATGTAATGATGAAAATAGAGTGCTAGACCTTCTAGGAGATGGAGCACAAAGATAGGGTTCCTATTTCGCTATTATTACATTCAAGGAAACCCTAGAGATCTCAATCCAATGAAGGAATGGGGGAAAAATATCTACTAAAGGGTATCCTAAGGTATGATTAATGACTAAAGAGGGGTTCACCACCAAGCTAGGGCTTGGAAAGACAACTAATATGCAAAACCTAATTATGAAACTTAATGATATGCAAAACCACAAGAAATGACCTAGAAATGAATGCAAGATAGAATAAAAAACTAAGAAAGTAGAGATGTGCACCTAGAAATTTGTAGAAGCCTAAATGAAGACCTGAAATGTTGAATTTAATGCATAGTGGGACTCATACGCCAGACTGGGTGATTTAGTCCTAGATTAGGGTTTCTAGGAAAGAACAAAAATTTGGTAGAGACAAATCTGAAACTCTTGAAATATAGAAATTTGACTATACTGGGACTCATATTCCAGAAGTGGTGTATCAATCTTGCTTGGCTTTTTTGGAGGATCAAGATCTAAATCTGCTCTTCAATCTCTCCTTTTTCTTCTTAGCCTAGTTTCTACAACTGAATTGGAAGATTTTGCTCTGTAGGTATCCTTCAGTGATCTTCTAAACAAGGTGACAACTTGCAACTTTGACAACTTATTTCCAACCTTGCTCCTTAGAGGGTCTTCAACCTAGATCTATAAATCACACACTAAAGAGAGGGAAAGTGTTGTTTTGTTAGTGGAAAGGGGTTTGCCTTGGTCAAACTCTGTTTTGGTAATAAAACCTTGTAATGCAATCAAATGTAAAGGAGGAATGATGAACGAATAAAATGATGTGTTGCAACTCACCAAACCCTAGAAATAAAGTGCTACAAACATGCATGAAATGGATAGAATGGATGTCGATCTCGAATCTTGCTTGAGTGTTGTAGATCTTGACTTAAATTCTTGCTTGAATTATGAAACCCTATATCACAAATGTTAGCTCAAAAACAAATATGATGTATGATGACCTTGCCATGATGCTTGATACTTGAATAATGCTCCAAAACACTTGATAATCAGCTCTTGAAGAGTCTTCAATTCTCTTGTAAACACTTGAATGCTCAAATTTTCTATAATGCATGAATGGTCAAGTTTCTAGTTAAAAAATGAGTGAAATAACCTTGTATTTATATTTGTTTATGCCAAATTTCCTTAAATTACAACACTACAAGCCAACATCAGATATAGGAGAATAAAATCCCACCAAGAATTTGAATTTAATTTAATTTTAAGCGACACGAGAATCATACACCAGATGTGGCATATGAGTCCAATTAGACCTGGCTATGGGATACATTTTTCAAGAAAATCTTAGATTCATGTGAAATCTAGATCGGGGCCCCAAAACTTCGGTGGGATCCATATACCCAAGGTGGTGTATGAGTCCCAGATCATTAAATCTTGGCCACACAATCCAAAAACACATGAATTATGATTGGATAGTGGTTTATGTTGGGATTAGCCTTGGAAAGATGCATTAATTAAGGATTTTGGATGCAAAATAAGGCCAATTAAGGCATAAATAAGCCCCATTAATTAATAAAACCCTAGATTAGTTTGAAAGTGTAAAGTTACACTTTACAACACCCCAAATAAGGCATAATTAGGTCCACCTAGTTTACAAGGGACCAAGAGCTAATGTGAATGTGTTGAACACATTACAATACTAAATCAAGGCAACATTAAACTCAATTTGACAAGGAAGGCCCAAAAAATGTAGAAATGTAGAGGGATACATTTTATGTCATTACAGTTTGTATTGTTATTTTTTACCTTAAAAGACATAACATTACAATCAATCACCATATCAAACATCTATTGTTCCTTTTTATATTTGTATATTTATATATTCTTCTTCAATTATATTATGTTTTTTGTACTTATGTATTCTTGTTTAGTAAATTATTGTTTTCCTTGGGATAATTGATGTTTCAATTTGATCATATTTTTTTAATCTAATATTTTTACTGATTATTGTGTGCTTTAGTAAAGTACTAAATAGGTGCTGACCTTATATATAATGTGTGTGTGTATGTGTATATGTATGTAAGTATGCATGTATATATGTATGTACATATGTATGTATGTATGTATGTAAAAGTTGTTAAAAATTTAAATTTTATTTAACTTTGTTAATAAGAGTTATCATTTGGAATTAGTTGATGGGTAATTTTATCATTATAAAATAACACACATGTGGATTAATATATAAAAAATGGTGTATGTGGAAACTGTCCCCTTAAATCACTAGAGAGATATAGGAAAACAAATCTTTTAAGCCAAAGTTAATAAGAAATATTCCTCAGATGAAGCCTAGATTTAGGTGAACTTGAAATATCAAAATAACTAAAATTTAACATAAATAAAATTAGGTGTTTTCATTTTGATGCTTCTTAAGGTTTCTATCTGAATTCACCTAAGTGGGTATTAGATGACAAAGAAATATTTGGGGAAACTAGACGGATATGTGCGGGACCATCATGGAAAAAATAGGCCCTTAAGTGGCAACAAATTCAGAAAAATCAGAGTTAGGCAACTTGATGTAAGAATTTGAATAAATTATCTATATTATTTCAAAAATATGTAAGAATAGAATCATTAGCAAATTGAATGTAGTTTCTAAACTACTAGGTTCATTTAAAAAATAAAAAAATCTATTTGGTGAAAACTTGAAATTTCAATTTAGTAGTACTTAAATTTTAGGGAAAAATAAGAAGTAGGTGTCTGTCTAACCACCCTAACCACAATAAAATGATAATAATTTAGATATAATTAGAGGATTCATGTCCCAATGTGATGTATATTTTTTGGTAATTTTTTTCCAAGTAAATAATTAATTATGATTTTTTATTACAACTTAAAAAATATATAAAAAATTGTATGTTTGACCACCTTAACTTGGTCAAAACTTCATGAAATTCAAATTTATTTTTTTAAACCTATAGTATGTGAAGCATAGAATGCGACACATGTTTCAGATTCAAAAAATGTGATACCATTTGAAAGCTATAGATTTTTTTCAATCAGGACTTTAGCCATAATTCAAATAGAAAATGAATAATAATTATTTATTAAATTCAAAGTAAAGAATAATTTATATTGGTGGAAAGCTAAGAATCTCCTTTAAAAACCCTTTTCATTTTATCAATTTTGGGTAAAAATAAGGTCGTCATCCACATGGGTCATCATATCACTTATATATCGCCACTTTTTAGGCCATCATGATCCTGCACATACCCAAACCCTAGAAATGATTGTGTACCCAAATGTAGACTAGACAAAAACTATATATTTTTCACAATGTTTCTCATGTACCTTGATCCCATGGATATAGGGTTCTTGAAAATAAATAATATTCTAGTACTCAAATAAAAAGGAAAATTCAAAGTTTTTTTTTTATCATTTAAAAATAAATATTGAATAATGATGAATTAAATAAATATGAAATAATATAAGATAAACTAATAGTATTGTTACTTTGAACAATTATTAGAGTGGATTAGTCTTGTACCTGGCTAGTAGCCCAAAACCTAAGGGAGGGCACAAAATATTTTTAAAACTTGTAGAAACCATTGGCATCATTGTCTAACTATATTATATTTTTTTGTAAGTGACTCAAGACCTAGTTGGTCCTAATGAGTCTAATACTATGGACAAAGCATGAAAATTATTTTCCTATCCTTATAGATTCATATGGCTATTTTATTCACCTACCTTAGAGTTTATAGAGGTTTGTTCTAATTTGACCATGTTTTATTGATCATACTTTATGGATGAGTAAGACCAATGGATAGAAGATCCTAGATTGGCTATGGAATTGGTTATCCTAATATGGACAAGATATCATGAACTGGATAATGATAATTCTTGAGTAATTAGATTAAGTGAAATTATATACATAAGTTACAATAATTAAAGTAATATTCAATATTATTCTTCTTCATTATAAATTTTATAATTTTTTAAAACCAAGTTTTCTTTGTACATGACATGCATCACAAGATTTCCTTTGGTCACTCTTAACTTACCCCTTTTTGAATTAAGGGATATGACATGTTAATTGAAACTCTAGAGTACCTTCATGAAATAAAAAACATGATCTTTCCTTTCCTTTGATACAAATATCATGACATCCATGCATATAATTATACATTTTCCAATCAAGGACCCTTGAAAAATACATCCATTACACATTAGAAATTGGTGCCAACATTTATGAGGCTAAATAAAATTTTGTACTAGGAAAATATTCCCCAATTGTTTGTGAATGTGGTCTTGATTCTATTGTTATATTAAACCATGATTTGGTTGTGTAGACATGAAAATAATCATATGACATAATGCATCTAATTCTGCTCAGATTAACATCGTTTCTTTCATTAATCAAATATAGCAATTTATTTGATTAATTCACTAATGTGCATCATATTTGATTAAATAAATTTATTTATTTATTTAAAGTCCTAATAGTCCTCACATCTGATTTAATAGATCAAATTAATTAAATCAAATGTCAAAACCCCTAGAACTCCTCTAAGTTAATTAATTTTAGATTAATTAACCCCTGATCCTAATTACCCATTCTCTAGGTTTTGACTCAACCTTGGTCAAACCCAACCCCTAATTAGCCAACCCAATTGCACATGAAAATCAATTCTTTTAATTAACTAATCTTCCCACCATTTCCCCCTTCAACATCAACATCAACCAAGGTTTAGGGAAACCCCTTGTACCCAACATACCAATCCAAAATTAATCAAGTCAAAACAATCTTCCAATCATGAATCAATTCAACATAACAAATCCTTTGAGCATGCCACCAATATCACAACACCAGGTGGCATCAATCCAATCAATCACTACACCATATATAACACCCCAAAACATGGTCTCCCAAGGACCTAGCATATCAACCGCACCATATACCACACAACCCCTTATCATCACTCCACAATCATGTCAACAAAATATCATCACACCATCCCACACCATTCCAAATCCTCCACCTCCATCACCAAAACCAAACATGGAAAAGCAATACAACATCACACTAGAAGTAGCCCAACAAGCCTATCAAAAGGAACTTCAACAATTCCAAGCTCAACAAGCCACACAAGCTACAAAAAAATCTACACAATTTGTACAACAAGTCATACAACAAGCACGATAGGTTTCCCAAGTGCAAGCACAAGCTTTATTGCAACAACAACAAGCCACTCAACAAGATCAAGCTCAGACACAAGCTCAATACCAAGCACAACAAGCT
The DNA here is from genome assembly GCA_007115665.2 of Sequoiadendron giganteum. Lineage (NCBI taxonomy): Eukaryota > Viridiplantae > Streptophyta > Pinopsida > Cupressales > Cupressaceae > Sequoiadendron > Sequoiadendron giganteum. The sequence continues at coordinate 197,495,225 of CM021102.1, forward strand.
TAATCACAATTCTTATTACAACAATGGGCTTATCAACAAGCTTTGCAACAATACCAAGAACAAAAACAAGCAGCTCAACTACAAGCCCAACAACAAGCATTGTTGCCACAACAACAACTGTAGGCATACTAAAAAGCATTGTTGGCACAACAAAACTTGCAGCAGCTTCCCACAAACACACAAACTACCCCACCCGTCACTCAAGCAACCAAACCACCCAAAAACACATACATCCCACCACCTAATCCGCAAAATGGTTTGTCCGCATAGATTAAACTTCTCTCACAACAAGTGCTAGACATACAATAAGGAAAGACAATGAAATCACAAGGGAATTTGTGTCCCTATCCATTTGATAGAAGCATTGTGATGGTTCCCTTCCCACAAGGATTTGAGATACCAAATTTTGACAAATATCATGGGACTAGCAATCTTGAAGATCACATCAGGGAATTCAATGTACACTGTATGGAAGTTGCATATGACAATTCTTATCTAATGTAACTCTTCCCTCAGAGTTTGGCTAGGCCAACAATAGAATCATTCTCCCGCCTTCCCCTTGGAATTAAAAAGTTTCAAGAAATTGTGGAATTATTCATACAAAATTATTCATTTAACATAGGTATGGATGTAAGCCTGGAATAATTGTCTAGCCTAAAACAAGCCAAGGGGGAAACATTCACATCATTCTTGCAATGATGGAGATCTAAGGCCAACATGAGAAAATGGGCTATGCTAGAAGAACAACAAATCAAGACTATCATCTCCAACCTTGAAGTGACCTTGTCTTTTCATTTGAAAATGTAGTGCATAACAACCTATGACCAATTGATTCCCAAGGTGCTCAAAATTGAAAGAGCCCTTATAGCGCAAGGGGGCACAACCACATATCAAGACAATTGACCATCAAAAAGCTACAATGACAAACCTCACACTTGGGGAAAGAACAAGAATGTTACCAATGATTGTTTCATTGACCCTAAATTTTTAATTAGTGCTCCAAGACAAAATACGCAACAAAAAATATACCAACAACCACAAAAAATCACCCAAAACACCCTGCAATCCAACACATCACAACAACAACCCAACCAAGAAATAGTCAACAATGTAAATGATCAAGGTGGACCATCCACAAGGAAAAAATATCCCCCTAAATGAAAATACACACCACTTGGGGAACCAATCAAATTTGTCATGCAATTGTTGGTACAAGTGAATCTCATGAAAATCCCTATTTACAAAAATTACCAGGAGCCTCAAGTTAAGCCACCATGGTATAATGAGAAGCCCCTTTGTAACTTTCATAAAATTAAGGGACACATGATAGCTAGCTACATGCAACTTAAGAATATGATCAAAGATATCATTGATGAAAATACCATCACCATTGAACAACCAACTTGGAATTAGGACCTCAAAATATACATGAATCGGATGCTCAATCATAATAAGGGAAACAACCACAATGGAAAGGGGAAGTATAAAAGTGTGAACCATATTTATGACCATGTTGTCACGTCTTTGGATGAATGTGTCACCGTTGTGAATATCAAAGGGTCTAAAGCTGAGTGTGGAGTCACCAAACGTGGCAACAAAATCACCATCCCAAGACCTTCTCTGCAAACTAAAACACCCACTATAAATTCAAAGTCAGTTCCCAATGGTTACAATGTCCTAGAACAACTGAAGAAGACCCTCACCCAAATCTCCATCATGGAGTTGCTAAAAATCTCACCTGCACATAGGGAAATCCTAGAAAAGGCAATAGCTGCATCTTTCGTACCCATAGGTCTTGATACAGACCAATTCCAAGATATGTTTAGACATATCAACACACCACATCTCCTCATGTTCTTTGAACATAGTCTCCCAACCTAGCCATCTCATAACCGTGCACTTAATCTTGAAGTCTTAGTCCATAAGAACAAATTCAAACGAGTCTTGGTGGATGGAGGTGTAGGTTTGAATATTTGTACTTTCAAGCTAATAAAGAATCTATGATTCTCTGAAGATGTCATTGAGAAAGGTAAAGGTATCACTATTAGGGCCTATGATGATCAAGAATGAGTGTCTCAAGGCACCATCCAAATCCCTACTCAAGTAGGGTCAACAATCATGGAGACTACATGCCAAGTTCGTGATCTTGAACTTCCCTATAATATTCTCCTAGGACACCCGTGGATCCATGGGATGAAGGATGTTGCATCCATATTCCATCAATGTGTCCAATTCCCCTATGAAAATCAAGAAGTGATTATCCATGGTGACCCTAAACCTTTTTATTATTGCAAAAATATGAAGGTCAAGTATTATAAGATCCCCAAAGTCCCAAAAAATGTTGATGGACCCAAATCTCCTTATATTGACCCATCCACCTTAGCTTCCACTTCTGAGACAAAGAAACCCTCAATTTCAGACATCCCAAATATTAATCTCATTATCCAAGATAATGGCTATGGATATTATAAAATGAAAAAGAGTTCCTTTGTGGTAGGAGAGTTACCTCAATCTCCTAGATCCCATGGAATACCACAACTAATTGAGCCAACATCATAGACCTTCACAACAACACCCTCCACTTTCAAAAGATGGGGAGACCTAAGTAAAGAGGTGGTAGACGAGAAAGATATATCAAGTTTGTTATATCAAGATGAAAAACCCTTACCAAATCTCCCCATGGAAGAAAGAAACAAAGGTTTCTAGCTAATGCTTAGCATGGGCTTCAACAAAAATGAAAAGCTTGGGAAAAATAATAATGGTCAATTTAAACCTATCATTATTGAGAAATGTCTTAAGAATCTTGGCCTTGGATGTACCCCTGAGAAGATAACCATACTTGGCAAAGGTGCTAAAGTTAAAATGGTCAAAGATCCCCCTCGGTTACCAGTATCCATTGGCCTTCCCCTAGACAATTATACATTTGATATAACCAATGTATGTTATGAGGATCCCATCACTAACCTACCCATGTTATTTGAGGACTCTTCCTTGTTTATGATTTCCATCATGTCTTTAAAATCGAGCAACCAAACCACTGAACTAAAGCTTGTTTAGCCCCAATTAATAGACTGTGACCAACAAGGACCACCCATCTTGGACACATTCAAAAATGATGAGGCTCTCTCAGAATTCATGAGACTCAGGGATACACTACCATGTGGATATCATAAAGTAGGGTTTGATATTGAGCTGGACACACATGCATACTATGGGGAAATGATTGAATCCCTCAGTTGTAATAGAAAATTTAAGAATAACATGTAGATCTTTAAGTTAAAACCACATTGTGACATTTTCTAATCCGAAAAATAGTAAAAAGAAAGGACGTATCCAATGGTGAAAACCTCTTTGAGGCATGAAAGGATGAGGGATTCAATCTTCTCCTTAGTTCCATCCATCAAGAGAAATCAGCAGTATTGGTAGAAAAATGCAACCCAATCAATCTAGGAACCGAAGAGACACCACACATCACTTTCTATGCAAAATCTCTTTTGATCGAAGAACAAGAAATTCTAGCTGCATTTCTAAAAGAAAGGAAAGTAAATTTTGCATGGAACTATGCTGACATGTCAGGCCTTGATCTAGAGGTCATAGTCCATCCTCTAGCCGTCTATCCAAAAGAAAAACTAGTAAGACAAAAGCTAAGAAAGATGCATCCATAGATCGCATTGTTGGTCAAACTTAAGCTGTAGAAACTCCTTGATGCTGGTTTCATGCAACCCATTGATTATCTTGAATGGGTTTCCAACCTAGTATCAATTTCTAAGCCCACTGGGGTAATTCTAATTTGTAATGACTTTAGGGACCTGAAAAAAGAATGCCCTAAGGATAATTTACCTCTTCCCAACATAGACATGATTATAGATTTAATAGCAGGGCATGAAATATTGTCATCAATGGACAAGTTTTCAGGATACAATCAGATAATGATAGAAAAGGATGATCAACATAAGAAAACTGACAATTGTCCATGGGGTACCTATTGTTGGAACATGATGTCGTTTGGGTTAAAGAATGCTGGAACCACATACCAAAGGGCCATGACTAATTTTTCATGATATGATCCAAAAGTTTGTAGAAGACTATGTGGATTAAATACTAGCCAAATCAAGAAAGCATCAAGACCACATAGGAACACTAAGCTCTATATTTGAAAAACTAGAAGGATACAAGGTAAGACTAAATCCAAAGAAATGTGTATTCAATGTCACATCAAGAAAAATTCTAGGGTATATTGTATCAATGAGGGAAATCGAGATAGACCCTACAAAGGTCAAATAAATACTTGAAATGGAGGCACCACAGACATTGAAGCAGTTAAGGGGCTTGTAGGGAAGACTCCAATCCATTCATATATTCATAGCATAGTTAGCAAAAAAAATTATCCCATATTATCATCTATTCCACAAGGGGGTAGCATACAAATGGGATGAGAAATGTGATCTCGTATTCAATAAAATCAAAGAATACTTGCTAACACCACTAGTCCTCATGCCATTGATCTTGTACATATTGACAACAACAAAAAACTTTGGTGCTCTTCTAACACAACACGATGAAACAAGAAAAGAGAGAGTCATTTACTATATCAGTAGAACCTTGGTAGGGCACGAACTCAACTACACATTCATCGAGAAAAATTGTCTTGTAGTGGTGTTTGCCTCATAGAAATTCAAACACTACATGTTGGCTCACCAAATAAAGCTCATTGCAAAAATAGACCATCTCAAGTATCTACTCTCTAAAGAAACACTCACAAAATTAATGAAAAATTGGGTTATGATCTTAACAGAATATGATATTTAATATGTAGAGTGGAAGGAAATCAAAGGGCAAGTAATTGTAGATCAACTAGTTGAGGCACTGATATATGCAGAGAATCCATTGGTGTCAGAGTTCCCCAATAGTCAATTTTCAATCTCAGTGTAGGAGATCATTGGAAGGTGTACTTCGATGGATCATATACTCAGCATGGGTCAAGAGCCAAAGTCTTATTTATCACACCACAAGGATATTACATCTCCAGATCATATAGATTATCTTTTTGTTGCACTAACAATATTGTTGAGTACAGGGCCCTGGTCATAGGACTCTGAATTGCAGTACTGTGGAAAATCATGGCACTTAAGATTTATGGGGACCCACAACTAATCATCAACTAGGTCAATGATGAATACAAAATGAAGGATGAAAATCTTACCCCATACAAGAAACTGGTGGAGGATCTCAAGGAAGTCTTCATCGACATCACATTTGAGAAAACACCAAGGGTAAAAAATTAATCAACGGATACCATGGCTACAACTAGATCATTGTTGTATATCCCACACAATGCCCCTAAACAAGAATTCTTGCTAGAACAACTTCTTGTACCAACTTTCAAGGTACTAGATTCTTAGTTTGCATGTGAAATCATTGGTCCTAATGACCCTTGGTACCATGACATATAGACCTACCTAAAAATAGGAGTCCTCCCTACTGACATCACCCCAAACCTCAAACGAACCTTTATCAATAAGTCATCCCAGTTTGTAATCTTAGGTGATACCTTGTACCATAGAAGTATCGAAGTAACCCTTTTAAGATGCCTTAACCTTGAGGAAGCTTTGACTGATTTAACCGAGGTACACAATGCAATTTGTGCTTCACATTCTAGTGGTATGACCTTAGCCAAGAAAATTCTAAGGACGAGGTATTATCGGCCTACAATGGAGAAGGAAGCTCATGAATATGTTCGAATATATTTGCAATGTCAGCAGCATGGGGATCTCATCCATGCACCATCTCAGGAGCTCCAACTAATTATAATACCTTGGCCATTTTCATAATGGCGGATCGATCTCATCGACAAAATCTCACCCACCTCATTCAATGGACACAAGTTCATTATCACTGCTGTGGAGTATTTCACAAAGTGGGTAAAGGCCATTCCCATGGCCTATAGCATAGGAAAGTAGATTGCCAAATTCATCTTGAAGTACCTTATCTATCGTTATGGTGTTCCACAAGACCTTATCTTAGATAATGGAACACCTTTTAAAAATGAGAATGTCCAAGAACTATGTCAAAAATTCAATATCCCCGAGGTAATGACCAAGCTGAGGCTATGAATAAAACCATCTTGAAAATATTAAAGAAAATAGTCAATGAAGTTGGTCGTGACTAGCACTTACAGTTAAATCCCACCTTATGGGCCTACTGAACAAGTATCTACATGCCTACAGGTGCAACCCTTTTCTCCCTAGTCTATGGATCAGAAGCCATCCTTCCCATTGAGATTGAGCTCCTGTCCTTAAGAATATCATTGTAGAATCTCATTACATAGTTAAACGATCTAGAACTACTGGATGAGTGGTGCATGGATTCTTTGAACCACCTAAAGTTCTATCAAAATTGCCTCAAAAGGAGCTATAATAAGAAGATCAAGAGTCGGTCATTCCAAGTTGGAGAACTCGTGCTAAAAGAAAACCAGAAGAATGTGCCAAATCTAAATAGCAAAGGAAAGTTCGAACTCAACTAGTTGGGACCCTTCATCATCACAACAAGTTACAAGTTAGGAGTATATCAATTATCCAAACTCGAAGGGGAGCCTCTGTAGGAGCCCATCAAAAACTCCCATCTCAAAAAAATTATGCCTAAGCTTGCAAGCATAAATCCAAAAAATCCAAAAATATAAAAACCTAAAAAATAAAAAAAGGATTGAAAATAGTAAAGTAAAAAATCATCCTCTAGTGAAAACCACTTCAGTGGCGCTTTGGGAAAGTACCTTGGTGAAAGCCTAGAAAACAAGCACCTTGTATAAATAAGCACTTTCCATCCACTATGGATTCTTCAACTTATTCTACATCACCTACCATCACATTCACCCATCACATTCCATTGATCCTTCTATCACACATCTACATCCACATCATAGCTTGATCCTGTGTCGGTATCATGTTCCCTCCTGGTAAAACTTGGTACATTCCTAAGGCCAACTTGTCTTTCCTATATTGAGGTAGTCTATCACATCACATTGGGGGCATATTCTTATACATACATTGGATAACATTCGTGTATATCCTTGAAATCTTTCTTAAAATCAGAAAAATCCAAAAAAATTCATAAAATCATGTGAAAATCCAAAACATATCAAAAATCCAAAAAAATGTCAAAAATAGAAAAGTCAAAAATAAGAGTCGTCATATCAAACTATCTTGTTTCTGAGCTTGAACGTAGGCAAGGATAATCTTTGATCGACCTCTAAGACATTAGGTCAATCCTTAGGAGTCTGTCATAATAAACTGACAATCCAACATGTTCATATTTTGATCAATAAACATAGTCATCAGTCAAACTACATGGTCTCTACATGTATAATGTAGGCACTCAATCTTTGATCAGCCCGAGAGACCCCTAAGATAGGTCCTTAGGTTAGGTTCTTGATCAAAATCTCAAAAAACACCAAAACATTGGAAAAATTAAAAATCAAAACATTTGTCAAACATCTTGAAAATACCAAAACAACCTCAAAACATTTCAAAATACCAAAAACATTCAAAAAAGACAAAATCATCCATCCTATTTCAACATTCACCCACAATAAGCATCCACTCATAATAAATCAATCGTCACTTTCATCTTTTAGCAAAACAATCAGAAACAAGCTTAGAAATTAAAGTGAAAACTCAAGCATCAGAGTCTTAAGTCTAGGTCAGTAGTAAATAAGTTGGTCAACTCTTGGTATCAATAGCCTATCATCCAGTTAATTCCAAAATCATCTCATAACATCATGTCCTAAGATGCATCCTTCCTATATAATGGACATCAACACAAAGCATCATCGTAGTTTAGTCTTGGCTAGAGGTATGAAGAACATTAGCTTGTTTGTTTACTTGATCTACTCTTTTGATTTATCTTATTGCACTCATTCCAATGACCTCTCGATGATTAATAATCAAAGTGATTTAGAGAGAAAGGAATGAGGCATTGATCATTATCTTTTTTTTGTTGTGCTTGTTGTATATTCTTGTAATATAACCTTGGTCATGCAAATTTTGTTTGGTATGTCGGGAGGATGTTTTGGATACCTTGTTGACTATTACATTGTGAGGTTTTTCCTTTCTATGTTTTGGTCTGAGATGTTCAAAATATCAGAAGTACATCCTAATAAGGTTTTGTATGTGAGGTGTTAACAAGAATACTCCTATCTATTTTTCAAGTCAAAGTCCATCGCACTAGATACCACACCATCCTATTTGTCTACACATTGATGCATCGTATCTATGTGTTATCAAACACAAGGAAAGCTATGCTCTTTACATCCCCAATCCCTAGATAAGCACTACATCATCATCATTCATCATGATATCTAATAAAGTCTTGACGACTCATAGATTTGTTGGACTTCTGCATCTTCTCAAAATCAAGGGTTGATCCCTCTCATTCTTTTATCCTCTTTCACGCTAACATGCTATAATGGCATCCATCCATCTTGCATTCATAAAACATCAACATACCCATCCTGCACACTCATACATATCATCATAATAGGAAACATCATCCATCTCACATGCATTGGATAATCATTTAAGTTGTTTAGGATAATATAGATTTGTTAATCTAAGCACCTTAAGAACATCTCATTTGCATCATCATTATCATATAGATCTATTAATATAGCCATCCATACATCCATATTGAACCTCTTTTTCATTAGATGAACCCTAAAATTAAACTTTTCACCCGATCTCTCAAGGGGGTAGTGTACTAGTGTACTTGTTTCCACTAGGGCATAAAAAAAAATTAAGAAAATTTTGAATTTTGATCTTGGCAACATTATTCTTTGAACCAACACAATAGGTACATTGCTTCAAAAAGGGGAAAAATTTAGACATGCAAATAATCAACTGACATAATGTATCTAATTCCGCTCAGATTAACATCATTTCTTTTATTAATCAAATAAACAATTTATTTGATTAATTCACTAATGTGAATCATATTTGATTAAATAAATCAATTTATTTAATTAAAGTCATAACAGTCCTCTCATCCGATTTAATTAATTAAATCAAATGTCAAAACCCCTAAAATTCCTCTAATTTAATTAATTCTAGATTAATTAACCCCTAATCTTAATTACCCATTCTCTAGGTTTTGACTCAACCTTGGTCAAACACAACCCCTAATTAACCAACCCACTTGCACATGAAAGTATGTTCTTTTAATTAACTAATTACCTCATTTATCCTCTCAACAACATATTATAAGGAATATTCCCTCATTAGGGCATGTGCAGGATCATCATGGAAAAAACAGGCCCTTAAGTGGCAATAAAATTCAGAAAAATCAAAGTTAGGCAGCTTGACGTAAACATTTGAATTAATTAACTGTATTATTTCAAAAATATGTAAGAATAGAATCTATTTCAAATTGAATTTAGTTTCTAAACTACTAGGTTTATTTTTCTTTTAAAAAAATCTATTTGGTGAAAATTTGAAATTTCAATGCAGTAGTACTTAAATTTCAGGGAAAAAATAAGAAGTAGGTGTGTGTCTGAACACCCTAACCACAATAAATTGATAATATTTTTTTATAATATTTTAGATATAAGTAGAAGACTCGTGTCTCAATATGATGAATATTTTTTTGTAATTTTTTTCCAAGTAAATAATTAATTATGATTTTTTTATTACAACTTTTAAAAAATATAAAAACTCATACGTCTGACCACCTTAACTTGGTCAAAACTTCATGAAATTCAATTTTATTTTTTTTAATCCTATAGTATGTAAAGCATAGAATGTGACACATTTTTAGATTCAAAAAATGTGATACCCTTTAAAAGCTGGAGATGTTTTTCAATCAGCCTATCAATCAGGACTTTAGTCGTAATTCAAATAGAAAATGAATAATAATAATTTATTAAATTCAAAGTAAAGCATAATTTATATTGTTGGAAAGCCAAGAATATCCTTTAAAAACCCTTTTTGTTTCATCAATTTTGGGTAAAATAAAAGTCATCAGCCACATGGGCCATCATATCACTTACATATCGCCATTTTTTGGCCAATCATGATCCTGCACATACCCATTAACTCCCTTTATTTGAATTTCTTACCCAAAATAATTTCCCTCCAAAACATTTAAACCATATTAATTTAATGCCTCTTACACATGCATTAATCTCTCTTACACCTCTCAAATCCTCAATCACATGCATTAACTATGCACATTCTCCAAAATGTGCTCCAACTTCACCCATTAGGATTGAGACAAGTGTCCCAATCTCATTGGCTCTCCTTTAGTCCCACATTCCTCCCATCTCTTCATTCTTCAACCCTTCAATCTATAAATAGAAGCAACAATCATCCACAATCTCATGCATTTGCACTATAGGCACTTTTCATCTCCATCACTTGCATCTTTGCATCTTCATCATTGGAAGCTTATCAAGGTGGTGGGAAATGGCATCCTTTTCACATCAAAGGAGAACCACTCCCACTATGGGATAAGGTATGAACATGATTGATATATTCTTATATTTATCTATTTGTGTTATTTTGTTTTCTTATTTGCATATGCACCATGTTTAGGTATCTCATAAGAGCACTTTATTTGCTTGGTTTAAACTAACTCATGCTAATGTTTTTCAAGGTTTAAGGAATTTTGGAGATTAGCGCTTACAAGTTGAACTTAGAATACCCATCTAAAAAGGACATTATTTAAATGTCTCATTGACTACTTGTAAGAGTTCATCTAGGTAACATTAGATGCTCTATTAAGGTTATAAAAGCTAACACAAAAATATTTCTCACCATTCTTACTTTTTACTAGTACTAAATTTACACCCATGTTGAATATTAGACTAGGAATATAATTTTAGCAAGGAGAGATCTCTAAGCTTATTTGAATACCAAAGGTTCTAATAACTTCTTCATAGGTCATTACCATTTTTTCAATGGGTTTGCATCTAAAAAAACTTAAAAATGTCCTGAATGGTATCATGCACTCAAATCAGATATACTAATATCATTTCATCCTAAAATCCATCCTCTTTTTGCTTAATTGATTAAATTAGCCTAGCTATTTAATTAATTGCATCACTTTCATCTATTAACCTAATTAACCTAATTAGGTGAATTCATCCCTATTTATTCTAAAATTTTATCCTATTAAATTAAATAAATCAAATTATTTCATTTAATCCCTAAAGTCCTCTTTTTTAATTAAATAATCCTAAGTTATTTAGTTAAATATCATACCACATCCCCCTTTTCATTAAATCATTTTATTTAATTAATATCCTAAATACTCCTAATTTTCATAATCGAAACTTGGTTTTAATTATTAAATTACGGGTATGTGCAGGATCATGATGGGCCAAAAAGTGGCGATATATAAGTGATATGATGGCCCATGTGGCTGACAACTTTTTTTTACCCAGAATTGATGAAACGAAAAGGGTTTTTAAAGGATATTCTTAGTTTTCCACCAATATAAATTATACTTTACTTTGAGTTTAATAAATTATTATTATTCATTTTCTATTTGTATTACGACTAAAGTCCTTATTGATAGACTGATTGAAAAACATTTATATCTTTCAAACGGTATCACATTATTTGAATCTGAAACATGTGTCACATTCTATGCTTCACATACTATAGGATTAAAAATAAATAAAATAAATTCATGAATTTTTGACCAAGTTAAGGTGGTCAAACATATGAGTTTTAATATTTTTAAAAAGTTGTAATAAAAAAATCATAATTAATTATTTACTTGGAAAAAATTTACAAAAAAATATGCATCACATCGAGACATGAGTCCTCTACTTATATCTAAAATATTATAAATATATATTATCATTTTATTGTGGTTAGGGTGGTCAGACAAACACCTACTTCTTATTTTTTCTCTGAAATTTAAGTACTACTGCATTGAAATTTCAAATTTTCACCAAATAGATTTAAAAAAAAAAACCTAGTAGTTTAGAAACTAAATTGAATTTTCTATAGATTCTATTCTTACATATTTTTGAAATAATATAGATAACTTATTCAAATTTTTATGTCAAGTTGCCTAACTCTAATTTTTTGAATTTTCATCACCAGTTAAGAGCCTGTTTTTTCCATGATGATCTTGCACATACCCTTACTAATTAAATCTAAACTCCCCACTTGCAAGGGAATATTCCTCCTTTGCACATTCCTCCGAAAAGGGAATATTCTCATGGAATATTCCTTCCCCTTTGTACATTAATTTTTTTTAAATAATTAACTAAATATCTGACTTATCTCACACATAAGAATATTCTTTAAGAGTATTTTCTTTCTTCACTCATTTGAAAGAGGGAATATTCCTTTTTGAAACAAACTTTCAAGAAGACGTCTTGTGCAAGTTTTGAAAGTATGTTTGTTTTGATGAATTTAATCCCTTGATTAAATATCATCTTGTATCCTCAACCCTTTATGGGAATCCATGATCCATGCCTCCATCTTCCTTCCATTCTAACCGTTGATTAACCCTTTTGATCTTGGCCATAAGTTTCATTTTACCTATTCTATAAATAGAGCTTGCCTCTATTGAATATGGATCCACCTTTTCAAAGAAAACTTATTTTGTTGAAAATCACCCTCATCTTGCATCCATATTTAGCCTTTTTAGTTTAAAATCTTGATCATTGTCCGCTTAGAGCATCTATTAATTGCTTCCATGGTAACTTAATTGCATACATATATCATATTTGGTAATAAAGGTTTTAAAATTTTGAGCTTAAAATTCATTTAGAATAGCTTGTGCATACACCCATATCAATCATCTTAGCAAATATCATGTTAGAATAACTTTCATCATGCTAATTTAGCTTTTATGTCATGTTTTCATACACATCTCTCATTGGTTTTGTCGATTCTCTTCAATAGAATCAATCAAAACAAGCTCATTTATCCATAAGATTGGGAAAGGGTCACCATTCCACATAAATATGACACCACTCCCCCAATAGGATAAATTTCCATGGATTAGAATAAGAATTTTTGAAGCTTTCGTATTTTAATATGTTTTTTTAATGGATTCTTAGTTTAGTTGCTTCAATACAATTTGAATCCTCATGGATCAAGTGTAGCCAACCCATAGTAAGTCATCAATCACATTTTGGCGCTAGAAGGAGGGCATGGACTAATCAATCTGATAATTTTTTTATTAAATCTCAGTTTTTCTTGTGTTTTTAGGTTCAACGATGCTATTGAAGATTTATTGACACATTTGATGATGTGTCGCTTTATAGTGACAAACTTGGATTTTTTTTTGCTCGATAATAATATATTATTTTATTAGTCAAAATTTTAGATACAATATCATTAACCAGTTTTTCATTCATCCTCTAACTGCCCAACAGAAATGCCCTTCCAATAGCTTCCATTGTCCCAAAAAATTAACCAAAAAAACTACCATCCCTACACCCAACAATCTATATGCTACGAATTCTTAGAGGATCTCTGCAAAATTGACACATCTAAATTCTAGTACATACCCTGACCCTCTTATCTTAATCGCTACCCCATTACATCCATTATAGGGCTAAACCCCCAAATTTAACAGACATTTTCAGCATAACAAAACTTGATTCACGAAAATAAGATTTAAACTGTAATACTCATGTTGTGCTACCCATGGTCATGTTGCTTCCTAAGGGTTTCTTCACCTTCCTCTTCTGAGGATGCAATTCCTTTCTCTCCCTCTCATTGAGTTTTTCTTGTGCTTTAGCAATCATTGCTTCCACCTCCAATAGCTCCACAAACAACTTTAAGGCCTCCCACCTATGTCTAGAATCCTCTCTCTATTTGGCTTTAAGGCTACCTTTTGGCCAACAAACAAAGGGAATTAATCCCTATGATTTATTACCTTCTATATTCTCAATACCTTCACACACATCCAACCCTTCACCTAGAACAACCCATTCCAAAAAATTTTCCATTCCTTCCAAGAAATCTTGATGCACTATTGCTTCCATCACCTTCCTCACTACTTTCACCTACTCTCCCACATCCAATAACCATGCCATGATCAAGGAGTATGTATGCCCATATTTGTGCAAAATCTGTGTTTGAGGAGTCCAAAGCCCGTGCCCAAAATTATTTGCACACATTGTACCATTCTCTCATCACTGGAAAACAACATCCATTTCAACCTCTTCATCGATGCTTCTCCATAAAATGGACAAAGCTGACACTTTGTCAAGAAGGTAAAGTTTGCCTCCACTGAAATCTGCAACTCCAAAGCTCGTTTCCAGCAACCAGACTGTTACAATTAAATCATTCCACAATAAAAATTTGGGAGAAGCATTAACACCTAAGGGCTTAAAGCCTTTCCTCCACATTAATTTACCACGTTTGGCCATTAATGTTATGCGTACCTTCCCTGCCACCACCCAGAGCATCAACACTGCTTCAATTGCTTCAAAATTCAACTTCCTCTTAACTCATTCAATTTAGAATGCTTCATAGCACTCATTAATTCAAATCTTCCCACTCTAAAGGCCTTAAGTCTTCATACCTTATTTTACCAACTTTCTCAAAGTTAACACCCACTTTGATAAAATTTCAGCCTCCACATTTTTAGATCTTCATACATGGCTTACAACAACATCTTCAAAAGAGACTAACTCCTCCTTAATTTTTAAAATTAAATTCTACAAATTCTACGCCTCAATGCTTCCCTTCATTATTGCTTGAATGATTATTAAAGAATCACCTTCTAGATGTATTTTTGTGGGTATGTGCGGGATCATCATGGAAAAAAGAGGCCCTTAAGTGAGAATAAAATTCAGAAAATCAGAGTTAGGCACCTTGACATAAAAATTTGAATAAGTTATCTATATTATTTCAAAAATATGTAAGAATAGAATATGTAGAAAATTGAATTTAGTTTCTAAACTACTAGGTTTATTTTTTAAAAAAATCTATTTGGTGAAAATTTGAAATTTTAATGCAGTAGTACTTAAATTTCAGGGAAAAAATAAAAAGTAGGTGTGTGTCTGACCACCCTAACCATGATAAAATGATAATATTTTTATATAAGATTTTAGATATAAGTAGGGGACTCATGTCTCGATGTGATGCATATTTTTTTGTAATTTTTTTCCAAGTAAATAATTAATTATGGATTTTTTTATTACAAATTTTAAAAATTATAAAAAATCGTATGTCTAACCACCTTAACTTGGTTAAAAATTCATGAAATTGATATTTTTTTTCTTAGTCCTATAGTATGCGAAGCATAGAATGTGATGCATTTTTTGGATTCAAAAAATGTGATACTGTTTGAAAGCTATAGATGTTTTTCAATTAGCCTATCAATCAAGACTTTAGTCATAATTCAAATAGAAAATGAATAATAATAATTTATTAAATTCAAAGGAAAGCATATTTTTATTGGTGGAAAGCTGAGAATATCCTTTAGAAACCCTTTTCGTTTCATCAATTTTGGGTTAAAAAGAAGTCGTCAGCGACATGGGTCATCATATCACTTAGATATCGCCACTTTTTGGCCCATCATGATCCTCCACATACCCTTGTAGCCCCCAATTTTTTACCAAGTTTGATTGTTGTTAATGCTGCTAATGCTTCAATTACATTATTCATCCCCTCCTCCAACTTCTTTGGCCCGAAGGCCAAAACATTTCGCTTCCAATCCTGCACAATTACACCTTCCCTTGATGGTCTAGGGTTCCCTTTCGATGCACCATAAAAGTTAAGTTTCCACCAAATCTCCCATGATTTTTCCCATACTACCTCCACTGATCCCTTTGAGACTGGATTAAACTAGCTAAGCCCCTTAACAAGCATGACACACTTGGATTTTTATTTAGAAACATATAATTAATTTAGTGACACTTAATTGATTTCATCACCACACATTTAAATAGCGATGCTTAGCTAATTTTTCATCGTGCCATAATTTTTTATTTACCGACACAATTGATATAATGGTGCATTTGACGTCACTATTTACTATAGAGAGACACATCTAATTTTTTAATACAGTGACACAACTTCGATATAGCGACGCTATTGATTAATTTCAGTGATGCAATTGATTTCAACGTCACGATTCACTAGTAAACAAAAACTGAACCTAAATTTTGACATGTGTTTTAAGTTTTTGACTTTATTTGATTGCTAACATGTGACTGACTTCTCATTTTGGTTTTAGGCTAATTAGTTTTACAGGTTTGGACAATAACATTCAAAGTGAAGGAGCATATTACCTTTTGAATATAATTGTAACAAGTGTTTTGACACTTATGGGGCAATTATAACCCATTTATGATGCTTGATTTCATGTTTTAGAACCAAAATAGATTTTCTTTGGGTTTAAAATGAATGTTCAAATTGGTTAAAATTGAACCCTCACATCATTATGCTTGTTGGTTTAAAATTGAACAATACAATCCCAACACTTTAAATTGTTGTTTAAAACGAACTCATTTTGCTATGATGGATTAAAATGAACACATGTGTCTGAATATCATGAGTATGCTTTTCATGCGTATCCAATCCCCTTGCGCTTCATGTGATCTTGCGTGAAGAGAAACACACAAATATACATTTTCTTCTTGGAAGCACTTATCCTTTCCCCTTGCAACTTTTGGCAATCTTGGGTGACAAAAAGCATTTTACACTTCAAACATGTGTTACCTTTAGAAGGGCCCACCTCCCAACTTGTGAGAGGGAATGAACCAAGTAGTGCTTTCATTTTGGTGCGCTATATAAATAATTGGCTGTGACTAAAATCATTTACTAACTAGTTGAGGTAATCCCATACCAATGAATGCCTCTGTTAGTATCCTTGTGATGTGTTAAAACCCTTAGATATTTCTAAGGGCTAGGAGGCCTCTTAATTAAGTGAATATCTGCATGTATGGCACAAGTTTATCCTAAATATGGTCATTAAAATCCTTGTTTGTAGTGGCTAACCAAGTACAAATCCAAAATTTATTTAAGGTAGTGCATTGGAGTAGCACTGCTCCAAGAAGTTACTTACCATGTCCATTTTTTTATTGAGGCAATAAAGCAAATAGGGAAGGGACTCTTTTTCTTGGCATGTCAAGACATTACATTTCCTTGACATATGTTATTTATCCATTTCATCTTCACAGATTAATCATCTCTTCTGATGATGGTAATCCTACTAAGAAATATGTATCCTCTCTAACTAGGATTGTTCATGCTTGTGAGTTAGTTTAATACTTGCTTGATTCCAAAACAAATTTCCAACAACTGTTAACAAGTCTTTTCAAAATTTCAAACCATTTAATCTAAGTATGGATACCTTTTTAAAAATCCTTGATATTGATGCTTTTACTAAGGATTTATTCATAGAGACTTCTAAATATTTGGGTTTACATCTCAATTCATACTCCCCAAAGTTAACCTAGGTAACTACGCCCCTAACTTCATCCTTTTCACAAAATGGAACTTGTGAGATGAATGATTTATTTTGACATAGATATTTTGTTTGAAAATTAAGCAAGATAAAGTGTTTCAGGTAAAAAGAAACTAATTTAAGCAAGATAAATTGACAAATTGAACCCCACATAACCATTTTGCGTCTAATCGCTCTAATTGAACAACCAAACCTTATGCCCACTATCATTCAACCAAACTTTGAACTAATTGAAGGAGAACAAACATATATAATTATTATTTTTAGAAGCTTCACTGTTGAAACAAAGGAAACACCAATCCAATTGAGAAATGTATATTGTAGACAAACAAGAGGAACAAGCCAATATTGTGTTTGAAAGGCCCATATTACCACCTCTCGTGTGGCAATAAATATCCTCGTTTTCATGATCTTATGCTTCTCTAAATTCTCTCACACAAAATTAAAATCCCTAAGAGAAGGTCAAAATTTCGCTATTTCAAACTTAGACATCATAATTCAAAATATATTAGAAGAAGGATCTTAACGAATTACCACGATCAAGATAAATCACTACGGAGGTTTTTTCTATGCTATTTCATGGATGAGCTAGATCTACACATTTCACGATAACTTCTCCTTAATCATTGATTCTTTAGGGTTTGAAAACTTTAGAGGTCTAGCATGTTTCTCACCACCTTGGTCTTGGAAAAGAAAGGTTCACTCTAGGTCAACATTGGGTCAAAAATTTCATGCACCCCTTATCAAAATTCATCCTTCACTTCATCAAACTTTGCAAACTTTTGAACACACCAACACTTTGGAGTTAAACACCTATCAACTTAAACCCTAACTTAGTTGCTTTGTATGTGAAATGAATCCCTTTACATGCACTTGGTTAAGTTAGTTATCATCTTTGGGCTAGTTTATCTTGAAGGTCACAAGTATACCCTAGAGATTCACAAGTTCATTAACATCCTTTATCCAAACAAAAAAACAATCAAACCTTCTAAATCAAAAGTGTTGTCCCAAAAACATTACAAATATCACTCTCCACATCATTCACCTTTTCATCTCCCATTATCATTATTTCTCCAAAAAGACTTAGAGCATACCTTCTACCTAGATTTGAGTCAACTAGAGAGTTTAAACACTACAAATATCAACACAACTCTCCCATAGGTGACCCAAAATTTATGGTAAAGACAAGATCACAACACAAGAGAATCATGGAGAAAAAAAAAATCACATTCACCTCAAGTGATCCCAATCCTCAAGAATTTGATCCAAGAAGTCAAATTACCCCATCGCAATAACCCTTGTCCCCATCAGGACCATACTAGATAGAAGATGTTATGAACAACCCATTTGGACTTGCTAGGGATAAAATAGTGGAGTACAAACAAGAACATAAATCTCTAGAAAATGTATCTTTGATTTCCCCATATTTTATTATGCAATCACTGACATAAGGCTTCAGTTCATCCACCATGAAAACAACTCCATTGCTAGGGTTAATTCATACACCAACTCCTAGTCTTATAACTAGTCTTGCTAAAGACTTTGGCCATACTCTTCCATTGGAAAGAAGCACACTTGTGGGTACCTTAAACACCAATCCATCCCAAAACACCACTTGGAAACTTGCCTTTTGTGCTCTTACAATTCTCGAACACCCCTTATATCAAAATAAAACACTTACACTTCATGAATCCATGGAAACCTCAACATATCAAGGTCACCCATCTTCATCCATCCCAATAAGTACCACACATGTTCCCTACATCACGCAAGGAAGTGTCGACCAAGTGTCTCAAATAGACCCCAAAGGGAAAGCTAATCCTGTTATAAAAATCAACCTTTACTACAATATGGGATATCTTTATCAAATCCCCCAATGAGTTCATCCATTCCTTAGTGGCCCAAAACACATCCATCCCATCTGTCCGCAACCCAACTCAAAACAATCCCTTGGTCACAAACCCCAACAAACAAGGTGACACCTTGGTCCCATCTCAAGTACAACAAGGGAACACCCTACTCTTTGGTCAAGGAAACTCTTTCGATCAATTGCAAGGGTTGAGCATGTTATTTCCATCACAACACCTAATGTTGCCATCATCATCTTTCCCCTCAATCACTCACATCATGAAAAATGAAATGGGACCTCAAAATTACACTCCTCCATCCCAAACCACCATCTTACAAGGAATGTTAAACCAAGGGAACCCCAAAAATCTCATCAACAATTTCTAACCCTGTAAAACATCAGTACCCAAAACCATCACAGATATCCCAAAAAATAACTAATCCTATATTGCAAGCACATGCCTTAGCTTTACACCAAGGACAATAGGCTTATTAGAAAGCCATACAAAAACAACAAGAAACCCTAACAACATAACAACAACAAGAAGAAGTAGCCATAACAACATAGCAACAACAACAACAACAACATGCCCTAGCAACACAAAAATAGCAACAATAGCAACAAGCAGCCTTAGTAGCACATCAACAAAAAAAATCCCTAATGGATCAATAACAACAATAAGTCCAATAGCAAGCCCTTGTGGCCCAACAACAACAACAAGCCTTACTAGCTCAATAGTATGCCCAACAAGAACAAAAAAAATGTTACCACTACAATCCTCAATAGAATAACATCAATACGAATAAATTATCAACAAATATGCCTCCACCACAATCACTATCATAATACCCTACACTACCATACACACCATACAACACCCCATCATATCAGAATACCATGTACAATCAATCTTCCATCCCACAATACACACCATATGTTCTTGCACCAACCCCACAAGATGATGTAGCATCATAACTTAAGGAATTAACCCAAGAAATGAAGGATCTCCGAATGGGAAAGATGAAGAAGCCCCATATACAGAACCTATGCCCATATCCATTTGATTGAAACATCGTAATGGTACCATTCCCTACTGATTTTGAAGTCCCCAAATTTGATAAATACAAAGGGAGAAGAAGTATTGTACACCATGTCAAAGAGTCTAACATCATGTGCATGGATGTTTCCTACAATGATTCCCACTTAATGCACCTCTTTCCAGGAAGCTTAATCGGCCCATCCATCAACTGGTTTTCTCAATTGCCTCTAGGTATCAACAATTTCCAAGAAATCATTGATAAATTCATAGATCACTTCTCCTTTAATCTTGACATGGATGTAAGCCTAGAAGAGTTGTACACTCTCAAAAAATAAAGGAGAATATTTTGCCGATTTCTTGCAACTTTGGAGGTAAAGGGAAAGTAAGACCAAGTGGCCAATTCTCGATGAACAACAAGTAGGCATCATCATAGAAAATCTAGATCTTGATCTATCCTTCCACTTAAAGATGTAGTGCATTACCTCTTATGACGAGCTTCTCCCTAGAGCCCTTAACATCGAGAGAGCTCTAATCTCATAGGGAAATAGTCAAGCCTACAAAGACAACCACCCATCAACCAGTTCAAATGACAAGCCTCATGTTTGGGATAAGAAGAAGAACGTAATGAATGATGGTGTGGTAGATGCTAAGGTGGTCTTGAGTACTCCTCGACCAAACAACTATCAAATAGATAACACTCAACTAACTATGCAACAAGCTACATCACCACAAAAAAATCAGATCAATAACAGTGAAACACAACGACAAACTCCCAATAGGAACAACTATCCATAACACAAATACACACAGTTATTGAAACCTATTGAGACAATCATGAATAAATTGGTAGACTCAAACCTAATAATGATTCTTAATTTCAAAAACTACCAAGAACCATAGGATAAACCACCTTGGTACAACAAAAGTGACCTTTGTGACTTTCAAAAAATCAAAGGACACAAAACATCAAACTACATGAGGCTCAAAAATGTTATCCAAGATATTATCAAGAATGGAGACATATCTATTGAGGTACCAAAAGACAACCAGGATCTTAAGATATACAAGAACCCTATGCCAGATCATAGCAAAGGAAATAACATTGGAAAATCTAAGGATTACACAAACGTGCAACATACCTATTCCAATGTTGTCACTTCTTGTGATAGTTTCATCACTGTCATCACCATCAAAGGGCCTAGTGTAGAGTGTGGAGTCACTACACAACATGGACAAGTCACCATCCAAGGAGCTCCATTTCAACCTATGATACAACTTACTTTGTCAAAATCAAACCCTAGCAAGTGCAATCTCCTAGATCAACTTAAGAAGACCCCCACATATATTTCTATCTTAGAACTATTGAGCCTATCCCATGCACATAAGGAAAAATTAGGGAAGGATTTATCTTCATCATCCATCCGCGAGGATATTGATACAAAGAAGTTTCAAGATATGGTATGGAATATCACTAATCATCTTCTTGCCTTCTCAGAACAAGACCTTCCATCACAACCATATCATAAATTTTTTTTACACCTTGAGGTCATTATTCATAAGAATAAGGTTAAACTAGTCTTAGTAGATGGAGGTGTTGGTTTGAACATTTTCACCCTTCAATTGATTAAAAAATTGGGCTATTAAGAAGATTCTATTGAGAAAGAAAAAAGTAAAACCATTAGAGAATATGATGATCAAGAGCAGGTATCAAAAGGAATCATCACACTACCCATACAAGTGGGACTTGTCATTGTAGAAACTACATGCCAAGTGTTAGAACTTGATCTCCCTACAACATCCTATTTGGCTAACCCTAGAATCATGCCCTGAAAGCTATAACTTTGACATATCATCAATGTGTAAAGTTTCCTTTTGAGGGTAGAGAAGTTACCATCCATGGAGATCTTGAGCCTTTTTACTACTGCAAGAGCCTTGAGGCCAAGTTTTACAAGATACCCCAAATACTTAAAATTGATGAAGCACCTAAACCATCTTCCTCATTTGTTTACCCATTGTTCCTTGCATCTACCTCAGAAATGAATTTTTTTTTGTACAAAACATTCCTAACATCAAAGCAATGGTTCAAGATGATGGTTGTGGAAACTATAAACTAACGAAGGATACTTTTGTAGTTGGAGAGCTACCTCTTTCTCCCAAATCACATGGGAAACCCACATTTAGTATCAAATTTCTTGAAACAATAAATATGGAAGCTACCACCTTCACTAAGTGGGAGAATTTGATGTTCAAAGAAGATGTCAATGAGGAGGATGTCTCTAAACTGGTATATCAAGATGAATGAACTATCCCTACTCTTCCCATGGAAGATGACAACAAATGCTTGCAACTAATGAAGGGGTGGGGTATAACAAGAATGAGAAACTAGGAAAAAATGATAACAGTTTGCTAGAACCCATCATTCTTGAGAAATGTCCAAAAAATATTCATTTAGGATGTACTACTAGCAAGGTTACCCTTCTTGGCAAAGGTACTTCCGCTAAACATGTTGAGGCTTCCTCTTGGTTACTAACATCACATGATATGACCCTAGATGACTTCCCCCTCGATGTTGCCAACCTATTTGAGAATAACTCTCTCTTCATGATACACACAACATCCTTCACCCCGGGCAATCAACTGACTGAAATAAGCCTCATATACCCATAAATCATTAACTGGGACCAACAAGGACCACTGATTCTAGATTTATTCAAAAATGATGAAGCAATCTCAGAATTCATGGGACTCCGTGACAACTTACCATTGGTAGATCACAAAGAAGGTTTTGATATAGAGCTAGACACAGGGGCGTACTACAAGGAGATGATTGAATCCTTCAGTCACAAAATGGAAAAAATACAACTAACATGTAGATCTTTGAGTGAAAACCGCACCGTGACACTTTCTGATCCTAAAATAGTAAAAAGAAAGGACACATTTGAGGGTGAAAACCTCTCTGAGGCACCCAAGGATGAGGGATTCAATATCCCCCTTAGTGCAATGCATCTAGAGAAGTCAATCGTTCTAGTAGAAAAGGCCACTCTAGTTAATGTGGGAACAAAAGAAGCACCCAAGATCACTTTCTATGTTGAACCTTTGTTGGATGAAGAATAGAAAAACGTAGTAGAATTCCTGAAAGAGTGAAAAGCCAACATTGCATTGTCATACATAGATATGCTAGGGATTGATCTAGAAGCGGTTCTGTATCATTTAGTAGTTTATTCTGAAGCCAGACCAATGAAGCAAAAATTAAGAAAGATGCACCCTCAAATAGCACTCTTGGTCAAACTTGAGTTACAAAAGATTCTTGACGTTGGATTCATCCAATTGATAGATTATCCTAAGTGGGTTTCCAACCTGGTACGAGTCTTCAAACCCATTGGGGGCATTAGAATATGAACAAATTTCAGAGACTCTAACAAGGCATGCCCAGAGGATGATTTCCCTCTACCTAACATCAACATCATCATTGATTTAATAGTTGTGCATGAAATGCTATCACTCATAGACAGTTTTTCAAGCTATAATCAGATCATGATCGCTAAGGAGGATCAGCACAAAACTACATTCACTTGTCCATGGGAAACATATTGTTGGAACATGATGCCATTTGGGTTGAAGAATGCAAGAGTGACCTATCAAAGAGCAATGACCCTCATCTTTCATGACATGATCCACAAAATAGTCAAAGACTATGTGGATGATATTTTGGAAAATTAAAGAAAAGGGGTGAGAACATAGAATTATTGAGACCCATATTTGACAGACTCAAAGAATACAAGGTACAGCTGAATCCAAAAAAGTGTGTCTTTGGGGTTACATCAGGGAAGCTTCTTGACTACATCGTATCAAAGAGAGGGATATAAATTGATCTAGAAAAATTGAAAGAAACCATTGACATGGAACCACCACAAACATTGAAGCAGATGAGAGGGTTACAATGAACATTGTAGTCCATCAAAAGGCTTATAGTGCAATTATCAGACAAAATTCACCTTTTTCACATCTTCATAAAGGAATAACTTACAAGTGGGATGAGAAGTGTGATAAATCTTTCTAGAAGATCAAGGGCTGCTTACTAACACCTCTAGTGCTCATGTCACTGATACCAAACAAGCCATTCATCCTATATATCTCAGCAATGTCAGCAACACTAGGTTCTCTTCTAGCACAACATGATGAAAATAGAAAAGAAAGAGCTATCTATTACATCAGTAAGACCTTAGTGGGCTATGAAATGAACTATTCATCCATTGAGAAATCATTCTTAGAAATGGTTTTTTCTTAACAAAATTTCAAACACTATATGTCACATCAAATCAAGCTTATTGCAAAGATTGACCCATTAAAATACATGTTATCCAAAGCAACTCTCACAAGATGAATAGCCAAATGGGTAATGATCTTGGCTGAGTTTGACATAGAGTACGTAGAGCATAAGGTAATAAAAGGACAAGTGATCACAAACCAACTAGAAACAACACCTATCTATGTAGAGAACCCTTTGATATCTGAATTCCTTGACAAATTAGTGTTCCTTGTCAATATAACCAGTCAATAGAAAATGTAATTTGATGGATCATTTACCCTGTTGGGTCTCAAAAATGCAGTTTTGAACCACGAGAGGTTGCCAAGCTCTCACAATGCTATTGGCCAACTAGCAAGGCCAACCAATACAGTTGAACCTTCTACTCTTAAGGCTCTGCTAAACCTAGGCAGGTGTACCTATATGAATGTTGCAGATTTTGAATTATGCTTCTTACCTGACTAAACTATCCACAATGGCAATTTGATAGTGGAAAGGTTTGGTCTAAATTTTGTATAAATTGTATATGCAACATGAAGGTGAAGTTTGATATGTTCAGTTAACAGATGTCAAATGAAATGAATAAAACTAAGTAATGAAAATAAGGGAGACTAGTGCCTTGTTGGGTACAACGAAGTCAAATGAAAGTCTCAGATGAGTGGTTTCTATCTAGAAAAATCTATAATTGTTTGGCATACAAATATGAGTTTATAACTGGTATAAACATGCAAGAATGTGATTGACAGACCTTACTTGAGGTAGAATATCAATCCTAACTAGTTGATTCTTCTTAATGATCCAAATAAGATTCCCAAATTACTGTAATTGACTTAAAGGAATTTAATTCTTCTTTAAAGAAACCAATTAATCAAATCACGCAGATACAACAAATGTGCACTGATAAATTGAACATATACTTGATATTTCAACTTAAATAATCAAGAAACATTAGATTGGAGACAATCAAATTATTGCAGAAATCCAACAAACAACTAATACCAGAATGAAACCACCAAATCATTAGTCTTTCATTATCTTCCTTAGAATTTATACATGCAACATAGTCTTCTTGAATGCAAACATTCTGAAAATATTATGCTTGCCGCAATCTATCCTATTCTAAAAAATATTTTTATCCTCTTTCTCTTCTAATTTTTACAAGTATTTATACAATAAATTTTAAGGGTCATGACCCTTCATTGTCTATTACAGTTGTTCACATTCTACTGAAAGAAATTAAAACATTTAATTATATTGCCTTATCATCAAATTAAATGTTTTTTAAACTATAGCCTAGTGCCTTTTATTTTTCTTAAATATGTTTCCCGCCTGTATTCTTTATCTTATCGGCACTTTACACCTTACCTTCCCTTTATTTTTATTTCCCCATGGCTTTTATTGCTTTCATTGCGGCCTCATTTATATTTACCTTTCAATCGTGGTCAACTTGTTGACCGGGCATGGTATTGTGGTGAGACTATCACGATCTCTTCTTCACTATTACCGCAATTTTCATTCTACCCACTGGTAGTGTGGTGGTGACCATATTCAACCGTCATCCTTATTGCCTACAAACCTTCCACCGCACTACCGTAACCTCCTTCACCGTGTTGGTATGGTGGTCTTAACCATCACCGTCTTCCTTTCATCTACCGCCCTACCATGGCCTTCACTTTAGTTGTTAGTGGTAGTGCAGTGCCAACATTAACTGTCATATTCTCCAGCCACCGCATTACCGTGGTCTACTTCCTAACCTCGTGTGGTATGGCGGTGTCTTGTCAACCATTATCGCCACTGTCAACTCACCACTGCTCACTAGTTATCTCACCGCCACCGTGGTATCGCGGTCAATGAATTGACCGCGTGCGGTGTGGTGGTAAACACTTCATTACTTGCCCCTTAACCATCATCCTCCATCACCGTAGTCACTACGGTCAGTCAAATGACTATTCATGGTGTAGCAATAACAGTCATCGTGACTGTGCCCTACCTCGACCGTGGTACCACAGATGGTTTGATGGTTGTCTGCAGTAAAGCAGTAGAAATCAAAAGGATAGTATTTTCAAAGGGTAAAAGCTTAGCGGTAGAAAAATAAGTTGTTTTTTGGCTTAATGTAAGGGGAATAAGTGAATTATTTCATGGAAAGATAGGAAAATATTAGATTAAATGGAAAAAGGCTTTAGGATTTTCATGGAATTTTATTTAAAATAATAGGAAAACCTTAGCAATTTTTATGGAAATTTTGGTTCTAACATACCCAACATGGATTAGGGGTGGGTATTCTCTTTATCACCCCTCAAGGTGATTGCATCCCAAAGTCGTATAGGCTATAATTTTCCTTTAATAACAATATTGTTGATCATCAAGCCCTAATAACCGATCTAAGGATAGAAATTCAATCGCATATACAAGAGATAAAATTCTATGGGGACTCCAAGCTGGTTATCAACCAAGTCAATGACAACTACCAAACTTAGGATGACAAGCTTACTCCTTACAAGAATATGGTAGGTAATATCAAGGACCTTATTGAAATAACTTTTGATTATATTCCTTGCATGAGCAATTAAGTAGTAGATGCTACGGAAATAATTGGATCATTGTTAGACATGCCACACAATGTCCTTCAATATGAATTCTTGGTAGAGCTTCTCGTACCAACTTTTGAAATCCCTAAATCTAAATTTGTGTGTGTCATCATTGGTCTTGGTTCCTTATGGTATCATGATACATTCACCTACCTTAGCAGAGGAATCCTCCCATCCAATATCACCTAAAACCTTAAAAGAGACTTTTGTTAAAAAGGCATCCTAGTTCATGATCCTAGGTGATGACTTATATCATCGTAGCATCGAGGGGACATTACTATGATGTCTCAACCAAGAGGAAGAATTGACCACTTTAACATAAGAACACAATGGCATATGTGGTTCCCATTCTAGTGGTATGACTTTAACTAAGAAACTATTAAAGATGGGGTACTACTAGCCAACCATGGAAAGAGAAGCCCATCAGTACACACAGAAGTGTGTCCAATGTCAACATCATGGAGATCTTATTCATGCCCTAGCTCAGGAGTTACAACCAATGGTCACACCTTCACCTTTCCCATAGTAGGGGCTTGACCTCATAGGAAAGATTACCTTAACCTCATGTAGTGGCCACAAATTCATCATAACAACTACTGAGTAATGGGTCGAAGCCATTCTGATGACCTACATAATGGGGAAGAAAATTGCTAAATTTATCTTGAATTACCTTATCTTCCATTATGGTGTTCTACAAGATTTTATTTATGATAACAAAACACACTTCAAGAATCAAGATGTGAAAGTGATATTTCAAAGATTTGACATCCAACATCGATTATTTACCCCATATTACCCCCAAGGCAATAGTCAAGTTGGGGCTACAAACAAGACCATTTTGAAAATCCTAAAGAGAATGGTCAATGAAGTTGGTCATGACTAGAATCTGTAGGTAAATCCCACCCTCTAGGACTATCAAATGAGTATCCACACACGTATAGGTGCAACCCAATTCTCCTTGATCAAAATCCATCCTACCAATTGAGGTTGACCTTCCTTCACTACGAGTGTCACTATAGAACTTAATCACCGATGACTTCAATACAGAGTATCTTGGCTAAATGAGCTAGAATTAGTGGATGAGCACCATCTTGGCATCCTTAATCACTTGTAATTATACCAAAACTAGCTAAAATGGATCTATAACAAGAAGATCAAGTGTCGATATTTCTAGCTAGGGGATCTTGTTCTAAACCATAATAAAAAATTCTTCTAGGTAAAGACATTAAAGGAAAGTTTGAGACTAACTGGTTAGGTCCCTTTGTCATCACAACAGGCTATGGATTGGGAGCATATCAATTATCAATGCTTGAAGGTGAACCCTTGCAAGAACCAATCAATAGTCTACATCTTAAAAAGTTTTATGCCTAGAATTGAGGGTATAAATCCAAATATACAAAAAAATAAAAAAATCAATCAAAAAATCTAAAAAAATAAGAAAAAGGATTGAAAAAATTAAATAAAAAAATCATCCTCTAGTGAAAACCACTTCGGAGATGCTTTGGGAAAGTATCCTGGTGAAAATATAATAAAGAGGTGCCTCATGTAAATAAATCACCTACATATATCTATGGCTCTTTATCCTATCATTCTTTGCTTCACATCCATCCATCACATCATTCATGTTATTTATTCCATCACCCATCCACGTCTGTATCATAACTTGATATTATGAAGTATCATATCCCCTTCAGTACTACTTGGAATACTCCAAAGGTCAACTTGTCCTACCTCTATTGAGGTAGTCTATTGCATCACACTGGGGGCAATTCATTATTGATCAGATCGGGTTATTGTATATCTTAAGGTTATCGGAAAACACATTGAAAATCCCAAAACCATTCGTAAAATCTCATCAAAATCCAAAAACACTTGCAAAATTGAAAAAATCTAAAAACATCAAAATCCTATATAGCAAAAATCCAAAAACATCTAAAACACATCAAAATCCCTAAAAAGGTCAAAACATCAAAAATCCAAACAATACTATGTTGAACCATGAGTCTATGAGCTTGAATGTAGGCAATGCCATCATTGATGTGCCCCTGACACACCCTAGGTGATTCCTTTAGGAGTCTTTCATAATAAATCGACATTCCATCAACTGTTCATTTCTCATCAACAATAAGTCAAGTAAGTTGAACTACATGGTCTCCACGTGTATAACATAGGAAAGGATAATATTTGATCAGCCCCTTAGGCCCCTAGGATAGTCTTTTAGGCTAGGTTATTGGTTGGAAATCTCAAAAAATTTCTAAACATTCAAATATCGGAAAAGCCTTAAACATTTGTAAAATCTCAAAAAACCCCTAAACATTCATAAAATGTCAAAAAAGTCTTAAACATTTGCAAAATCTTAGAAAACCCTAAAAAAAATTGAAAAATAAAAAAAGCATATTTTTTTGAAAACATAGAAAACACAAAACCTTTCGAAAAACTTAGAAAACACAAAAAATTCAAAAACTCAAAAAACACAAACATTGGAAAACCTTGGAAAACCCTAAATAGCCTCAAATAATCAAAAAATAAAACATTCACATACCCAAGAAGACCTAAACATCCTCAAAACATTAGAAAACATCAAAAACATTGAAATATTGCTAAAAACCCAAAACTATCCATCGCATTTCGCTTTCAACCACCATAAAATTCCATCCATAATAAATTAATCATCCCATTGAACTTTTGTCAAAACAAGTAGAAAGAAAGTATCACAAGTCGTAAAGTGAAAACCTAAATATCAAAATCTGAAGTCTAGATCATAGGTAAACGAGTCAATAGAGTTTGTATCAATGGCTTATCACACCTCATAATCAAAAAATCTGATCAACACATCCTAGGATGAATCCTTCCTGCAATGGACATCAACATCAAAAATCACCTTAGCTATGTTAAACTGGCAAGAGATATAGATAACACTAACTATTTTCCTTTGATCTTTTCTTATGACTTATCTCAATGACCCATTTCAAGGACCTCTGGATGATGTCTACCAAAATGATCTAGTGAGAATGGATGAGGCATCAATCATTATCTTTCATTTTCTATGCTGGTGGGTTTTCTTGTAAAATAATCTTGGCACATACTTGCTTAGTTGTGCGTAGGGAAGTTGTTTGGAATATATTGTTGACTATTGCATATTCTTGTAAGGAAAGCCTAAGTGTGGAATTACTTTCCTAATACAAGTTCTAAGAGGAGAATGTAGATAGTAAGGTTCAATTTCTAATTATAGTTCACTAGAGATGCACAATTGAAACAAAATAGACAATTAAAAAACCATACACATAACTGAACACTAGTATTAAATGTGGGAAAACACTTACGGGAGAAAAAACCCACACAAAAAGAAAAGCCTCTTTGTATTACAGTAAACTGATTACATACAACATTCTAGACTCCACTCTCAAGTGTTAATTCACAGCAAAAAACATTTCCCAGATCAACCTCATACACAAATTCTCATTATAGATTTGTTATTTCAAACTGTTACAATGCTCCTAAGCATACAATGCAGAACATTAACAATTTTTTTTGAATCCATCATAATACAAAGTGATTCAATATATATTATCATCAACCAGCCATGGCTGCTTCAGTTCTAGACAACTAACTGTTGCAACTGTATCAAATTCGATGTTCGTTCAATTATCAAATCAACCATCAATCAATTTCCAATTGTCAGTAGTCGGTCATCACTTTTTAAATTGGCAATAGTCGGATCCACCATGACACGTGTATTCCGCTTGTGTAATTTTGGAGAATCAATATGGGAATCTACAATATTTGCAACAAGTCTCCTAGAAAAGACTTAAGTATTTAACTCTCAACACTCCAAGTGTCCCCACATTTCATGCGGCATCCATATCACTTCAGTACAGCTGATGTCATCATCCACACAGACTGGTCCCACCAACCATCAGTTAAGTCACTATGTTGCTAGAAATCCTAACTTCACAACTTATATAAAAGGTTATGAATTTCTTAAAACCCACAACATGTTGATAACGAGGTCGCCAAGTTGAGAGAAAACTGAACTTCAGAACCTTCATCGAAGGTTCAAAAATTTCCAAAACCTACAACATGGCAACATCACGAGGAAGCTTAGTGTCGCTAAGTTATGAACTTTTAGAACACCGCAACTTAGGTTTCAAGGTTCGAATTTTCAGTGATGCCTCAACTTAGGTTTCAAGGTTCGACTTTTTTAGTGATCCCGTGACATACAACCCAACAAAGGGAAAAATGCCAAGTCTTTAAGAGAGGTTCAAGCTAGCAAGTCGAGCCATATTTTCCAACAATGCTTTGGTTTGATATATTCTAAACTAACCTACATTCTGACAAGTTTTTGTATGTCAAGGTGTGAACAAGAACTACCCTATCTATTTGTAGAGTTAAAGTCCATTACACTAGATACAACACCATCCTATTTATTAATACCTTGATGCATCATGTCTATTGTTACATCAAAAATAAGGAATGATACAAATTATTGATCCCAAGATATGAGAAAAATCACTCATCAACATATCTAATAAAGTCTTGGTGGATCATGGACTTGTTGGACTTATTGAATCAATCTTCAAAATCGATGGTCACATCATCATCTTATTTCTTCTATCTTCTTTCTATGCTAACTTGGTATCATGATAGTCAACAAAAACATCATTATGTACCCATATTGCATCCAAAAAATCATTAGCATGCATACATCTCGTATTATTATAGCATATCATAATAATGGCCAACATAATCCAAAGCATCATCATTATCATTTAAGTTGTTTTGAGTAGTATAGATTTGTTATTCTAAGCATCTTAATTCATCACATTATCATATCATAAGCATGAACATCTACATCATCCATATCCATATGCATCATCATGACATCATAAATTACATCAAAAAAGTGCACAAAAAGAAATGCATCCATCCATACATCCTACATAAGCATACATACCATCTACATAACATGTCATAACATCCATCACATAACATATCATAGAAAGGTACTAAAAAAATAAAATAATGTGTCCATTACAATGCATCCATCAAACATTGCATCCATACATAATTATAAAATAACATCATGTCATATGTGTAGACATGAAAAATGTACATTCTCGACCTGACACATTTTATCCTGATTACTAACGACATTTCCTCCTAAATCATACTCTCAACATTTCATCATATTCTATCTTTTAATTTAATAAATCATTTGTTTATTTGATTAAGTCTTCCTCTTTCAGTAATTAAATTAATCAATTTAATTTAATTGACCCTACATCTCTGTTTAATTAAATAAATCTTTTTATTTGATTAAATTCTCTAAAGTCCTCTTATTAAATTAAATAAATTAAAACCTTATTTGATTTAATCTAACATATTCCTCCTTAGTTAAATAAATCAAATCATTTATTTAATTAAATCATTTCCCCTCAATTCTAATTTAAATTAATTCACCTATTTGAGTCAAAATGGTCAAATCATCTAATTCTTCATTAAATTAATCAAAACCTTGATTAAGTTAATCCCTCTCACTAAAATCCTCTAGATTTTTGCAAGTTGCACAATAAATCAATTACTTTGATTTATTAAATCATCTATTTTCCCTCACAAAGCATCAAAAAGGAATATTCCCTTAATTTGAATTCAAATTCAATGGGTACTTCCAACAAGGCATTTAATGCCTCTTACACGTCCTTAGCCGTGAGCCAAGTGACATTAACTCCATTTCCCTTCCCTCTAAACTTGCCAAATTTCAAATTCAAATTTGAATCTTATGGCATTTATCATGCACATTGATCAAAATGTGCACAACCATCAACCATTCACATCTTGACAAGTGGCACTTGGTCATTGGATGTTGAATGATCCCACATTGCTCAAATTCACTCTTCTTCCAATCTTTGAAATCTATAAATTGGAGACTCTTCTTCTCAATCTACATCCACAACTCATATGCAAAGTTACTCTCTACAATTGAGAATTCATTTTTCCAATTTCATCCAATCATCTGCCATATTTGAGATTTTGTAACAAGGTTATGTTCAAATCTCTTTGGAGATTTGACCATTTCTATCATTCAATCAAGCATTTAGGAATTGGGAAAGGGCCAATTACAGCAATCCATTGGCACCAATTCCCCCATGGAATCATCATGTTATTAGCTTAATTAAGATTTAGTTTCTTTTGAAATTTACTTGTGTTCTTCATTTCTTAGTTAAGTTTGAATAAATGGATTTTTATGGGGAATCCCTCATTGTTTGCATGCATTCTTGAACTAACACTAACAATGTTTGGCTTCTTTGTGCAATTGCAGGTTTAGGGGTTCACAATATGCATCCATATATCCATAAGGAATAAAATAAAGCACATCACATATCAAATCTGGATCATCTCATATATATATATATATCAAAAATGACTGTCATGGTACAATATCTAAATCAATTTATGTATGTCAAATAAAAAGTACAATATCCACGAGGCTATAAAAAATGATCCCATGAATGTATATTTGCATAAATAATTAGGAAAATAATCAAAAAGTTTCTACAAAAGTGACTAGCCCTGGTGGCTACTCAACTCACCCCTAACTAATGGTTGATCCTCAGATCTAGGTGGTGCTCTACTCTGTTTTAAAAAATTGGTCTGTCTCATCACCTGGGGAACATCTCTATGGTAATGCATGTGGTAATAAGCAACCTCAATAAATTCCTCTATATACAATCATGTAGATATTTTCTATCCCTACGATGTAGCCATCACCGCCTCAAGTTGTTGCCTCCACCCAATCTCTTGGGATAGCTGTAAGTCTAGTTGCTACCAAAGTTGAACCTCCTAATTTCTCTGGGTGGTCATATCTTGTAACTACTACTACAACTGATCTTGTTCCACCTGTAGCTAATCTCTCTCATTTGTAATGGCCTATATCTGTGCTTATAACTAGGCATCTGGCTATATGGGTGGAGGAGGAGGTGGTTCCCCCAAAACCTGTAGGTCATGTTGACTAGGCTATTGTCTTGGGTCCTAGTGACCCTGATCTAGTTGTTGGTGTTGGTGCCCATCATCTGGCACTTGTGCCCTATTTTTCTCTGGTTGTTGGCCTCTACCTCAGGCCCTATCCCTACCTCTGTCATGGTTGTTGTCTCGACCTCTACCTCGTCCTTTGCCTTTGCCTCTCTATCTACCTCTAGGTTATCCCCCTGCTAGATCTATCAGGTGAGTAGATGGTCTGAACCATGCATTATAAGTTGGGGTGGTCCCTACATCTGGTATACCCTAATTTTAAGACCATGGATATGCAACAAGCTACCTAAACCCATCGACTATTATAGTTGGGTCAATTTTTGCTCCACACTACACCTCCCTCTGGGATCTGGAAAACACTATAGTGTAATCATCCACTAGTACATCCTATACCTCCCAAAACATTTGAGTAACGTAGTCTAGGAGTTACCACTCTATCATCCTATGCTCTCTCTCTTATAAATATTAGTTTATCCGAGCAAAATATAGATGCTACTGATCATCATACCATGTTGGATGCTACAACCATGACCTCCTTATGAACACGGTCATGTCATCAGTGGAACGATGCTAATAAGCTAGACCTATCAGCCTATTGTGTTGTAATGTCATCAGAACCCTCTATCTAAAGACTACAGGCTCATCCTCATGAATTTTTTCCAAAATAACCAAGGGATTCAATACTAAAACATGCCCATATGCCTAGATATGGAACAGTGTAACACTTGCTTTGATGCTCCTACCCTCGTGGTAGACAACCTCATGCATGTCGTGGTACAACGAAGCAAGAAGAACTAGACCCCAGGCATACATAGTGGTCCTCCTGATCATCCCCTCCGGTGCTACTCCCCAACTAAGACTGAAACCTCTACCCTATTGGTCTGGGGAAATCACTCTAGAGATCAGTGCAACTACGAACAATCTAAAAATGGGCACTTGATCATGATATAAATCAAGGTCAATTTGAGAGCTCACTAGAATAATATGTCATGTGTGTAGAAGGGAGAGACATACGTCCCTCCTGACATCCATGTCATAGATGACCCAATCTCCATGAATTGGTAATCGTAATATGTGCCACACATCCTCCAATGTAATGGTGGCCTCGCTAGTGGGTAGGTGAAATGAAGAGGTCCTAATATGCCACCTCTCAATCAATGTTCTCATCATAGCAAGGTGGGTCTAGACCTTGGGCAGGAAAGTGATGCAGCCTAACCCTAGCATACTCATCCGCTCCATGTCCTCATCATCAAAGTCTCTCATTACAACCAAACTATCTGAGTGGTGGTCTCATGACATGAATGGGGGGATCCTCCTGTATGCATCGCACACATAGCATCAATTTGCAAAAAAATTCAAAAAAGACTAATCAAAATTTGAGACTTTGCATCCAAAACATCAAAAGTGTCATTGAAATCAAAAGTGTCACTCTTTTAAGGGTGCATCATTGTATCTATTTTAGGGGTGTGTCACTAATTTGGTTATGCATGTTTCTACGCTCAATAGTGAATCGATATTTGCATGTCGCTCCATTAAAAAATTTAGGTGTGTCGCTAAAAGCTATGTGCGTCGCCCATTTCTTTTGAGCGACACTAAACCTAAATATCCTATCGCTATATCAACCTCGCAACCCCCTAATCAAATGTGTCATCCAACCAAAAAATGGTGGTGCACCACTAGATAGAAGGTGCATCACTATAAAATCGATAGCAACACTTCTGACATATCAATTGCATCACTATAACGACGCGCCTAGATACCTAATTTTGGCCCCTATTAAATGCACAAGTTCTAAATGCGAAAATCGAGGCAAGTTTTGAGTCACATACCTGAGGTCCTACATTTTCTCGGTGCTGGTACTCTTGAACCCACTCTACAAGGTTAAGAGGAAATACATGGTGATCCATCTTGCCAAGGTGTTAAAGCTCCAAAGGCAACAAATCTCTCAAGTTTGAATGCACAAATAACTTGAAAATGACCCTTCATCACCTATTTAAGCCTAAAAATTAGGGATGTTTTCCTAATTTGAGCCAAAAGCTAGGGTTTTAACCTGTTTTACCTATTTCCACCCTACACAACCTATTTTGAGCCATTTTTTGCATTTCTGAGGCCATTTCTAGCATTATGAGGTTTTTTTTAGCACCTGCACCTATATTTAACCTTTGTCAAGAAATCAACCGAAACTTTAAAATTTCTGTTGGATTTCTTGAGGGGGTAGGGAAATGACTTATTCCTTCTATTGGGTAAATAGTGCGAGGGCATCCAAAAATTATTTATTATTTATTTTTGATCTAAGCAATAGTTTTCTAATCCAAAAAGCATCAGTGTTTGAACCAATATAACATGCACCTCACTTCAAAGAGGGGCAAAGTGTAGACACTTAAAAAATGTTCTAAATGGTATCATGCATTCAAATCAGATATACTAACATCATTTCATCTTAAAACACATCCTCTTTTTGCTTAATTGATTAAATTAGCCTACCTATTTAATTAATTACATCATTTTCATCTATTAATTTGATTAAGCTAATTAGATGAATTCATCCCCTTTCATGATAACATTTCATCCTATTAAATAAAATAAATAAAGTTATATAATTTAATCCCTAAAGTCCTCTTATTTAATTATATAACCCTAAGTTATTTAATTAAATATCATACCACATGATCCCCCCTTTCATTAAATCATTTTATTTAATGAATAGCCTAAATTCTACTAATTTGCATAATTGAAACTTGATTTTAATTATCAAATTACTAATTAAATCTAATCCCACCACTTGCAAGGGAATATTCCTCCTTTGCACATTCCTCCAAAAAGGGAATGTTCTCATGGAATATTTCTTCCCGGGTTTGCACCTTAAATCTTGTTTAAATTAATTAAATATCTAATTTTAATTACCCATGAGAATGTTCTTTAAGAGTATTCTCTTTCTTCATTCATTTGAAAAAAGGAATATTCCTTTTTGAAACAAACTTTCAACGAGAATTCTTGTGCGAGTTTTGAAAGTGTGTTTGTTTGGATGAATGTAAGCCCTTGATTAAATATCATCTTGCATCCTTAGCCCTTGATGGGAATCTATGATCCATGCCTCCATCATCCTTCCTTTTTGACTGTTGATTAACCCTTTTGATCTTGGCCATCAATTTCATTTTACCTATTCTATAAATAGAGCTTGCCTCTATTGAATAGGGATCCACTTTTTGAGAGAAAACTTATGTTGTTGAAAATCACCTTCATCTTGCATCCATATTTATCTTTTTTAGTTTAAAATATTGATCATTTTTAGCTTAGAGCATCCATTAATGGCTTCCATGGTAACTTAGTTGCATACATTTAGCATATTTGGTAATTAGGGTTTTAATATTTTAAGCTTAAACTTCATTTAGAATAGCTTTTGTGTACATCCATATCAATAATCTTAGCAGATATCTTTTAGAATAGTGTTCATCATGCTAATTTAGCTTTTAAATCATGTTTTCATTCACATCTCTCATCGGTTTTGTCGATTCTCTTCAATAGAATCGATTGAAACAAGTTCATTTATCCACGAGATTGGGAAAGGGTCGCCATTCCACATCAATCTGACACCACTCCCCCAATAGGATAAGTTTCAATGGATTGGAATAGGTATTTTTGAAGCTTTCATATTTTAGTATGTTAGTTTTAATGGATTCTTAATTTAATCTACATTGAATGATCTTATTGGACTGATGTTTAGTGGCTTAAATATGCTTTGAATCCTCATGGATCAAGTGTAGCTAGCTCATACTACGTCATCGATCACAACATCTATCTTTAATAAAATAGTGTGTGTGATGAGGAAAATTTCATAAATATTTATATATCTATACTATGACATCTAAAACTTCTTTAAGTTCTTGAATTGTCCCTTTCTCTCTATTTGAATGCATAAATTTCCCAATAAAATTTTCTTCAGATATGTAGTATAGGAAGGTAAAAGTAAGAAGTTGGGTCCACATATAGGGGAAGTTTTGGGCTTGGAAAAAATCTTGATAGAAATGAATACCCATTTCATAAAAAATGGGTTCTCGCTTAGGCTCAAGCTCCCAAACCTTTAAAATTTTAATAAGGGTACCTATTTCTAATTACATAATATTTTAGAATGGGTATAAATTTTAGAGTGAGTACACATTTGAAAAATATGAACTTTGAAACCCTTTCCTTTTCTTTTCTTTTAGGCTTGGAAACCCACCCCTTAGCTTTGGACCTGCAAGTACAATGTCATGAAAACATCAAGAGAAAACCTAGCATTAGCAATATGGCTAAAAACTTTTTTTAAGATTTTCTTTATGAAATTAAAACCCATTATAGATGATGATGTCTAGTTTTTAAATATGTAAATTTTTTTTATTGGATTTTTTAATTTAAATTATTTTCTAAGCAAATTGGTCCATAAACTTGAAATGTTAGGTTTTCAATTTTTTTTAATAAATTCTAGTTTTTTAAGTTTCTTGTAAAAATTATATGACATCAATCTATGCATATTATTTACACAATGAAAAAGAAAAAATGATTAGTTTAGCTCAAATTATGGTGGTTGTTGTTAGAGTGAATGGTTTTTTATCATTCACATTCTCCTAAGTTAACTTAGGCACACTGATATTAATTATTAGTGGTTATGCTTTTAATAATTTGTAACTATATTTTAATTTTTTTTATATCGGGCACCTTCCTGCATCGACCTTCTCATGATTTTATAAGGCATGATTTGTACATTATTTTTCATCTCAATTTCATTGTTTTCACTTTTGGTGAAATAACCTCTCCGTGTTGCTTCTCTTTTATGTGAATGTGTTGCTTTGGTCTATAGACGTTCCTAGAAGCCTAATCCAACATGGTATCAAAGTGTTCATCTGCAACCCCCTTCCACTGAGAGTTTTTTCCAGAGATGTGTGAGATAAAATCCTTTGTTGGAATTTGAAATTTATTAAATTTCAAAGTTGCCATTATTGTCGATTCCAAAAGTTGCAAGGTGATTCCTATATGCAAGTTAGAAGACTGTATTTGCAAAGGAAAAAATTTCATTAGTAGAGGGCTCAATTCACTTGTTGTGATCCATTTTGGCTATTGAAGGTGAGAGATCTAGAAAGTATGGTTTATGTTTGAAACTGTGTAATTTAAGAAACCCATGAATTTTTGTGGAGGCCTTAGATCTTTCACAAGAGGCTATGAATCTTTGATTGGAGGTAGACAAACATTGTTGCAAGCATAAATTCTATATTTTGAGGCGTAATTTGTCTCATTTGAAGGTGTGATTTCTCTTTGTTGGGGATCATGACTTGGTAGCTGGAAGGCGTGATTTTTTGATGGAGGCATCGTTGGTGCTTAAGTTTTTTTTCTGCCTAGAAAAATCAATACCATAGCTGGAACACGATGTTTTCTTGGTTGGTTGGGTGTAGGGTTTCCATTTTTTTTCCATTCTTTAGTAGGTGTGTAAAAAAATCATTTTTTTTAATTTGCCTATGGGTATTTATCCCACATTGGTGAGAAATATGTCAATACAAGCTATTTTATAGCCCGGTGCCATTGTTGTTGCATGAGCTAAGCCTCGTGGAGGTGTTGGCATCTCTTGCCAACATAAATAAAACTTGTCCTGCATCATGTTTGTCACATGGATAGACTTGTGACGGCCTATGTGGATCCGTGAAGTTTCTATTAGATCGTGGAGTTTCTGCCTACGTGGATCATGAGGTGGTAGTGTGCAGTATATTTTTGGGTAGTTTTTTCCTTCAAAAGGAAAATAATACCACATTCTTAAGGCATGATATTTCTCTATTGTTTATATACCACTCTACAAATAGATATATGTGAGAACTTTTGTTGTGGTTGCATGGTGTGACCAAGATCTTCACCCAAGTACTCTTTTTTTGAAATATTTTGCCATCAATCACCAGTTTTTCGTAGCTTGAAGTTGCATATAGTTTTTTCTTCAATCTGGTGTTTCTTTGGTGAAGTTTATTTTTGGGGATTGCACATTGTTGGTTTTATTCATGTTTTGGGGGGTATAAGTAGCATATTGGTCTCTTCGTGTTCATTTGTACATCATGTTAGAATCAAAGATTGAACTATTCACTCCGCACAACTATCACACTTGGAAGCTCAATATGACATAGTTGTTGCAATGTCAAGGTCTTTAGAAAAAGTTGGATTCTGAACAACCTGAGTTCACTAAGAAATTTGAGAATTTTGTTTATCGCAACAAAATGGATAAGGCAAAAGGACTCATAGGCCTGCATGTTTCTGATAATTTTTTGTTTCATATTGCGAAGTGTACAATAGCTAAAGAGGTGTGGGATAATCTTGCTAAGTTGTATGGAAAGGTTAATTAG
Organism: Sequoiadendron giganteum; assembly: GCA_007115665.2. Lineage (NCBI taxonomy): Eukaryota > Viridiplantae > Streptophyta > Pinopsida > Cupressales > Cupressaceae > Sequoiadendron > Sequoiadendron giganteum. Next base: position 197,535,828 of record CM021102.1, read on the forward strand.
TTCAAGATCTTGTAGCTTGAAACCAATCTCACTTCTCTCTCTCCAAATTCCTTTCCCACTATTCAAGACTTCCTTTCATAGTTCAAGTTGATTTTATCACAGTCGAAAGGATGTGGTCATGAAAAAATTGATAACAAGTGTATCTTCTTGATCTTGTTTCAACTGTGTGGTGCATTTCAAGTATTTTCTTCCACTTTCTATTCTACCATGGATGCTATGGGAGATGCTCATCTGATGCCTTCTTTTGAGGATTTTTGTGATCAAGTGACTAGGGATCAAGCCAAGTTGATCTAGATGGATTCTCGTCCTAAGAGTCATGCTTTGATGGTTAAATCTTCCAAGGGAAAGGGTAAGAATAAGAAGAATCCTAACACAAATTCTCCTCCAAGTGGTCAGCATCCCTCCAAGCTAAAGGAGAAGAATGAGTAGAGTACTACACCTCCTCCTTCTTCTAACTTAGGAGAATCATATTCCAAGTCTAAAAAGAAGAAGGATAATTTCTCCTTTTGTGGAAAGTCAAGGCATAATGATGAACATTGTTTTGTGAGGCTCACAACATTAGAGGAATCTATGAGGAAGCACGACATTGTCATGCTTAAGTATTCTTCCTTAGGAAAGGATCAAGTCCTTGCATCAAGAGGTTTTTCCTCTACCCATGACAATTGTATTCTTGATTATGGTGCTTCACATCACATGAATCATGATGTGGATCTTCTTGATTCTCTCTCTGATAGTCATACTAATGACATTGTAGTTGGGGAATCTTCTTAGATTGTAGTTTTAGGGACAAGCTCAATTCAAATGTAGGATGGTTGTATTGATTATGTTCTTCTTGTTCTTGATATTTCACATAATCTGCTCTTCATTTATCAAATTTGTCAACATGGTGATGGAAGGCTTGTTGAGTTCTCTCCTAGTGATGTGACTATTCAAGAGTTAGAGAATCTTGAGAAGGTTGATGCTACTAGTACAGTTGATCATAGAGAATTTTTGTATAAGTTTGATAGACTTGAGCATTCATCATGATCATCCTTTATTGATCATGCAGATTTAGTGAGTAAGCTCTGGTATGAGTGGTTTGGGCACTTGAATTATAAATATCTCCAACAGATGACCACACAGAACTTGGTGATTGGTTAGCCTTAGATTTCTTTTTCTAATGGGGTTTTCCCAAGTTGTGTACTTGGGAAACATCATCGAGATCCATTTCCAAAAGGTATGGCTACATGTGCTTCGACACCCCTTGAGTTGGTGCATAGTGATCTTATGTCATTTCCCACTCCTTCATTTTTAGGGGCCAAGTATGTGCTCACCTTCATTGATGACTTCTCTCATCACACTTGGGTGTAATTTTTGAAGTACAAGGATGAGGTTCTTTGTTTATTCATGACCTTCCTTAAATTTTTGGAGAAGAAGTCTGAACATTCCCTTTAGAAGATTCACACAAATAATAGGGGGAGTACATTAATTAGGCATTTCAAGACTTCTAGAGTGCTCGAGGTATTCTTCATCAACACATAGTGCCATACACTCCTTAGTAGAATGGTGTGGTCGAGTGAAACAACATAACCTTATGGGAGATGGCCAATTGCATGATTTAATCTAGGTACATGGCTCTAGCTATTTGGGAAATGGTTGTCAATTGTGCCAACTACATTCAAAACTGTTTACCTCACAAGGCAGTGTGGAATATGACTCCTAAGGAGGATCGGTCTCATATCAAGCCTAAGGTATCCTAATTTAGAGTATTTGGCGGTGATGTATGGACATTCATTCTAGTAGGAGGGCACAAAGCAATGGAGAAGAAGAGTCAATGGTTCATCTTTGTTGTCTACTGTGAGGATATGAAGGGTTATCATTTATTTGATCCCATCACTCAAGAGGTACATTTTCATTGTGATGTTAATTTTGATGAGTCTTTGATTTCAAAGGATTCTCCATCATAGTCTTGTACCTCCCTTCTTCCCAGTTCTTCTTCATAGGATGCTTTTTTGTTGTTGGTGATGATGATGATAATATTCTTGATGCTCCTGATGATGGTATTGATATTGTTGTTGACATAACTCCATCTTCTCCTAAGCTTGCGCCCACACAACCTCTTTGGGATCACACTATTCTTAAGGAGGTTGGTTCTCATGCAAGTGATCCCACAACTTCTCACTGCACTTGTTCTCAAACTTTAGGTATTTTGAGTCATGTAGTTTCTAGTGATCCTCAAAAAAATTCATATGCTTCAAGTGTTCAAGAGTGGGATAGTGTTATGGTTGAGGAATATTCTTCTTTGATGTAGAATCATACTTGGGATCTTGTTCCTCTTCCTAAGGGAATAATTTTGGTTTGATGCAAGTGGGTGTATTGTACAAAGTTTGTAGCTGATGGTTCTATTGACATGACAAGTCTCATCTTGTGGCTAAGGATTTTTCTTAGGTTGTGGGAATCAACTATTTAGAGACAATTTCTCCTATCGCCAAGATGGGTTCCACTCATCTTGTACTTTCTATTGTTACATCTTAGGGTTGGTCAGTGTATCAAACGCATGTGAAGAGTGCTTTCCTCCATTATGATATTTAAGAGGATATCTATATGGAGTAATCATCAGGCTTTGTGTAGGACCCTTTGCTTGTTTCTAGGATTCGACATTCATTTTATGGTCTCAAACAAGCCCTTGGGCTTGGTATGAGAAGGTGAATTTTCTACTTGCTTTTGGATTCATTAGATGTCACTTTGACCCTACAATTTACATTCAGAGGCATGAAGGGGATCTTCTCATTCATGTTCTTTATGTGGATGACTTGATTCTCACTGTGAGTTCTTCTACCATGATTGAGGATACTTAGAGAGCTTTGATGAAGCAGTTTGATATGACTGACCTTGTTCCTTTTCATTTCTTCCTTGGTCTTCAAATTCTTCAATCTTCTGCAGGTATTTCTATTTTCCAATAGAAGTATGCTCTTAATTTTCTTCAGAGATTTGGGATGGTTGATTGCAAGCCATCCCCTACTCCTTTTAAGTTAGGTGTTGTGTTGTCTTCTAGTTGTAGTACTTTTTCAGTGGATGGTACATTGTATTGATAGTTGGTTGTTAGTCTTTTGTACGTGACACATAGTCGTATTGATATTTCCTTTGCAGTTGGTCTTGTCTCCCATTTCTCTCAAGATCCTCATGAGAGTCATTGGAAGGTAGCCATATGTATCTTGTGGTACATTCAGGGCACTACTCAGTTTGGAATTCATTGATAAATTAGGTACTACTTAGATTGTGGGCTTCACTAACTAAAATTGGGCTAGTGATGTTGATGGTCAAAATTCTACTTTTGGATTTGTCTTTTGTCTTGGTTCTTGTCCTATTGCATGGTATTTCAAAAATAAAACTACTATTGCATTATCATTGATTGAGGCTGAGTATTGAGGTGTTGTGGATTCGAAAGTTGATGGATAAGTTTGGATTTCTTGTTGATCGTCCCACTACTCTTTGGTGTGATAATTAGAGTGCTATAAATATTTCTTGCAACACAGTGGAACATCAGTGTACAAAGAATATTGAGATCCACATGCACTGAGCATTCATAAGCTAATTCAGGAGGGTGTTTCGAGTTTGGAGTATTTTCCTATGAAGTAGTAGGTTGTAGACATCTTCGTTAAACCTTTGGAATCTCCTCACTATCTTTTTTGAGATTGATGCTTGGAGTAATGAAAGTTATCCTTAAGGGGTCTTGACGAGTCCTCCTTCCTTTTTCTTTTTTCTATTTTCTCTCTTTTTGAGAGGAGTTTTCTCCCACGGGGTTTTTCTCCTTTTCTTCAAATATGAGAGATTTCTATTTTTCATTTTATTTGTGTGTGGGTACCTAACATGGCCTTGTTGTCAGGACCCATCTTGCATCTCATTTTTCATTTTTAGTTTCCCTAAGTTGCACTTAAGGGGAGGTGTTAGATTGAATGGGTTTTTACCGTTCACATTCTCTTATGTTAACTTAGGCACACCAATATTAATCATTGGTGGTTATCCATTTAATAATTTGTAACTGTATTTTAATTGTTTTTATGTCAGTTACCTTCCTGCACCGACCTTCTCGTTCCTTTATAAGGCATTCTTTGTACATTATTTTTCAACTTAATTTCATTGTTTTTACTTTTGGTGAAATAACCTCTTTGTGTTGCTTCTCTTTTATGTAAAGGTTTTGCTTTGGTCTACAAATTTTCTTGGAAGCCTGCTTCAACAATTGTACGTGTGAGATTTTAAAAAACATCAATGAAGGCCAATAAAAATTAATAAAAAAATATTTGGAAAAACAATATTAAAAATTATCATCATGAATCTTAAATACAATACACATATTTCCACAAAATAAATTATAAAAATAATTTTATTTAGGTTAAATTATAATGGTCATACACGTGTGTGGTATGGTTCTAAAAAAGTGGCTTTTAAAAGGTGGTTTTTAGACATGTCTGTTAAAAATTATTTTGTATCATTTGGGTATTAGAATAAATTACATATTTGAAAAGCGGAATCAAAATAATACATTTCATTTTATTAATTTTTTTAAGATTCTATGTGTGAGTGCTTCAAACGTTTAGTTCAACTATGATATTTTTTAAAGAAAGAAAAACACTTCCACTTGAAAATTTTGTGAACCCAAATTATTGCACCTACCCAGCCTAGACATCACTCAAAATAGTCTTCTTTTAAGCTTTTTAGGTTTGAATTAAGCCTCTAATCATGTACGCTAAACAACATTTCAAATCTAACCATACCTCTCAATATTGTGGTAATCTTCAAGTTTGATACTCTATCATCACTCTATAAATACCCTAGAATTCATTATAGAATCTAGGATACATGCATCTTCAAAAACTTTCAAACTTCAAATATTATGAAGAATAGAATGAACCAATACTAATTTAACTAATCACACTATTTTGTAATCAACCACTAGTTTAAGAGTTATAAATTCTATAGATAAAACATAATTCTATAATTCTTCTTTCAAGGAATTTTCTTGATATTCAATACATTAAAACCTTTTATTAGGCACTACATGTTATTCTTGTATATCAATATATAATTTATCCTTGCATGTGTGCACTATTCTTTCCTATTGAATCACTAGCTCAAAATATCTACACATTATGGCACTTGATATTCTTCTTCACAATAAATTAAATCCTATGAATTAGTATTCCATGATTCATGACATTATAATTGTATGCACAAACTATAACCAATGAGCTACCAGCAATTTTTTTCTCAAAAGTTTTCTAATTTGACTTTGACACTAGCTCCTTGCTTACTTGGATCAAAATTTAGAATCAAAATATGATCCTCTTTATTCTTTTCTTTCTCCTCCAAAACTACCTCAATATTATATAATTTTATTTAACTCTACAACATTAACCAAATATAAGGTTTCACATTTAGGTTTAGTTAGTCAAAGAATGGTTGACTAAGGATATATAGTTTTAAGCTATGGGCTATCCTAAAGAAGGTAGGATACCTTAAAAAAAAATCAAGTGCCATTTATTGACCCTCATTATAAGATTTGTCTAAACTGTAAATTATAGGTCTAAATCTCAAAAAAATATATATTAAAAAATGAATTGATTTGGACAATATGGGTGTTTAATTCCTGGCTATAGGTTATAGAATGAGTATTAAATATCCCTAAATTTTATTTGGGTTCTCATATAGTTTAAGAAATATACGACAAGGTTGATAGGAAACTTGAACTTCGATTTACGAAAAATTTCTCACCTTGTTTCTAGTTTTTAGTTGATCCCATAGGTAAACTAATGTATGATTTGAATATATAAAGTGGTATGTGGTGATGGGAAACATTATATAGTCAATATCTTCAAGTTGAACTTGAACCATCCATATCAATATATTTTTATAATCCTATTGTGTTATTTTTCAAATCCAACTCCATTGTGATATACTCAGGTAGGAGCTTGTCTATACTTTTAGGCAAAATATATGCATTTTTTATATATTAAATATATTTATCATAACCACTAGGGACCTTGTTGTTAAACTAAAACTTGCATATTTAAATTTAGTGGGTCAAAGGGTTGTTAGATCTTCTTGGAGAACATGTAATTCACTAAAAAAATTGGTCCTAGGAGCTCCTTTACTTGATCTAGTTTTATGGTAGTTATAACTATCAATTTTCTATTTCTAGTGTCATATTCGATGTACCATGGAGTGTTGGTTATTTCTAGAGGAAGGAGTGCCTAGTTTTCGATACTACTTGGTGATTTCTATTTTTTAATTCATTTATATTTAGAATCATGAGGCATAGGTTTCATAGTGTTTTGTAATTGTGTTCTTATATTCCAAAAATAGTATTAGAATAGAAAATAAATAAATTATAATGATGTAATCTTATTAAGATTAATACAAGATTACTATCTCTTTATTGATATGTATCTGGTGTTTATTATGGTTTGTTGATTACTATATACTTTTTATGTTCTATTTCATTTTTTATCACACATGTGATAATTGGTTTAATTAATTTTGAACACTATTCATTTATGTTTTTACTATATTTTTTTACCTTGTTGTTAACATTGTCTTAGTGTATTATGCTAGTAAGGGAAAATAGTTAAATAAAATATTGCAACTTTTTAAAAAAATAATTAATATTAGATATATGTTGTACTTGACTAGAATATTTTTTCCAAGACATGAATTTATTCCTATCTTTCAATAATCTAAATACGAAATGTTAGGATTAATAAAATAATATGATATATATATTCATATATAAAAAGGATTATGTCATCCACTTTAAATACATGAATTTTAAGTGTAAAGTGACTTCAATTTAGATTAGATCAATGTCATCTTACTTATTGACTAATCTAATATCTCATTCAATCAACACCATTAACTAGTTGTGTTCATTAGGGAACCTTATAACATTATGTTATCATACTAAACTCATTTACTAGCCTTCTTTCGGTGAGATCAACATAGTGCATTTAATTCCTCATTATATTATAATGTGAAAATTGTAGTGCACTATACAATATTAACTTGCACTAATACTCTTTTGTTTATCTAGGGCTTGACCTTTCTTCAATAATAAAAAATAATTGTCAGCTTTTACTTATTTAGATTAGGTATTTTGAGGTTGTCAATGACATAATTTATCAACTAGAAATTTTGTTGATTAATGCGCTTGAAATTTTTTATTGACAATTAAAATTTTATATTGTCTAATTTCACTATTGAATTTTGAATCTCTTAATTTTATATTGCTAGTATTGTATGTGTGTAGATGAGTATGAATGCATGTACACATTGAATTTTAAAGAATTGCATTCTTTCCAAACCTAATGAAACTCTTCGCATGATTGACCTTGACCTTGGTATTCATGCTCATTTACGAAATATTTATTCCAACCATATACAACATCACAAATGATCAAATATTAAAAAAATATAGTATATATTCCTATGTGAAAAGAGATTATATCATGCACTTCAAAGAAAAATATCTTGAGTATAAGATGACTTCAATCTAGATCACAATAATGTCATCTTATATATTGACTAATCTGACATCTCAATAAAAATAATAATATAAATGAATCAAATTTCATTTGCTAATCAAAAAAATACATTGATTTCTCCTATCAATATCAACACACTTCTTTGAATACAAACACATTAAGTTTTAACAAAAACTATTATATATTAATAAAGTCAATGACAAAAGATTAAATCTATTTAAATTATAATCTCAATAATTTGAAAGACCAGCTAAATGAACAAATCAATATTGAATAATTCCTTTCTCTATTATCATCTCAGTTTCAAAGATTATGAACTCATCACTACGCAACCTAGAAATAAAATATAACATTCTTGAAAACAACCAAATCCAAAGCAAACAGAGTAGGAAAGATTCCCAAAGTGACGGCTGCGAATTTTGAAGAATCATAAAATAGTTTCTGGAGCTTCAAAAAAGTGGGTTCTAAGGTGGGTAAGAACTCGTACATTTTCTAGCCAAACATACGACATTTTACAGTTTCAGTGGTTATGAAATACGGAAGGCTTTTTCTTATACAGTAGAGTATTTAACGAAACTTTAAAGGAAACAGCAAAGCAGCCATTGAAATCTGGCAGCAGCAAGAAAAACGTGGGCAGGATTGAAAGATATAAATTTAGTCATCTGAGTTGACGATTGACACATATCCTTCTGAACAACTCCTACGTAAAAGGTTTGTTAATTTCAAATTACACGTGAGCATCATTTCTTAAAAATGGTGTTTACTAATAGAGATTAGTTTTCGAAGGAGATGGAAAAAGAACTGTAATCTCATTTCAAATTTTTTGAAAAAAATATATTTAAAATCTACAGACAAAATGTCACAAATCACTAGTTTGTATCATCTTCAAATTCCTCATGGTTTAGCCGCTATAGGTGCTTGAAAGTGAAGATTTAGTTAGAAAAAATCAGTTTAGTGTTTAGTTTGACCAAAAATTGTAAACCAATATTGTGGGATCACCCTCATTTTGATGAGGCTTTGATTCCAAAGCTTTCTCCATCACATGCCTCTACCTCCCTTCTTCCCAGTTCTTCTTCATAGGATGTTTTGTTTCTTATCGATGATGATGATGATGATGTTCCTGATGCTCCTTATGATGGTATTGATATTGTTGTTGACATAACTCCATCTTCTCCTAAGCTTGCACCCACATAGCCTCTTTTGGATCACACTCTTCTTAAGGAGGCCAATTCTCATGCAGGTGATCCCACAACTTCTTGCCTTACTCATTTTCAGGTCCTTCAGGTATTAGTCTTTTGAGTCATGCAAATTCTACTGATCCTTAGAAGTTTTCACAAACTTCAGGTGTTCCAGAGTGGGAAGTGTTATGGTTGAGGAATATTCTTATTTGACGTAGAATCATACTTGGGATCTTGTTCCTCTTCCTAAGGGAAGAAAGTTTGTTCGGTGTAAGTGGGTGTATCGTACAAAGTTTGTAGCTGATGGTTCTATTGAAAATTACAAGGCTCGTCTTGTGGCTAAGGGTTTTTCTCAGGTTGAGGGAATCAACTATTCAAAGACCTTTTCTCCTATCACCAAGATATATTCCATTAATCTTGTAATTTCTATTGTTGCATCTTAGGGTTGGTCAATGTATTAGATGGATGTGAAGAGTGTTTTCCTACATGGTGATCTTCAGGAGGAGATCTATATGGAGTAGCCATTAGGCTTTGTGTAGGACCCTTCACTTGTTTGTAATCTTGGTGTTCATTGTATGGTCTCAAACAAGCCCCTTATGTTTGGTATGAGAAGATGGATAGTTTTTTGGTTGCTTCTAGATTCACTAGATGCCACTCTAACCCTATAGTTTACATTCAGAGGCATGGAGGTGATCTTCTCATTCTTGTTCTCTATGTGGATGACTTGATTTTCACTAGGAGTTCTCCTTCCATGATCAGGGATACTCAAAAAGATTTAATGGAGCAATTTGATATGACTGACCTTGGTCCTTTGCATTTATTCTTTGGTCTTCAGATTCATCAATATTCTAAATGTATTTCTATTTTCTAGTAGAAGTATGCTTGAATTTCTTCAGATATTTGGGATGGTTGATTGAAAGCCAACCCCTACTCCTTTTCAGTCAAGTTTTGTGTTGTCTTCTAGTTATAGTACTTCATTAGTGGAAGCTACATTATATATGTAGTTGGTTGGCAGTATTTTCTACTTGACACATAGTTGCCCTTATATTTCCTTTACAGTTGGTATTATCTCCCATTTCTCTCAAGATCCTCATGAGAGTCATTGGAAGGTAGCCAAACATATCTTATGGTACATTCAAGGCACTACTCAATTTGGAATTCATTATAAATCAAGTGCTACTCAGATTCTAGGCTTCACTGACTTAGATTGGGCTAGTGATGTTGATGATCATAATTCTACTTCTGGCTTTGTCTTTTGTCTTGGTTCTATTCCAATTGTATGGTCTTGCAAGAAGAAAACTAATATTACATTATTATCGACTGAGGTTGGGTATCGAGGTGTTATTTTGGCTAGTTAAGAGGTTTTGTGGCTTCAACAATTGATGGTTGAGTTTGGATTTCATGCTAATCATCCCACTACTCTTTGGTGTGATAATTAGAGTGCTATACATATTTCTCACAACTTAGTGGAACATTAGCATACTAAGCATATTGAGATCCACACATACTTCATTCTTAAGCTAATTCAAGAGGGTTTTCTAGTTTGGAGTATTTGCCTATAGAGTAGTAGGTTGTAGATATCTTCAGTAAACCTTTGGCATCTCCTTGCTATCTTTTGTTGAGATCGATGCTTGTGGTGATGAAATTTTTCCTTAGGGGGTCTTGATGAGTCCTCCTTCTTTTTCTTTTTTCTATTTTCTCTCTTTTGGAGAGGAGTTTTCTCCCATAGGGTTTTTCTCCTTTTCTCCAGATGTGAGAGATTTGTTTTTTGCATTATAGTTGTGCATGGTTACCTAACATGGCCTTGTTGCAAGAACCCATCTTGCATCTCATTTTGCATTTTTATTTTCCCTAAGCTGCACTTAAGGTGGTGTTAGAGTGAATGGCTTTATACTATTCACATTCTCTTAAGTTAACTTAGGCACACTAATATTAATTATTGGTGGTTATGCATTTAATAAATTATAACTGTATTTTAATTATTTTTTGTGTCGGTTACCTTCCTACATCGACCTTCTCGTGCCTTGATAAGGAATTCTTTGTACATTATTTTTCATCTCAATTTCATTGTTTTCACTTATGGTGAAATAGCCTCTTCGTGTTGCTTCTCTTTTCTATGAAGGTGTTGCTTTGTTCTATAAACATTCTTGGAAGCCTGCTCCAACAATTGTACATGTGTGATTTTCAAAAACATCAATTAACGCCCATAAAAATTAGAAAAAAATATTTGGAAAAATAATATTAAAAAATTATCTTCATGAATCTTAAATATAATAAACATATTTCCACAAAAGAGATTATAAAAATAATTTTGTTTAGGTTAAATTATGATGGTCATACACATGTGTGGTATGGTTCTACAAAATTGTCTTTTAAAATGTGGTTTTTATACACACATATTAAAAATTAATTTGTATCATTTGGGTATTAGAATAAATTACATATTTGAAAAGTAGAATCAAAATACTATATTTCATTTTATTATTTTTTTTTAAGATTCTATGTGTGAGTGCTTCAAAGTTTCAGTTCAACTATGATATTTTTTAAAGAAAGAAAAATACTTCCACTTGAACATTTTGTGAACCCAAATTATTGCACCTACCCAACCTAAACATGACTCAAAATAGTCTTCTTTTATGCTTTTTAGGTTTGAATTAAGCCTCTAATCATGTACACTAAACAAAATTTCAAATCTAACCATACCTCTCAATATTGTGGTAATCTTCAAGTTTGATACTCTATCATCACTCTATAAATACCCAAGTATTCATTATAGAATCTAGGATACATGTATCTTAAAAAAAAATCAAACTTCAAATATTATGAAGAATAGAATGAACCAAGAATAATTTAACTAATCACACTATTTTGTAATCAACCATTAGTTTAAGAGTTCTAAATTCTATAGATAAAACATAATTTTATATTTTGCTTTCAAGGAATTTTCTTGATATTCAATACATTAAAACCTTTTATTAGGTACTATATGTTATTCTTGGATATCACTATACAATTATCCTTGCATGTGTGCACTATTCTTTCCTATTGAATCACTAGTTTAAAATATCTACACATTAAGGTACTTGATATTCTTCTTCACAATAAATTAAATACTGTGAATGAGTATTGCATGATTCATGACATTATAATTGTATGTGAACTATAACCAATAAGCCACCAACAAAATCTTTGCTCAAAATTTTGCTAATTTGACTTTGACAATAGATTCTTGCTTAAACTTGGATCAAAATTTAGAGTCAGAAGATGATCCTCTATATTATTTTCATTCTCCTCCAAAACTAACTCAATATTTCATAATTTTATTTAACTCTAGAACATTAACCAAATATAAGGTTTCAAATTTAAGTTTAGTTACTCAAAGAATGGTTGACTAAGGATATATAGTTTTAAGCTATGAGATATCCTAAAGAAGGGAGGATACCTAAAAAAAAATTCAAGTCAAATTTATTGACACTCATTGTAAGATTTGTCTAAAGTGTAAATTATAGGCCTAAATATATAAAAAAAAATTAAATTAACAAATGAAGTGATTTGGACAATATGGGTGTTTAATTCCAAGATATAGGTTATAGAATGAGTATTAAATATACCTAAAGGTTATTTGGGTTCTTATCTAGTTTAAGAAATATATGGCAAGGTTGATAGCAAACTTGAACTTGGATTTATGAAAATGTTCTCATCTTGTTTCCAATTTTTAATTGATCCCATAAGTAAAGTAATGTATGATTTGAATATGCAAAGTGGTATGTTGTGGTGGGAAACAGTCTATTGTGTTATTTTTCAAATCCAAATTCATTTTGATATACTTAGGTAGGAACTTGTCTATACTTTTAGGCAAAATATATGCATTTTTTATATATTAAATAGATTTATCATAACCACTAGGGACCTTGTGGTAAACTAAGAGTTGTATTTTTAAATTTAGTGGGTCAAAGGGTTGTTATATATTCTTGGAGAACATGTAATTCACTAAAAAAATTGGTCATAGGAGCTCTTTTACTCGATCTAATTGTATGGTACTTATAACTATCAATTTTCTACTTCTAGTGTCATATTCAATGCACCATGGAGTGTTGGTTATTTTTAGTGGAGGAAGGAATACTTAGTTTTGGATACTACTTGGTGGTTTCTATTTTTTAATTGATTTATATTTGAAATCATGACACGTAGGTTTCATAGCATTTTGTTGTTATGTTCTTATATTCCAAAAATAGTATTAGAATAGAAGATAAATGAATTATAATAATGTAATCTTATTAAGATTAATACAAGATTACTATCTATTTATTGATACATATATATGGTGTTTATTATGGTTTGTTGATTACTATATACTTTTTATGTTCTATTTCATTTTTTTATCATATATGTGACAATTAGTTTAATTAAATTTGAACACTATTCATTTACATTTTTACTATATTTTCTTACCTTGTTGTTAACATTGTCTTAGTGTATTATGGTGGCAAGAGAAAATAGTTCAATAAAATATTGTAACTTTTATAAAAAATAATTAATATTAGATATGTGTTGAACTTGACTAGAATATTTGTTCCAAGACATGAATTTATTCCTATCTTTCAATAATCTAAATATGAAATGTTAGGATTAATAACATAGTATGATATATATTCATATATAAAAAGGATTATGCCATCCACTTTAAATACTTGAATTTTAAGTGTAAGGTGACTTCAATTTAGATTAGATCAATGCCATATTACTTATTGACTAATCTAACATCTCATTCAATCAACACTATTAACTAGTTGTGTTCATTAGGGAAAATTATAACATTATGTTATCATATTAAACTCATTTACTAGCCTTCTTTCGGTGAGACCAACATAGTGCATTTAATTCCTCATTATATTATAGTGTGAACATTGTAGCGCACTATAGAATATTAACTTGCACTAATACTCTTTTGTTTATCTAGGGCTTGACCTTTCTTCAATAGTAAAAAATAATTGTCAACTTTTATTTATTTAGATTAGGTATTTTTAGGTTGTCAATGACATAATTTATCAACTAGAAATTTTGTTGAGAAATGCTCTTGACAAATATAATTTTATATTGTCTAATTTCACTATTGAATTTTGAATCTCTTAATTTTATGTTGCTACTATTGTATGGGTGTAGATGAGTATGAATACATGTACACACTGAATTTTAAACAATTGCATTCTTTCCAAACCTAATGAAACTCTTTGCATGATTGACTTTGACCTTGGTATTCATGCCCATTTAAGAAATATTTATTCCAACCATATACAACATCACAAATGATCAAATATTAAAAAACTATAATATATTGTTCCTATGTGAAAAGAGATTATATCAAGCACTTCAAAAATGTAAATCTGGAATACAGGTGACTTCACTCTAGATCACTATAATGTCATCTTATATATTGACTAATCTAACATCTCAATAAAAATGATAACATAAATGAATCAAATTTCATTCTTGATAATCAAACAAATACATCGATTTTTCCTCTCAATACCAACACACTTCTTTGAATATAAACACAAAATTTTAACCAAAAACTATTATAAATTAATAAAGTCAGTGACAAAAGATTAAATCTATTTAAATTATAATCTCAATAATTTGAAAGACCAGTTAAATGAACCAATCAATTCTCTATTATCATCAGTTTCAAAGATTATGAACTCATCACTACGCAACCTAGAAATAAAATGTAGCATTCTTGAAAACGACCAAGTCCAAAGCAAACAGAGTAGGAAAGATTCTCAAAGTGACGGGTGCAGATTTTGAAGAATCATAAAATAGTTTCTGGAGCTTCAAAAAAGTGGGTTCTAAGGTCGGTAAGAACTCGTACATTTTCTTGCTTAACATACGACTTTTTACAGTTTCAGTGGCTATGAAATACAGAACTATTTTCTTATACAGTAGAGTATTTAACGAAACTTCAAAGAAAACAGCAAAGCGGCCATTGAAATCTGGCAGTAGCAAGAAAAACGTGGGGAGGATTGAAATATATAAATTTAGTCGTCTGAGTTGACGATTGACACTTATCCTTCTCAACAACTCCTACGTAAAAGGTTTGTTAATTTCGAATTACACGTGAGCTAACGAATTCGTCAAAGCCGTGGTCGATGAGATTTTCAGATCGAAGAAAGTTGAGAAAAGAAGTTGTCTTGTTGTGATCATTGTGATGGATCAGGACTAACTAAAATCCATGGTTGAATCTTTGCTTTCTCATTTTGCAGATTTGGAGGTTTGTTTTTTTGTGGATTATCCGTTTGTTTTTAGGTCGATGACATATTTTAGGGTTGAAATTTTAGGCAAATCACAGGTATTAACGTGTGTTCTGCCGCTAGCTTTTACACAGTTCTGTTTGTATTTTAGTTGGCTATGGGAATATTGATGAACGATAATAGAATGGTGATTAGCTTGGCAAGTGGATCATTTGTTTGAGAGTTAGGGTTTGTCTTTTCAAATTAGGGTTTAAATTTGGTGGTTGATTTTGACAGTTAAAGTTATTTATTTATAGTTTTCTTTTTGAATATTAAGGTTTATTTTGTTTTAATAAAAAATTATGTAGATTAAATTTATAAAAGAATAATTATTTTTAAGAAAATGAGATTTGAGTGTAATAAGTTTTTTTTAAATTAATATTATATGTTACATATTTGTATTATATTACAAATAGTTTTGTTGTGTATATTGTTATTTGTCTTTTTTATAAAAAATTGTGTATTTTTTTTCTAAATTAGTATTTTTGTTTTTAATAATCTTTATGACTATGTTTTTTTATTAATTGATAGGGCCCAAACTCTATTACAAAAGAATAATTGACAAGAGAAACCAACAAAGAATAGCAAACTAAAGAACCAAAACAATCAAGTTACCAAGAAGATAGCCAATCTCAATATAGAACAAAACTTGAAACAAAATTTTGCACCATCACAACCTTATTCAAGGAGTGAGAATGAGAATTCATTTTGCGAAAACCTTTCTTCTATCTTTGAACAACATTCCATGTAGAGATGTATTTTAAAATGGAAGACCTAGGAGAAGAGGGAGGGGATACCCTCTTAGAGGCCCCTTCTAAAGGAGTAGCATTATCTAACGAACATTGAGGACAAAAAAATCAACCAATAAATATATCATGATCTAAAAGGGTGGAAAAAGTAGAAGGTGAAACAATCTAAATATCACCAACATCATCACCAACCAGAGTAGAAGAGACATCACCAAACATGGAAGGAACAATGTTAGGGATGGAAGACTTTAAATCTACAAAATCAACAATCTAATTATCAGGGAACACTATAAGATGGCAGGGAAAAGAATTCATCCACTAAGAAGAGGGAGACATATTGCGACCATGAGGACAACTAGAGCCAAATGCCTAGTCACAAAACATCATGTGCAATGAAATGGGATGCCCTTATAGTCAACCAACTAATTCCAAGGATGGTCATGTATTTTTAATACAACCTCACTTGGCAAGGCCTTGGATAGATCAATATCAACCAAGAAACAAGCAAATGAGGTGTGATAAAAAAAATTAGTAGCTATGTCCACCTTGACCAATACACCCAAAGAATTATCAATTTCCTCACAGGAGGATATACACCAAAACTGTAGAGGAAGATAAGGAAATCTTACACAAACAAGAGAAATGCCAATAAGCTCCTCTAGGGGATTAAATGAGGGAGACCAAGGAAAAATTGAGAGAGGATGAAAATCCCACATCTTGTTTCCACAAGCTCCAACAATATCTCTATCATCAATAGAATCAAAACAAACCAAAAAGAAGCCTCTAGCACAAGGTTAGATTTCCATCTTACCCTCAACCAAAGGATTCCAGTGCTTAAAATCCACCTGTGCAAGTTAGAGAGGGAAGGTCAAAAGTGTTTAAGCCTACAATTTAGACCCTTTCTCATGAAGTAACCCTCATTATCAATCACTTCTTCTCCCAAAACCATTATAGGAGTATCTGAAGCAAAGCCAAGTGACACTTTCTTTAGGCCTTTTTTTTTTTAAATAGCCTCATAAGGGATGTTTTCAAAAGGTCTGCATAAGAATCATGTGAGTGGGGAGACATAGAAGCATCCATTCAAGAAATCCCAACACCATACATAAAAGACCCTTCCACTTCTTACTCAAGCAAAGCTAGAACTATAACAAACCAAATAGAAATAGA
This sequence comes from Sequoiadendron giganteum, assembly GCA_007115665.2. Classification (NCBI taxonomy): domain Eukaryota; kingdom Viridiplantae; phylum Streptophyta; class Pinopsida; order Cupressales; family Cupressaceae; genus Sequoiadendron; species Sequoiadendron giganteum. The sequence goes on from CM021102.1 coordinate 197,552,726, forward strand.
GGGTCGAACATGAACATTTGAGTCAATAGGGTTAGAAGAGACTCCACCCATAGGGAAAGGCACCCCAATATGAAACCCAAAATTGTGTGAACTAGCCACAAGCAAAGGCCCATCTGAAAAATCCACCACCATATCCTAGGAATAGGAGTTAAGAAGTGGGAAAGTAATTTTTGAAATAGGGGAGATTGGGAGAGGGCTAGAGGCCATCAAGAGAGTGGATTTATTGTGTGAATAACTTACAATATAAAATTAATTATATTGTAGGTATATTTTCATCTTACTATATCATTAAATAATTTTATTCACATATTAAATATAAAAATAAAAATTTATTAAATAATTATTGTATTGATCACCACCATATAGTTTTTTATTTTTAAGACATAATTTTTATGTTTAAATATTTAACATATATTTTAATAATAATCATAAGGCAAAGAAAATTATAAATCACACAAACATTGTTAAGTATTTAATAAGATAGACAAGTATGTTTGTAATCAATATCCTTGCCAAGTTTTAGAAATTTTTAAATGTGGTGGAAAGTCTTAAGATTGTTCCAAATCTATTGTTTATACTAGGTGTGTAAAAGATAGTAAACATCAATATCTAAAATCAATTTATCAAGTTAAAGATATTCTTTAAAACTTAAGTAAAAATAATGTGTCATACATTCAAATTATTGTAGCACTAGAACTTAGTGTTAATTATTCTTAAATATTATGTATTAAAAATGAGAATATATTTTTTATGTTTTTGAATGTTTATAAATAAAATGTTTTTTTAAAGAAAAATATATCTCAGTTTTACAAAAGAAAATAAACATAATACAAGATATAAATATTATTAGTGGGAGATAAAATATTATCAGGCTTACTCTTGGATAGCCTTGGATCTAAGTAATAATGTGATTCTACATGCTAGTGGGTGAAATATATCAAATAAAGTTCGGATTCAGTTCTCTCATGTGAACTAATTGAATGATTTTAATACTAGACTATTTTATTAGAAGAATATTTTTCAAATGAAAATGAAAGAATCATAATGTATGTAGACGACATAAATTAGTTTTTCTCTCAAAAAATAGTTTTTAGTATGTGGCTTAGGAATTTCAAAATAATATTTAGTGATGACGCTTATTGTGATCTTGCTAGAACCTTTTTTTTAGGATTTATAGCAACTTTTCACACACAATTCAATTTAAAATTTATAGAGTCTAATAACTTACTCAATGAAAAAGTAAGAATGTTGTAGGATTGATTGTTAGAACTTCTACAATATTGGTTTCAATGGGATATGAAGGCAAGGTAAAGAAGAAGATATTAAATAAATCTCAAAGTGCCTCCAAACATAAACAAGGAATACATGAGTAGAAAATGGTTCCAAGAAAATACTTCAACATGATCAAGGAAATTTTAAGAAATAATGAAATAAATACTTGACATGGAAATACAACTAAGAAAGAATGAGAAAGTGGAAAATAATTGTGTTTCATGTTATAAGTAAAAGTAATTATTTATAATCAATACACCTAAAACTTTATACTCTATTTAATATTGGTATTTATACTCAAGAGTATCATAGCATATAACAGTTGAATAGTTTGTATCACAATGTACTCTAACATTTCAAAGGGTTAGATTGTTATACTTAGTAATAAATATGGATATGAAATGAATGGAGTAGGATAAGTTTTCATTAAAAATGCATTCTAGCATTAGCTAAGACTAATTTAGTAGAATACATATAATTTGATAGCAATTTCTATGCTCTCTATTATAGAAATGGAAAGTTCATTACAAAAGGTTCCAAAACAAATATAACATATAGATACCACTTGAAATATTTTACATGGATATGGAGATGTTTTATCCATGAAGAGACCTTTGCATTAAATCACCTTCTCTTGACTTTCCACACATGAAAATATAATAAAATATCCTTGAGCTATCTAGATGAATGGAAACTAAATATCTACAAAAAACCTAACTCCAAACCATAACTGAATAAAAAACGCATGCTTATAGAGAGCTTATATGTACCCCAAAACCAATATGATATTTTTATTGTCAAAATATTGAGGATCTATTAAGCATGTTGATATCTTGAATTTGACATTAAATTCACTTATATTAAGATGACATGCTTATATTTAATAATGTAATAATAGGAAGCCTTGGGATTTATTTCAACGAATAAAGGGAAAAAATTCCCTCATTCATGTTAGAAACTAGCTACAATTGTCACCTTTCATGAGATTATAACCTTTAATAAGTTTAATATAATTACCATTCATTAGATTTGACTTTGTTATGGCTATTACAAATGACACATGAACTTGTTATGTATATCATTTCAATATTGTAATTCATTATTTAATGACCAATGTGCCCTACCTCACCACATTTTATGTAGCCCAAATTTTTTGGTTGAACATTACATCTTATGCCATGTCATCAATATAATTGTTAGTGTCCCCCATAGTTCATTGGTTTGTATATGTCACCAAAACCTCAAGATATACACTTCTATACATGGTTTCTTTATGAAATCATAATAATTCATGGAAAACCATAAAATATTGTTCTTTATATCTTTAAAATACTTGGGTGAAAACCCACTATTATCTTATTTAAACTAGGTTCAATACCAATGGTAGGTGATGACAGGTATATGTGATCAATAGACAATATTCAATGGATAAATACATGAAGCATTAAAAATAATAATTTATGGAAACTTATATATTATCCAATAGCAAGCTTCCATTTTGTCTCTCTTTACTCTAAAACATAGTATCATTTGAAAATTTATGGGGCTACCAAGTTAACATAATAAGCCTACAAGTTTTGTCAACTAGATGATCAATGCACAATATACACTAATTAACTTGAGGCTAATGAGGAGTTACTTCACACATCATATATAAATTGAAGCACTCACGGACCTACAAAATAACCTTGAGATGAATAGTTTGTAACATGCAAGAACTTTACGAACAATATTAGTAGAGATCATGATCCAATATCTAGTGGGTAGTAGCTAAATTGAAGTTTTTTGAAATTAGTTATCTACTAAAGCAATTTATCCATTAGTATATAAATGGTAGGCACATTTCCACTACAAAATATTTAATAATGAATCTAGGTACTTTGTCAGCCCATTGAAAATAATATGTTGTTGCTATGTATAATGAAAACCAACAAAAGATATTCATAAAGTCTAAACATCACTACCAACTAGATATTACTAGTTGATTAATTTAAAAATGGGTGCTTTATGGAACACCACTTTTCTCCAACTAATCATTCAAGGATCTCCTATGGTCCAAAATTGGATTGACTATCAACACAAAGGTGAGTCAATTCTCAACAAGGGGGACCTAGGAAGGTTTCCTTAGCCTTCAAAGGGTTCACCACCAAGAAAAATCTTGGAAAAGACAATTTGATATTCAACTCACAAAACCTAGTAATTCAAGTCAAACAATGAGTGCAAATGAAAAAATTAAGTAACAACAAGTTAGGATGTATGTACCTAGGAAGTTTGGAAATGTGACAAGGATTCTGGAAATGCAAAAATGTTATCAAAATATACTATGGAGTACTAAGATGCCTTTATTGTCTTCTTAGTCCTGCTGATTTTTTTTTTAGGAAACACAAAATCTTCGAAAGTCCGAATAAAATATAAAAGAATCTATGTGAAATACCCTTAGGAGGAATAAGAAATCCTTACTATCTTCTTAATCTAAATTTCTAAAATTTTAGAATGTGATCCTGAGGTCCAAGGTCTACACTTCCTTCTTCTCAGACCTCGGGTCCTAAAACTTCCAGATCTGGCCTGTAGGTGTCTTTCCTTGAAGATGACAACTTTTCAATTTAAGTTTATAACTTTACAACTTTGCACTTCAATTGTTCTTCAAGTCTTCAACCTGAATCTGCAAACACAAACATATAGGAGAGGAAAAATATGTTGATTGTTACTAAATGGGGGTTTGCCTTGGTCAAACCGCTTGTTGGTAATTAAACCTTGGAATGAAATAGAATAATGAGGGAAATTATGAATGAAAAAAGTGTTATGTTGCAACTCACCAGACCCTTGTTATGAAATCTGCAAACTTGTGTGAAGTAGCTAGCTTGAATGTAGATCTTGAATTGAATGAATGCTTGATAGATCTTGACTTGAATTGCTTACTTGAATCAAAACCCTACATCACAAATGTTAGCTTAAAAACACACATGATGCAAGAAGAATGTTTGAATCTTGATGATGGCTCCAAATGCTTGATGAGTTACTCTTGAATGCTCTTGTGAACTCCAATTTTCTATTATGAATTCTTTCACAAAGTCTTAGGTGAAAATGACTAAAAGAACCTTGTATTTATACTTGTCCATACTTAATATCCCGAAATTACACCACAACAAGTGGACATATGAAATCATTAATTAAAGGAGGCTAAATCCCACCAAGATTTGAAATTAAATCCTAAAAATAACCTAAGAGGGATGGAAATGCCCTAGGTGGTGTCTTAGTCTCGAGGCTTGAAACTCAGGGCACATACTCGAAAAAGGGGCCTTTTTAAGGTGTCTTTGAAATCGGGGTCCCAAGACCTTTGGGGGACAAAGACACTCTAGGTGTCTTATTAGTCCCAGACTAAAAACCAAGGACACAACTCAAAATTATTAAATTATCATTTACCCTTCGATGTTTGTCAAGATTAGCAATAAAAAGATATAATTTATTAGGCTTGTGGATGCAAAATAGGACCAATTAAGATATAAACAAGGATAAAAAAAGAAAGGCGGGCCCAAACAAGTGTAAAAATGCAAGGCTATTCATTTCCCTACACTACACTAGTTTGGACCTTAGAAGAGGCACTAAATGGAAGTGATGAGTGGGGAGGCAACCAGTTTGACCCACTATCTACTATGAAGAGAAAACCTCACTAACATAGTTATTATTGATAACATCTAACCAAAAAAATTATTACCATGAGTATAAATATTTAAATGAAATTAAATTAAGTTGTAACCCATTAATAGTAAGAAGTTGTATGTCCCTAACATAAAATTTTAACAAATACTACTTTTTAAATTATATTCAATACACATCAACATATGAACACAAAGATAATCCTCCAATATATTGACAAACTTTAGAATCTCGTCCATATATATGATATATATGTCAATTAAAACTCACAAAAATGATTTGGAATGATATACAAGGTTCTCAAAGATCAACAATATTACTAACTTCTTTATAGAATCCTTGAAGCTCAAATGCAATCTGTGAATGAGAATGCCCCCAAGAACCAAATGGGTTTCACCCTCTAATACTAGTGATTATTTGGCTTCTGTATAGTGACCAGAAAATCCTATGGGTCTTCATCCACAAAAGGGTTTAGACACAAGTGCCCCAAAATTCAAAAAAATGACATAATAATTTGATGCCGCTTACATGAATTGACTCCCTATATTTATATGTTGATAATTTACCTTAAGGAATAGGTCAGCCATGAGCCAAAATTGACGTCAAAGCCCAAAATTTTAATTTCACATGCTACGCTAAGTTAGAATTAAAGCCAAAGTAGATTATTTTAGTGTTAGCATGCCACCCTACATACCTATCCACATGTTTCCCTAGCCCCTTCCTCCTTCCCGAGTGATCCCACAAAGTGGGTTTACAATTTATGAGAGGAACTGATTTTTGCTAAAATCACATATTTTTAGAAACTATAATGATTTAAGCCTTAAAAATTTACATTTTAAGAGGGTTTAATCAAACCGCCTTAGATAAATCCCCCTTGGATATAACCTTGCTAGTTTTCAACCGTACCTATAAATGAGTCTCCTTTACACCTATCAAAATGCTGATAAAAAATCACTTTTGATTTACCTTTTGGGAGATCAAATGAATCCTTTTAAAGATATTTCAAATGATTATGGTAATCCTTGGAACGAGCTATCCAATGAATATAATTTTAATATCTTTTGGTTTTATTATGTATTTATTTTTTTAGTTTGATTAAACATAGGTTTTTCATCGAAAATGAAGGTCTTTGTTCTGCACATGTGAAAAAATAGCAGATTATCAAAAAAAAATTGAAAAATAAGAGTGCACCAAATATTGGAGTCCTTGATCCAACAAAAAAAAATGAATTTTGATATATACAAAAAAAGTTGCGCATTATATGGTCGCGTTATGTCTGAATTGTAATTGGTTTAACTTCAAAACTTGATTACAAAAATATATTCAATTAAAAACTATATAGCCAAGTGGAAGCACAAGATATCGGAGTTACAAATCTAAATTCGAAAGAATTATAATTTTATCCTTCTTGGAAAAAAAATTATGCATTATATGATGTGCATCACTTTTTTAAAATGTTGTTTTATGAAAAAATCCAGTTTTCATGGGAGATGGAAAAACAAGTGCAATCTGATTCCAATAATTTTGAAAAAAATATTTTTAGAATCTAAAGACAAAATGTGATGAGACTCTAGTTTGTATCATCTTCAAATTCCTCATGATTTAGCCAATATAGGCGCCTGAATGTGAAGATTTAGTTATAAAAAAAAAATTCAATGTCCAGTTTGGCCAAAAATTTTAAACCACTATTGTGGGATCACCCTCAGACTGAAACTTTGCAATTGATGATGCATGATTTGAAGGTGTCTTATCCATTATGCTTGTTGAAGTAGGTTCCATTTTCTTGACACAATCATTTATGATAATAATATCTTTTTGATACCTTATCCATTTACCATGATATTTGGGTGTGATGTGTAGGTATCATCATGGATGATATGTTCCAAACTACAAGAAAGAATGTGCTTCTACGGAGGAATGGAGAGGGGTTCCTGAAAGCGATTATGTTCTAGTACATAGAGCCTAGATTAGTGATTTTTTTATGGAAATACCTTCCTAGAATATGACTTTCAACCCATGAGCTCTAGATATGATGTGTGGTTGTTATTGCACATTTTAATTTCCAAACCACAAGTCAGGATGTGCTCGTACAGAGGAATATGGTAGGATTCCTAAATTCTAATATGTAATTATCTTTTTGAAAAAAGGGACATGACAAATCCTCCCTTACCAAAATTTTTTGTCCTTAAGCAATGAAAAGTTTGATGCTCTATAATTTTAGGCCCTTCCCAAGTAGAATCTTCAATTGGAAAATCCCTCCAACTGACAATATATTCAGTTATATTTTAGTTCCTTAGATTTTTTACCCCAGTATTAACCACAACTTGTGGAATAAAGATGAGATTCCCCTCATCATCAAGTGGTGCTAACTCAATAAAATATGATATATTTAATCCCAAAACCTTCTTCAAACATGAAACATGGAAGTCATTATGGATTTTGTTGTCTGTTGGAAGCTCCACCTCATAAGCAACTTATCCAACTTTCTAGATCATGTTGTATGGCTCATAGAACTTAGGCTTGAGATTCTCTTCTCCACCTTTCTTGATAGATGACTATTTATAAGGATGTAACCTTATAAAGACCATATCTCCCACCTCAAAAGACCTTTCTATGTGCTTCCTATCTACGTATATCTTTTTCTTACTCTAGGAAACTTGTAGATGATCTTTGAGTGTTCTCAAAATATCTTGACTTTGATTTACCTAATCACTTATTACCAAAAATCTACTATCTACGAGGACTAGCTCTACAAAGGTTAATACATCATATTCATAGAGCTCTATGAATGGAGACATGCCAATGGGTATGTGATGAGTTGTGTTTTAGTATTACTCTCCCAAATGTAGCTATTTGATTCAAGTAGCTTCTAACTGGTGCAATAATTCCTGAAGTATCCTTCTAACTACTTGTTTACAATTTCAAAATTTCAATCGATTTGTGGATGATAGCTTGTGCTAGTGTGAGCTAAGTATCTAATATATTGAATATCTCCTTCCAAAACTGATTAAGTAACTAGTTGTCTTTGTTGCTAACAATGGATTTTGGTAGCCCATGCAATCATAAAACTTCCTTGAAGAATAGTTCTACAACTTGTAGAGCTTTATAGTCACTAGAGATGGCAAAGAAATGAGCATACTTAGTAAATCTATCCACAACAACATAGATGCATTCTTTTCCTTATGTTTTGGGAAATGTGATGATGAAATCCATGTCTAGATATTCTCCTATTTTTTCTCTAAATGGGAAGAGACTACAGTAACCTAGTTGGAAACTCTTGTTCCCCCTTGTTCTACCGACATGTGACACATTCTCTGATGTGTGAGAGAAAATCCTCATTAATGCCTTTCAAACAAAACCTTTCCTTGATCTTCCGATAAGTTTTTTAGAATCCAAGGTGCCATATAGTTGGAACATTATGGCAATCCTTCAATATCTTCTCTTTTACCTTAGATTCAAAAAACTAGGAACACTCTATTCTTGAAGAGAATCAAATCTTTTGACACCATATATCTGTCATCCTTTCCAGCACCTTCTAGAATTCCAATAGAAAAAAGGATCCTTACTATACTCCTTCATGATGGAATCCTTTCAATCAGTTGATGTGATGGACACATGACATGTAGTGTAGGTTTTCGAGAGAGTGCATTCGCCACAATATTCATCTTTCCCTTGATATTCAATATCAAAATCATATTCTTGTTGTTTATTCACCCATTTTTGTTGTCTTTCATTCAAATTTTGTTGGCTTAGGAATAATTTCAGACTGTTATGGTCTGTCTCAAACACAAATCTTCTGCACACCAAGTATTTCTAGAACTTCTCCATGGCATGCATTATAGCTAGCATCTCTTTATCATATATATGAGATATATTTTCATTGTCCCTTAATTTCCTACTTTCAAATGCTATGGGGTGTAATTTCTGGGATAGTACCAATCCAATTCCTTCATCAAAAGCATCCCATTCTACAACAAATGAAAGTAAGAAATCAAGAATATCAAGAACTAGACAAGAAATCATTACCTCTTTTATCTTCTCAAAGGTTCTAAGTTGTGTTTCCTTTGTCTACTCAAAATCTCTTGCTTTCGTCAGATTGGTGAGTGGTGTTGTAGTATGAGAAAATCCTTTGATAAACCTCTAGTAATAGCTACACACTTCAAAGAAAAATCTTAGTTGGGACAATTTTGTAGGCTGTGGCCAATCTAGAATGGCTTGGATCTTCTACTGATCAACTTAAACTCCTTTAGAACTTATGACGTGTCCCAAATATAATATCCTTGTTGATCAAAATTCACATTTGGACATCTTTGCAGAGAGATATTGTTTCTTATAATTCCCAAGACTAAATCCAAATGCTTCAAATGTTCTTCCCATATTTTGCTATAGATTATAATATCATAAAGGAAAACCAACACAAACTTCCTCAAGTGCTTACTGAAACCATGATTCATGCATGATTGGAAAGAAAGTTTTTCAGAGCATTAGTGAGACCAAAGGGTATAACCAAGAACTCAAAATACCAATAGTGACACCGAAAAGCAGTCTTCTATAGATATTCTTCCCTCATGCGGATCTAGTGGTATCCAAACCTCAAATCAATCTTTGAGAATTATACTATACAATGTGTCTCTTTAATGATCTCATCCTTATGTGGTATAGAATATTGATTCTTAATGGCCTTCTTATTCAATTTCCAGTAGTCTAGTCCACCTGCAAGGTACCATCCTTCTTCTTTACCAACATCACAAAGGATGGGAGCTTGGTCTATTGTAGCATGTATCTAACAACTCCTTTATTTATTTCTCAATCTCATCTTTATACATTTGGGAATGATGGTAAGGAGTGGTCATAACCAATTTTGATCTTGGTTGAATTTATATGATGTGATGGAAACCTCTATTTGGTGGCAATCTAAGAGGCATGTCACTGAAAACCAAACTATGCTTATCTAAAATCTATTGCATATCCATATGAACTTGATCATTCTTACCTTCAAAAGAGTATTTTAAATCACCAAACAACTAGCAGTTGAAGCAACTTGATTCTTCCAAAAGACCGTTTCCATTCTCCTAGTCGATACTACTTGTGAACCTCCATTAGCCATTCCCTTTAGAGCCACATCCTTTCCATTAGATTTAAACTTGAGTTCCATCATTTGGTAGTTTGTAGTGTACTCATCCAATGAATGTAACCATTGCACACACCCAAAATTACATCAATTTCACCCAAAACTCAAAACTCAAATTTTGGAAAAATAAATAAAAATAATTTATATCATTGGATTTAGACATCCTTATTTATGTAATTTTGCTTTGTGTTACATATAAATGTCATAGAGGGTAATTTATTTGGGTTGCTTTCCCCTTTGAATCTAGCAACACAAATTTTGAGGGGGAATGTAAATGTAAGTACTCCTCAATCACCTCATTACTTAAACCTAGTGCATTGAAACCACATCTAAAAAGGATATCTCAAATCATCAAATAATTCCTAGGTTTAACTAGAGTAGAGACTTATTGTTCAATCCACTTCTCTCTTTCTAGCTTGATTCACTTGAGAGCATCAACTAGATTTTTAGAGTTAGAGAGTTAGGCCTCTCCTAAATAACTCAATTTTTCTTCTATTTTAACTTTCTTACTTTTCTTATTCTTTCCTTTCTTTTTTATAGTATTTGATTCACCCATTTTTATATTAAAAATTTTAACACAAGGTTTTCTTTCTAATAGCTTCTTGCATAGTAGGCCATACACCCTAGTGGTTTAAAAATTCTCTAATATCATGTATAATAAACCTACTAGTTCATTAACTAAACAAACACTCTAAATTTATTATTTTTAAAATAAGTTCATTAACTAAACAAGCTTCCAATTTAGAAAAATGTCCATAATGTGTATTTGTAGTGTTATCCCTTAATGTAAGAACAATAATGGGTGATGGTGAGATGGATGTAAGCATGTAAGTATGACATAAGTATATTCATGTAGTATAAGACTATAAAAGTACCTGTAATGCCCCGCCAAGTGACCTTAAAGGAAGTTGCAATTAACATCATAAGCGAACCGATTTTTTTTTATAAAGTGCATTTAACATACACATTCACTTACTAATTAACAACAACTTCTAAGGCTACAAGGTTAGGATTACTTTAACCCACACATACATATTACATATAACCATAGCAGTCTGAACTTTATGAAATAAACATCATACATCATAAGAATACCACATAACATAATAAGATAATCAACCAAGATACAATCTCATAAACATTATCTTAATTCAATAGTTACATCACTCATTCCCAGAATGAGACACTAGTACAAATGTATTACAATTACATAATGTTACCTCATAAACATAAGAGGGATAAAATAACTTATACAAGTTAAAATATTACAATGCAAGTAATTACAACAAGAACCACGAGCTGTCCATCTGGATGTCTCGCCACCAAGTACTGAAGATAGATGGGGACCCAACGGTTTTGGTGCATATTCCACCCTACCAATGTGGTACCCGAAGGCCCACCCCCCATGCTAGGAGATAGTAACAAAGTAACATGGACAAAGATCTACTACCTCTAACCAAAGGCAGACTCATACTGACTCAAACTGACATAACCAAATAAATGCCATCAACAAGTACAACTCATTCACCATACAAGTACGAATCAAGTACAACTCAAGTACAATACAAATACAATACAAGTACAACTCCAACATCATTGACATAGGTCACATTGCTTCTAGACATAATAATAATCAAGTATGTTCACAGAACCATACACATAAAACAATTAACAACAGTTGTCCTAGATAGAGTGTCATCACAAGGTTTGTCATGAGATCTCCTCTAGGCATTCTTCATAGGCTCTGACACAAGTAATCTTGGTGGCTTCAACCGAATCCCGGCACTAATACTCACTCAAGTGGAATCAACTACCTCTTGCAAGGACAAGATAGTTGATCTTACCATTCCAGGACTTCTCATTCATCCCAAGTCTAAACGAGCCCTTGTGTCTATGAGTGAGGATTAAATTATTTTGATTAGTGTGAACTGCATCCTAATCATCTAAGTACATTAATTTAATTATCACTTGATTAACTCACTTTTGAAGGTTATTCGATTTACCACTTTGGGCTCCGGCCCCTAACAAAAGCCACTCTTCTAATCGACAACACACACCCAAACAATCCACCAAGGGAAACACAAGTGCATACCAACTAGGCATCATAATCCACTCCAACACAAGGAGGATACAAATAATAGAACTCACTCCAAACATCTTGGAGGCAACAAACACATAGTCCACTCCTTTCATAGGAGGCAACAAGATGAAACCACATCACAAGGTCACTCCATACAAGGAGACACGGATCCCATAATCCGCTCCTAAACCAAGGAGGTGCAAACATCCCCGTTCATGAAAATCGGGTAAAACTGAAAAGATGCCATGCACTACCCAAGGGAAAACAACTGGATGGCATAAAGATTCAACAACCCTTATCCTCTAAGTTCTTCTGGAAGACTTATAATTTAGGACTAACACTAAATCCCAAAACCAACAATGCAACTTGACGACATAGCAACAAAAGCATTCAAGTCATTAATCAAATCTAATATTTGGATTTCCTAAATCCATACTCATTCAATAGGTAGTGTTGACAAAGTCAAAGACACGATAACTAGATCATCTAAAATAATTATAGCCTCTATTTCCCCTTTCATTATTGAAAATCTAAAACAATTAAAATTACTTCCCTTTACTGAATACAGAGAATTAAATCCTTTAAGATAATCATGAGGAAGATACTACTTTTGGATATACTAAATCCATATCTCTTTCATAATCCAATCACAATGATTCAATTAATCTAAATAGAAATTAATAAATAACATAATTGATTGCCTCATCAATAAAACAACTTCTTAATTTACTTTTAAATCGACACAAATCCATGCAAGTAAACACTTTCCATTTCCTAACCAAATCTTACGTCTCATTCAATTTTCTATTTAAAATATTCAGTCACTTTAATATAATAACATATTGTTTCTCATAATTAAATTTTAAATTATGCATTCTTTAAATCAAATATTTAACTCCTTCAATTAATTTTAACATGCCATTTTAAAATAAACAATAATTTCCCCATATGTTTATAATTTTAATTCCACTAATCTAATATACAAATTTTATTTAAAATAATATAAATAAATATAATGCTTTAGTATTATAAATTATAATATAAAATATTATTAAATAATATTTTAATATTATAATAACAATACATAAAATATTAATATTTATAAATATCAATTTATTATTATTTTATTTTCAGAACAGCCATGGGAAAAATAACTTAACAGCAGTGTCATGTTTCAATCATAACTCAAAATCTACGATCTGGGTATTTACGATTTTTTGACAGGGATAAGAAAATTTCAAAATGCAAAAACCCTTTAAATTTTCTGACAACTCAGTTTGTGAAAGTGAAGTTATAGGCGACGCAACCAGACCATTTTACCATGAAAATATAACTATACTGCATATTTTAATATCCGATTTTTAATGATAAACAGAGGGTTTCATTTTCTAAAAAAATTCTAAATGCATTGTTCAATCTCTATGTTTGATTTCAATAACAACAAAATCGATTTCCCCAAATAATTTTAATTCAACTAAGGTTTTCACAATTTTCACTCAAGAATTTTCATAAGCAAAGGCTGTAAATTTGTTTAATTCTTTTCTTCTAATATCAAATTTATTTTCTAAAACAGATTTAACAAACAAATCTTTAATCATTACTATTTTAAAGAAAAACAATCAAGAACAATAAAACACAAAGAGGAAAACCTGGTATAAGAAGCTACAGGAAGAGATGAATTTCTGATGCAAGCTTCCTCCAAAGATTTCCTGAATTTTCTTCAATTCTCTAATGAATCCAATCCAAAACCAAACAAATGCAAACAATCTTTCATTCAATCAATTCTACAATCAAAACCTTCTTCAAACCCTTGTGCAAATTTTCCAAAATTTCTTCCCTACTGTAAAAATGTATTTTTCTAAAAACTTTTCTGCCCTAAAATTAAAATATGTATTCTTTATAAATCAAAAATACTTAATACAACCCTAATTCACATTACATGCAAATTAGATATTTCAATTTCAATTTCAATTTTTACAACCCTAATTCACATTACATGCAAATTAGATATTTCAATTTCAATTTTTACAACCCACTTTCAATTTAAAATGCAATTTGAAATAATAAATTAATTTCCAAAGTTGCAACTAATTTTCCAAATAAACATTTAATTACAATTTCTAATTTAATTCCCACACGTTGGAATTAAATTCCAAAATTAATTCTAATTCTTTTATTTCCTTTCATTCTCTTGCATCACGTTTAATTAATTAATTTAATTATTTAATAACTAAATTCAACCCCCTTGGATTAAATTTAATTAATTAAATAATTTAAATATAATTAATTAATTTAAATATCAACTTTTATCCACATTGCATTATTTAAATTAAATAACCATCAACATGATTTAAATACAATTATTCTAAATATCTATTTCCAAATCAATAATCCTTCAGAATTAAATAACATTAAAGCGAGACAGACAATGAATCGACACACACAACTGATGACACACTAAGGCTAGGGTGTAAACTTGACACATGTTACCTAGCTACTATCTCCCATTCAACTTAACCATTGGATCGACACGCTCAAACCTGTGAAACTAGGTGGAGTCGGTGTCATGTACCTGCAATCCTGCAACCAAGTAAACAACATCATACAATATATCTAGCATATAATACACACCGTGAAGAAGAAATTACGGATTCGCAGAGCGCTCACAAGCGAGTGATGTGAAACCGTCCTCTTCACCAATACACTCATTGAAACTGACACTTCCATCATAATTCTAATAATTTCATAATAATATCTCATGCTAACTCTACTACATCATTAATCCATAATGCAAGTGAAACAATAATCAGATAACTACATCCCACAATAATAGTTGCCGCTCAATAGTAACGATCAAAACATCATAACAAAATATATTCAGTATCAAAGTAACTGCAACCAAACATCACATAACGCAAACCAAACAAGAAGCAAAACGTAGGGGTATTACAATACCACAAAGTGATTACATAAGTAATGATCCATAACATGCATTATAACAATTACAAATATACAATGTAAGATGTAAGAACATGAAATCATGGTATAATCATAAGGTATATTTAATGTATATGTGTTCTTTAATGACTATCATAATTTTCTAGCCATAAGAATAGAAGAAGTTTCTAGCTATAATGTAGACTTAACTTGATGATGGTCTAAATCCTCCTAATGTATGGAATGATTTCAAAGGAAAATTGATTAGTGTATATAATGTGAAGTCTATGTTGTGAAAATTGGCTTTATAACTACCAATTGCATTTGTTTGAAAGTTTAGAAACTCTTTTGAATAAAATCTTCCTATTTACATATTTTGCAATCATGGCATTCCATGAGATAATATTTCTTTGAGACATTTTGTGAAGCATTATATAAGTTCCTTGTCTTTGCTTTAAAAGTTAACATTCATGCCTACCAAGTCAAATGCAACTACAACATTTGATAAAATTACACCATCTTAAATGCTTTTATGGATGCCAAATATCTAATCAAGTAATGGTATATTAAATTTTCAATGAGTTTACTTCAAATAAGGTAATTTTGATCCCTAGATTCATGAGCTCAAGTAGCATGGTTAAGAATCTAAGGCCCCTATTCAAAAAAAATGATTTTCTATATTTGTCTACTAGACCAATTACAACTATAGCATTTCACTAAAAAAATTATCCTTTATGTTTTGGTTGATGACAAAAAAATTAACCAAATAATCACATATTAGAATTTACAATGAACATCACTTCAAATGAAATAATTTTGAACCCTAAATAAAGACTATTAAAACAAATTAGGAAAAAAATACTAAAATTTGATTATAACTCCCAATATAATAATTAAATGATAAATTATAACAAATAAATACATAAATAAAACCCAAATGTATATTTTTGTCATTATCAAAGTACTTCTTTAGTAGTCAACAATATTTGGAATAATGCTCAAG
The DNA here is from genome assembly GCA_007115665.2 of Sequoiadendron giganteum. Lineage (NCBI taxonomy): Eukaryota > Viridiplantae > Streptophyta > Pinopsida > Cupressales > Cupressaceae > Sequoiadendron > Sequoiadendron giganteum. Next base: position 197,568,806 of record CM021102.1, read on the forward strand.
GATTCACAATCAATATGTTTATCATCTCTTTAAGTGTAAACTCAACCACAAGTTTTTTAAAACGTTAAAATGTCACATCCTTGTAGTATAGCAAATTGCGCTTAGATAGTTGTAGGTGGAGGAGGAGCGAAAGGTGGCGGGGACACCAACCACGATGAAGACAAGGATTCTACGTGGCAGTTAAGAGATGTCACGGAACCCATATTTTTCTTTGTTTTGATAACATCGTTGGACTATAGTAATAAATAGGTGTCTTGGATAAAATAGACTCTAAAGCTATAGATATAATGACATTAACCTAATCAAAACGAAAACAACCTTATTGCCTCACTTTATGCACTACTCTACCATGTTGAATGGACAAAATCCTCTATCTATTTGAAAGAAATCTGAATTAGGGTTTTTAGTTTAGGTTTCACATTGACTTGAGGCAGTGGAATGGTATTGTTGAGACATTGGAAGGGCCAAAAGAAATGGTCCACATCATTTATTATTTAAAAAATAGAAAGAAACTATTATGAGATGACCATTTTTATCAAATTTATTCATTGTATAATATTCCATCTAACAATTAATTATTGTACTTAGATATATTAAACAATATTATTTTAATATATAAATATTGAAATGTCACTTCAAATATTATTTAAATTCTTTTTTTCTTCGTAAATTTAGAGATTTGTGATCTTATTTTATATATATAAATGGAAATTAAATAGGGTTATTAACTGAAATATGACAACTTTACTTGAAAGTCTAAACATATTATTTAAAAATTTAAATATAATAATTTTTTCTCTCTTAACTATATATGCTAAAATTTATATTATTTTATATAAGAATTTGAAACTAAGTTGTAGTAGTCTAAGTGATTTCTAATTTGATGTAATTTGGATAAACTAGTTGCATCTTGATTCATTTCTAGACCTATTATGTAAATGAACAACTTTATATCTTGGACTTCTTTTTATGCATTGCAAAGTTCTTTAAAAGGAGAATCCTTAAAGAAGGACTCTAGCTACTTCACATTCAAGCCTAAGGGGTAATCCCCTTCATTTATACTTAGGAAATTTCCTACATTATATTTATTTCTCCTAGCAATTCTTGAAATCTTGCCTCAAGTTTCTAAAATGTTTTCATAGAAACCATCCCATGAAAGTCTCCCAACCACTAGTAGGGTACCCCCAAAGAAATGTAAGGCCACTTAAACAATATTTTATAAAATCACATGATATTTATCTTTGATATAGTCATGTTCTCAATATTTCACCATCTATATTTTATCATTTATAAAATATAATAAATTTAAGACAAACACATAAGAGATATGCAAACTTACCGAAGTACTTTATAGCCTCTTTTAAGAAGTATTCTTCTAGAGCCTCTTTGATGGCTACTTTAATACCACTACCTTAGTTAACAAATTATTTTTCTATCCTTAAGTCCATGTTCTTCTTATAAAACATCATTTGTTGGTTTTCCTAATCAAATGGATATTAGGCTCCATGAAAAAAATCTAGGATATGTAATGTAAATATAAAATTGAAATTTCTTATATTCAAGATTTCATATATTTTAATTCTATCTTAAACAATGTCTTAAAATTAATAACCACCTCAATATTAAGTGATCTACATTTATAAATGGATGTTGCAAGTGAAAGAAAAACACTTTTCCTAGTCCTTAATAACCATTGTTAGATGAGGGGAGTACACTCTCATTAAATAATTTGAGAGATTCCAACAATGGCCAGGTCTCTTGAAAAATATTTACATGTTTTAGGTTAAATGATTTGAGAGATTCCGACAAAGGCTAGGTCTATTGAAGAATATTTATAATTTTCTAATTAAATAATTTTTATGTTCTAAGAAAGGGAGAGAATCACAACTGAATCTCTTTCAATTTTATTGAATCAATGTTGGCTCAGAATATACATTTGTGTCACCTTTTATGAAGGAAAAGGGCAACAAATTTTATTTATTTAGTTTGAAGCACCTAAAGCTAGTATATATTTAAAAATATAAAATAATGAAATTTAGATATTTTTATTTAATTTATGACTATATTTTTAAAAATAATATATATTTTTGGTATGGTTTTTTTGGAAAAATATTAGTACTATTTAATTGGTCAAAGAGTGAGGTAGATGCAACATCAAAAAAATGTAACAAATCTATTTTTTTCTTTTTATAAATGTGATGCCCTAGTGCTTGGAAAAAAAAAATGATAAATATTTATCTAATATTAAGTTGAAATTTGTAGGTCCAAAAAAGAGCACTTTGGAGTGATGATAAAAAAAATTGGTTCTTGTTTATCAAAATTGTTTGAAAAAGAATCAACTTGACTCTAGGAATATATCCTCTATTGCAACTAGTTTATCAAAATTTTAACTATTTCTTGGTAATGGAGTCAACCTTAACATGACCTAGTTTTCATCAAAATTTGAAAATAATTAGTAAATAAAATTAAAATATGATAAAATTTATATTTAATTTTTTTATATGAAAATCAACAAAAAGGTTTCAAAATGCCAATTGCATGTGTAAATATCCCTTAAATGGGTTCAATCTAGCTAGGATTGGGCCTAGTTGGGTTGAATCTCACAAGCATGAGAGATCAAATTTGTGTTTTTATATTGAAGGCAAGTTTAGTTGTACGTACTTGGGCCAAATCTCCGTGTTTGATGTAAATTCCATGTATGTTCCATGTGAAGGTCGCTACAATCATTTATTTAGCTAAACTATTAAAAAAGTGACTTGCCCAAAAGGGTGAAGCAATTGTGTTTTTTCATCCTACAAGATAATCAAGCTACCTCAAGATTAAGGACCAAAGTAGAAGATTCAAGTTTTTTATCGGTACTATAATTGATTCTCCTTGAGGTAATTTTTTCAAACATGAACATATTAGAGAATATAATCACACATATACCCCGTAAAATACGTAGATTACCTTTCATGTCTCCATAAAAGTTTAATTTATATGACACAAGATGAGGTGGAAGATATTTGATATTTTCCCACTTAAGGGGAGGCTAGACTAAACTATAAGAACCTATTAAGAAGGGTAAGATTTAAATATTTCTAGATAATATTTACTTATTGCAAGGGGAAAGGATATGATTCTTCAAATACTTTTCTCTTACTCTACTCATCATCAACCTAGAAATAGCTAATTCTAATCTTGAAAGTACCCTAGTTTACAAAGAGAGTAGTTTCTCGAAATATTTCCATATCTATTTCTTTCAAAATATGATAGATGAACACAAAGGAGCTAATAACCTAAAAAAAGGGAAGTTTCCCTTTAGTTTTAGTAGGGACCAACATTTGAATAATTAGAGAAGAGTTTTATGGAATGTCCTAGACCACTTTAGATAAGTATGGATCTATGTCAATTATTTATAGGAAAGGATTAGTGAAGGTGAATACAATATCCCAATTTAATTTACTACTCATAAAGACCACACCTAAATGGGATAGAGTATCTTCACTAAACATTAGTCAATAATCTATTAAAAGAATATTTTAAAATGATGCTTAGGTAGATGATCCACCCTTAGACAAGTATTATTAATGCTAGCATTTGATAGCTATCCAATGATTATCATTAATTTTATTGATAAAAGATAGGTATCATAACCTTATTGTGTCGAATTTGAACTTAAAGAAATGAAATTGAGTATCATATATTTCTTGACCAATGTGAACCTTTATTTTGTCTAGGACCATCCTCAAAAGAGAATCCTAGGGTTCTAAACACCACATTATAGATATCTTCCCAAATAAAAATCTACAATCCCCCTCTTATATTTATAGAAAACAAGATCCCAAAAACTTACCTCATTCATTACCCAAATTATCTCTAGTTCCCCTTAAGTATTCACTATCATTTAGGAGAGAATTTTCAATCTATGATATCTCTAAGAATTTATATTTTCTTCTATTCTTTATCCCCTATATTAGGTAGCTAGTTATAATTGGCTTGCATTTGTATGAAACTCTTAGGAAGTTGGGAGTAGTGTATATTCTCACTACCCAGTGATTCCAAGTATTTCATCCAAATGAAAATTATCCCTTTTATTGTGGATTTAAAGTGAAAATTTGAAACATGTTTTTCCCTAGAGCTTTGTTATAGGCAATTAAATATTTATAACAAATACATTGTACCCCTATGGGTGGGAATTTTTTTCTCAAATTATTAAAGTAAATGTTTTCTTATATTCTTTACCATCCCAAAGAAAATATTGCATGATCTTGTTTAATACATTGAAAGATCTCAAAGGAGTGTTTCACGCCAACATTAGATAAGTAGGAAAGGTCATTAAGACTATATTTATAATCACTAATCTCTCTTTAAATGTTATATTTTACTTTCCATGAAGAAAGTATAGATTGATAGGATTCTATCAATTATGAGAATATTTTTATGCTTTGAAAAATAAAACGGATCCTATACGTACTTGCTAGGGTTCTTCCTATTTTTGAAGATTAATTTAGCTAGGATTAATTAGCATGTTCTCTATAGGAACCTTAAAAATAAAAATAAAAATATTTATCTTTATTGATAAAATAACATAATTCATTTGAATAGACACTTATATTATCCTTCAAACTGGAAGCTTCAATGAAGCTTTCCTTATATAAACAAATCTATGCATTTTGCAAACTAGAATTGTATGAAAGCTTTCAAACCATCTACAACAATGCCTCTCCAGCTCTCCCATTCAAGGTTTAGTAGATGTTTTTAGTAAGATAAGGGGTTATAAATTGAAGGTACCATCTAATGAGTTAAACATAATTTAAAACATTCTTTGAAATAGAACTCGAGCATAGCTACAACAATTTATGTGGTAAAATAGTCAAAGGGATAATATATTTTAGTGACATGAAGTATTTAGGTCAAGAAATGAACAATGGAGTGGAGTATGAATAACTAAGATTAGTAATATAGGTGACATGTTTAGAAATTTATATAGTGATAGAAATAGAAGGAGACTCTCAAATATTGATGAATGTAATAAATAAACCATGCTACTTAAATTGGAAGCATAAGATAACAATAGAGGAAATTTAATATTTTCTAAATAAATTTGACAATGTGTAGGTTTTCCATTGTTATAGAGAGCATAATGACATAACTAATATCATGATAAACCAAGATATAAAACTAATACATTATACTGTAATATATTTTATTGGCCAAGTTTGAAGAATATTAGCAATGACGAGAACCCTCAATGAGAAAAGATGATGTAGTGTGAATAATAACAACAAGGTACTATGGAAATCTTATATACCTTTTATATGTATAGTAGGAGGTTGTAAACTCATGAAAACATATATCATAATACAATAGAAGAAACTAAGGAAAGTGAAGTATAAAGGATTATTATTTCTTAATGGTAGTGTTGGTGTTTAAATGTGGTGACATCTATATAGGATACAATTAATATTTTATTTTATGTCCTAGTAATTAGTCACCATTTAAGGAAAATAGTCAATAAATCTAATACCAAAAAATAAGTTTTTAAAAGATATTTGGGTTTCGATAGTATTGACAATGGTAAGTTTTGAACTCACATAGCTATGTTTAAAATTTTTATAGGAAGCTTCAAATAGTAACTTTGAATAAGGTAATTTGAGAGAGAATTCAATCCCTTTTAGTACATCTATAAATAAATGATTTTTATGAGGAAGTGGAAATGATGGAGGTAAAAGAAGAGATTCCCATAATGAATGGAAAACATTTACAAAAAATGGAAGTTGTAGATGTGGAATTTAAGGTGATGCAAGAGGAGCTAGGAGCTCTTATGGAGTATGCTCATACACTTGAAGGATTTTTCATAGACCTTGAATTGACCATAAAAATGTCCTAATCACACATCATAAATGAAATTCATATATTTTGAGTGCATCTACTCTACTACTATTTAAAAACAATATGCTTACTATGATGACTACAAAAGTGGAAATAATGTCTGAAATTCGGTTTATTGGGATGTTAAAGATAATAAGGATATTTTTTTAATAGTGGAGCTTGGGATTGTCTTATCCTATGGAATTTATAATAGATCCCATGCTTTTTGGCACTTAATTTAAGATACAGGTGGATTGGCTAGTTGGGGAGTTATTGAAATTCTATGGAAAGGTGATGTTTCTTTTCTACGATGATAAGGATAGGGATTCTTAATTTTTTTCATTATTATTTATGTTTGCTCTATTGGGTGCCTTGGCCCTATGATATCTTTTGGAAAATTCAATGGTCTAGGTGTTTATAGCTATGTTACTTATCTACTTTTTTTGTTATATGTATGGTAATGTTTAATCTTTCTTATCCCTACTAGACTTGCATATAGGGATTTCATGTATGTTATATTCTTTGCATGGTTTATTGGTAGCTGGAATATGCCCTATATACAAGACCATAGTATTGTATCAAAAAATACCTTTTCAACTCAGCCTATGATATGCTAGACTTATCAATATCTAGAAAACCTTTGCCATCAAGATGAATTGAGAAGGTGAAAGAGGGTTTCCCTCTTCAAGGCCATGTGATGGATCAATGAATCCCATCTATCCATATTAGTTGATATAAAGAGTTTACTATTTGAGATTGAACTAAATATCCTTATGAACCACCATAATAATATAACCATAAATATTTCCATGAATTTAATTAGGAAGCTCTAATTTACTTGATCATAGGCCTTGATTATGTTGAGATTAACCAATATACTAATAAACCTCACTATTGTAATAGAATGGATGGCATTATTCCTTCTAAAGTAGCTATGCCAAGTATAAATCTCCTTTCTCATTGATATAAAAAAATGTAAGAAGGATTTTGAGTCTATTGGTCAATAACATAAAGATTATATTATAGATTATGTTATGATGTGAGATGGTCCTAAATTCAATGGGAAAAAAAAAATTGATTTATGAAATAGAGTAATAAATCTAGAATTTATGGCCTTTAGGACCTTCTTTGACTATGCAACTTCATTTCTAGATAGTATTACATCTTTACTTTCTATTTTCTAAAAAAATTGATGAATGTATTTGTGAATCCATGAGGTCTATCATCACTATATGGTTGTATTTGAAATAAGGAAAATTTGATTTCCCATTTGATAGGTTACAGTGAGGATTTTATTCTTATCTATAGTGATAATTTGTCAAATAGATTAAAAAATATTATTCTAAGCCTAGATATTTAAGGGATCTTCGACCCTTAAGAGAAATTGAAAGGAGGATCTAGGGCCTTTATTTTAATATTTTAAAAAATCCTCCAAGAGCATCCCTTTTCTATCGTGGATAGAAGTGGTTCTATTAATATTGTGAAAAGCTCTTATGGAGCTATGAAAAATAGTGGTGTTCTTATCTCTCTATTTCAACTAAATCTTCTTTGATTTTTGCATCCAATATATATATTTTTCTCTTAGTTGGACTTCCAAAATGTTGCAAGTAGGAACTTTTATTTATCAAATAAAACCTAAACCATAGTAGAGATTAGAAAATTTTCATATAAAATAAATAGTTCCACTTCAATTATTTCCCTCTTAACAAAGATACTTTCAATTTTTTTGGTGTTCCAATCTTTAAAAAGAGACTTAAGAGCAATAATACTTTTTTACTAAGGAGAAATTTTTGGATCCACTAAATTTTGGGAATCCTTCTCACCATGTTTTGACTAAATAAAATAAATGAAGACCACAGAACCATATTTTTTCTTACTTAAATAGAGATTCAAGGTTGGGGTGATCACCTAAGATGTCTGGAAAAATAGGGAAGTGATCTAAGCCTAAATAATCTATGGAATCATATATTTAAATAGCTAATCTATTCCAAGTTAAATTAGGGAAATGAAAAACATTCCCAATCATTCTGCAATATCATTGAACCACATACTCTTGTTTTCTAAGTGAAAGAGTCACTTTTGGGCTCAATATCCAAAAACCTATTGTGTTTCACATAGGAGGTAAAGTGTATTTGGGATTGTGTTTATGTGGAAATGCCTCCCCTTTTATCTATGGAGCTTATAACTACATCAAAGTCACCCATCAAGAAGAAGAGGTCAATGTGAATTGTATCAATTATTGATGTCAATCGATCCCACATTATTTCTTTAAAAAAGTTCCTAATAGAGCCATGCATACTAAACAATTAAACAACTTTTTGTTTATAGACAAAGCATCTTACTTGATGAAATTTTCAACTGAGATCTTATCCAATAACATCAATGTCCACTTATGGGTTGTACTAAAGGAGACCTAATCTTAAGAACACATGTGCTTCTTTAATCTCTAAATTTTTTTCTTGCATTAAATTATATCTGTCTTTTGTATTTCTAATTAATTCTTGGAAGTCCCTAATATTCCAAGGATATTCTTTGCAATGTTTGGGTGCTTTTCATCCCTAAAATTTGGTCTCTCTAGGTCCTTAAATGACTTCCCCATTCATAATATTAGCTCCTAATGTTCTGCTCCTTTCTTCTCCTAACCCATAATTAGTTTTTGCTTTAAGGTATTTCATTTGTGCAATAGGGAGGATATGGTTGGAGACCAAATTTTTATCTTCCTTAAATATCCTCCGGAATTGGATTATTGTCTTCAACCAAATTGTCATTCTAGGTTACTATTAAGGCCTTTGAATTCTCCTCTAAGAATATCTGGTTTTTGGCCGGTGTGTTTAGTGGTGGCTGAACAAAAACTTCCATCTCTTCCGAATGAGTGCTCATTGGCCTCGAGGGCTGCATGAAATCCTTAGCAAAGGGAGGAGTTTCTTCAGGAAGATGTAGAGAAAAGGGTTTTCCTGGCGAAACATAATTTGAATTGTCTTCCCTGGGAGGCCTTTTCCACTTCTCTCTGGAAGATATAAATTATCTTTCTCTATCCATTTTCAGACCTCCAGCTGTTAGTTCCTAGGGCAATCCATGCTTGGGTGATTCTGCTCTTGACATAATAAGCATAAGTGGGACCTTCCCACCGATTGCTTCGAAATTCCTATCTCAGATTCAAAGAGAATATGATCAGATAAAAGCAAGAAAATGTCCTTTTCAAAAACATAGGCTAGAATACACCCTTGAACCACTATTCATAACATTGTCATACACACAATAGATGTAACTGACAAAATTTCCACTCAGTTCGAACATTGAAGTCTCCCAGTATTCCTCTAGAAGATTGTAGAGACGTAGCCAGATCAGAAACTTCTTGATTTGACATATTAAACGATCAAAATTCGTGTTCCACTCCTAAAGGAAGAGACCCGCACTGTCCATCATCCTGCATGGTCCCCAATTCATGATTCTGTCTTTGTCTTCTTTGTTGAGGTAGGAAACCAAAAAAACCCTTTGGGAGAAATTTAGCAGTATAGTCCTTGTCATATTTTAACTTGGATCAATTTCTCCACGCCAATCGTAGCAGGCCAGATGCCATCGACTTTGCCAATGACAGAAAGGTTGGTAAGGGATTGCTCCTTTTTTCCCACAATTCTGATTTCCGGCTTTTATTCAATCACTGTGAATTTCAAATCCATTTGCCATTTCTTCTGATTCGCTTCAAGCGGAATGTCGGTAAAGGAAGTTTTAGAAAGGAAGAAATCCATTAAAAATTCTCTTCCGAAGAAAAAGTTTGGTGAGATTCGCCATACTGCTGCAGTGAGTGGCTCCCCATCGCGATTGTCCTTTAAAAATTAAGTGAAAGAAGTGTCTTCCTATTGGACTATTCTATCTTTAGTGCAATGTTTTCAATAAAGTAACATTGCTTCCTATATGTATAACTATTAAAATGTTTAGTTTGATATTCAGGTATTTTTTCATATTGAAAAATCTCAAGTAAAAAAGAATTGATAAAGACATTAGACTATAAACTTCATTTTCATTATATGTTTTAAAATATATTAAACTTGATAAGAAAATTTCCTTCGAAAAATTTGTAAGAGTAAAGAGAAAACTAATTTCAATGAAAGTAAAATAAATAAACACATTTCTCCCAGTCAACCAAATATAAAAGACACCACAAATATAATATTTATAAGAAAGAAATAAATTGCATAAGAAAAAGCATAAAACCATGACATCATTTTACTGGAGTGTTAGAAACATGACTAACTCAAAACAAATTTTCTCGCTTTCAACCACAGTGTAGATGAACACGATTTCCCAATTCAGTTACAACATGATGTTTTCCACTATATAGTTTATATTTTGGTAAGTTCATGAAATTCTTAGCATTTACATTAATTACACTAGATTTTTGAGTAATCCGTTTCTATACATGTGATAAAAACCTCCATGATTATTGTTCTAGTTAAGAAGCAGATGAAGAGAGTACGTTAGATGGAGGAGTTGCAGCAGTTCTCAAAGCAGCTGGATCTGTAACAGCTTCTCCCCATTTCCTTTGATCAGAAGTGGGTACCATATTATTTGCTCCGTTACTTGTTCCTCCAACAGATTGGTTTCCTTGACTAATAATGGAGGCAATGGCATTTACAACGGCATCTGTAAAATTAGGATCTGAGCTAATGGCGGCAGTTGCTGAACTGACTTTATCTGCAAGATAGTGCTGAGCTGATGAAGTGCTACTAGTGTTGCTGGTGGTGTTACATTTGGCCATGACGTTCTGAATCAATGACTGGCAAGAGTATCTTGACAGAGCTGCATGAATGGCTCTTGCAACTGGATTGCTAAGCGATGAATCAAGAAAATTTTGGAACTTTGGGCTTTCAAAGTCCTGGTTTGTTGTGGAGATGGACGTATTAGGCCTGCTGTATGGATGATGATGAGGCTGGCCATGGTAGAGATGAGTGGTGTTCCAGGGATTGGAACCAGAGACATCATGAGGAGGAGGAACGGAAAACAAGCTGGATCCAGCAGATGGGTATGGGAATGGAAGAGGGAAAACTGATGCACGTGGGTTTAACTGTGAAGTGGGAGTTTTGGTAAGGTCTAGTGTGATTGTAGGAAAGGAAGAAGAGCTGTTAATGGTGGGATTGAAGGGAAATAACTGATTAAGTCTAGATATGTAGGGATTATTGGACTTCGTTGCTTCTAAGCTTGAGGTGGAACCAGATACAAACATGCCAGCTGCTGCTGCTGTGGTGGAAGCCATGGCAGTAGCAGCGATAGGAAGTGGATGGTTGTGGCTTCCCTCATATGTTGTGATGAGTATAGCTAGGTCATCTGGACATCTTTGTACCTGATCCATAATGTAATCCTTAAATATCAACTTCTTCAACAGTGTTTTGAAATATTTCTCTCTATTCTATAAAGACTAAAGAAAGAATAGATGAGTATGGGTACCTGCTTTCTAACTGGGCACCCGGGGAAAACAGTGCAGCGAAAGTATGCTCGAGGGCAGGGATTGCCTTTAGCTATCTTTTGCCCATACTTTCTCCATTGACACCCATCACTCATCTGAAAAAATCATGAATAATCCGATTAACAATCCTAACGAAAGTCTTTATGTTGATATCCTAATGAATAATAACATTTTAATAACTAAAGAAAAACATTGTAAATAAGACTAGGTAGATTATCAAATCAAGATTTTTAAGGTCAAAACTATTTAACTCCGTAGTCTTATCCCATATTAAGAATGTTCAATAATAGCTGCGCGCTTGCCAAGGCATACCAGACATGAAAGAGTGCATAATGATCTCATTGAATGGCAAGGCACCCAATATTTGATAATCTATTTCTATTTCAAAAAAGACGAGTAGGAAAGAAAGTCAGTTCTTACTGTTGCTGCTTCGCATCTGACACGTACAGACACTCTGACCTTTCTTACAGGGACTGCGGCAGCTTCTGCATCTTCTCCTGTATCTTGCAAAGTCTTGATTGCTTTATTCAACTTAAAAGCCCCTTGTTGGCTAAGATCGATCTGTTCATCCTTCACTCTAGAATTGGCTTCAGAGCTGCTATGCAAATGGAATTGTTGTCCCATTACTGAAGTATCCATAGAATCCGATTTTATCAAGCCACTATCTGATTTAAGTGGGCTACTTGTTGGGCAAGTGCTAAACTCATTAGTTTCTTCGCTGCTTTCTTCATCCTTGAAAGCTAAACTCAAGTTAAAGCCTTTGAGGTGATCTTGAGATCCCACTGTCTGTTTTCCAACCTCTTTCCAAGTTTCTCCGCCTGCAAAAACTTCTTTAGTTGCTTTTGTTGATGAAGGATTTGTCCCAAGGGAGAGAGAGACTAACTCTGACTCCTCTTCCCAGTTTGCGCACTCCTGAACAAATTGATTTGTAATTTTAAGTTATCTGATTGCTCATTTATTATAAGAAATGAGTTTTTGTAATAGTGCTCATGTAATATGGGTTAGTAAAAATTATGAAAGAAACTACACTTAGTATAGAATAATGATTACTATGGCTGCTCACTTTTGGAGTTTCTCCTGCATGCGCAATGTTTCGATTTTGTTGTTTCTGTTGCTGCATAACTCTCACGATATGCATCTGGAGATTTTGATAACTGCTCATTATCTGAGACAAAGCCAATTTCAATCTCTTGTTTTCCTCTTTCATACAGCCCACCTCTATATGCAAAGTCTCAAGCTGTTTACGCATCATCCAAGAAATAATTTAATCATGAAGTTCATTATATATATACAAGTGAAAATTGGCCGGCCTGAAATAGAGATTAAGAGAATAGAGTGCGGATTGATCATTACTTGACTTCTCACAATAGGCTTCTGTGGCAAGTTACAATCTCTTATAGCTAATAATCGGCCGCTCTGTGTATTCATATTCAATTCGGTTTTCATCTGCACACCCAAGTGATATTTTATTAAAAATCAATGCAACGTCTCTGATTTCATAGTCATGAAGGCTGTTGCGTAATGTTACTAAACAAATAGATCTAATTAAAGACATGAAATTTGCAGTCTATAATGTTTTTAATATTTTTAGATTAGATTTATCAATGTTTTAGATCACACATCATGATCTATCGTCAAGATGAACAAACAAAAGAAAAAAGAAAAAAATTGATTATGAATAATAAAATATGATCTGAAACATTGAAGAAGAAAATTTTCACTATTCAAACAAATATAGATCTATCACTTCCTCAATTGATACTAATTTATTAATGAGAAGCCAAGAAAGAAAATATATGAAAAAACATATTGGGTCATCCAAACCCTCTATCAATCAAGGTTAAGAGCTTGTAATTTGTCGTGTCATATTGGGAATCAGATCATCCTGTTGAAAGAATTTACTAATGACTGTATTTTAGGTATTTAAGATCCATAGGAAGGACGTAAAAGTGGTTTAGCTTCCTAATAGTAAATCCATAAAATACCTATACAATATTATAAAGTACTACAAAAACTAAACAGAAAAGGAAAACAATGAAGCAGATAACTATTCTTAAATCCTCTCATAATTTTTCTGCATCAATTAATTTTTCTTCCAATGAAAATGCTTAAAAACAGTCAATTGCTCATGAAGATTTCAATAAGGGAGGCCTAAGATAAGAGAGCAAATTACCCAATTTACGACAATCAAATTCTGTCTATTTTTCAACGTACCTTATATCGCTCATCAATTTCACAATCACTGGCAGATGCAGAATCCCTTACAGAAGATTTGTTATCATTATGAGTCCTTTCATAAACATCCATGGCATCTCCCTCAACATTAACTTCTACCAAATTTAAATCATTCGTTGAGTTCTGTATTCCTTTGGCCTTGAAATCTGGTTCTCCCCCATATGCGCCATCTCCTTGCAGTCTACGAGAGAAATCAATCTCCATACCCCTAACCAGCTTATCTTCTAGAGCCCCTCCTTTTTCTGAAATTAAACACAACTATTATTGTTATTGTCAGCAAGACGCCTTTTCAACTGCTTACCCTTCTCTCGCATCACAATCCAACCCTTCTTTGATGACCAGAACCATTCACCCTTCCCTCAATAATAATATTTAGAAGAAAAACAAGCTCAAAGAAAACTTTGAAACCAAAATACCCTTGACAGGATCGGTCATTACAGTCGGAACATAATCTTATAGAACTGCAGCTGTCTGACAAAATGAATGGTTGTTGTAGATAAAGTGGTTATATCAGTGGGAAAATAATCTGAAACTGCGCTCTTTGGAAAACAAAACGGAATGAAAAATGGGGTTGTGAAAATCTATTGGGCATATAAATTCAACGTTTTGGCATGTTATTGGAGAGAGAAAGAAAGAGACGCTTGTACAAAAGCAGCGCTATCGCGTGCACCGTTGGCTCTTGGAATTTCTAAACTGTAAGCAGGTTTCAACTTTGCTGAATCATTTAAAGAGTTTTATGCGTGCAAGACAATATATGAAATTAGTGCAAATTCGTCCACTTGTGCCGAATTGGAGAGCAGGAGCGACCCGTCAACACATCTTAGCTAGATTTGATATTCGATAGGACTTTTTAATTAGTCTAGTTATGTCGGTCGTGCATTTGTCCCGTTTTAACTGCCACGAACATACAACAGAGTAGGCTTTGACGCATTAGCTTATGTCACATACATGTCATCTCTGTTCGGTCAGCCCATCTCTTTACGTTCAAGCTTACTCAGGTTGACCACACACCCAAAATTCCAAACATTTGAGATTTTGTGACATAGAAAACACGCTAACTACTGGTTTTCTTTCATATCTACCTTAATGTAATAAAAACGAAAAGGCGTTTTAGGTTAATTTAAGAGAATGTATATTAAATCTTAGTTTCAAAGAAAAATGTATTGGATAAATGTATTTAATTTTATGTGTAGGAGTTGAGAAAATACAAGACCACAAACTCCGAAGATCACTTGTATATAAATAACCTGTCACAAAAGAAGAGATGGAGATCAACAAGCAAGGGTTCTCTGAAAAATAAAAATGTATATATCAGAGAGAATGAGAGAATGAATTGATATGAAATATAATGAGATCAATCCTTATAAAAAGGAGATCATGCAAACCCTAATAAAATTTTAATAGAAAAAACCTTAATAGAAGTCTTAATAAGAAAATATTTAACAATTAATATAATTATTAAATATCATTTTATGCAAACTAACGTGAAATCTTAAGAAGGGAATAAAGGTAATTTAATCAACATAATTAAGGTAAAACCTTACTCTAACACCCTCCCTTAAGCTGAGCAACAGTGCAGCTACAAACAAATGCAAGAAAACAAAGGTAATTACAATGCAAGAAGGCAAACATGGGTTCCGACAACTAGACCAGATCAAGTACTCAAATACAACCAAATCTCTGTAAAGAGGAGAAATAGAGAAAACCTCATAGGAAAAAGTTCTACTCCAAAATGAGATGTAGAAAACCAAAAAGAACATCACTGAAGTAGAAGAAGCTGCAAACAACTGTCGAAAGATGACTGCTATGATGTTGAAGAACCTCTCTTGAAGATAAGATGATCAAGAACAAGAAAACAACAATCTGCATAAGTGTCCATATGACACTACTCGAATTAGATGGCAAACCAAGGCAAACATTTGAAATGAAGATACAGATGGCACAAGAACCAATAGTCTGAAATATTGATCAACTGAGAATGGAAGATCCCTTCTAAGGAAAAACCAAGGAAGCATAAGCACGAATAGTATAATACCCCCCATAATGTTGAATTGGGAGAGTCTGACAGATCCACTGAAATGATGTGAAACATGCTGTAGTGCATGATGAAGAAGAAACAACATCTGAAAGTGCATAAGAAAGCACTTGAAACTGAAAAAGTGGTGTGCAAGACAAAACACACATGCATGAGGCTGGAATCATATGGATCCATGGTCGTCATGGAGGGACACTCACCGGACAAAGGTGTGATGGCAAACAAAGGCAAACTACACAACCCTCCATAGTATGGATTCACTGTCGGCATAGAGTGATACTCACCGGACAAAGATGTGATGGAAAAACAAAAACAAACTACACAACCCCTCATGACACTTTATAATAATAGTGCAAGTACAAAATATGGCACAACCTTATGTACAAAATCTTCAAAAAAGCATGTACAATAGTGCGTTTACATAAAAGATAGCTTAAAAATAATGCTCAAAATGTCCTCAAAATATAAAATGCTGGAAATACATGAAGAACAGCAAAAAATAAAGCATCCCATGCAAACAAAAAGTTTTCAAGAGCAAATATGTTCAGGTAATCCACCAGAGTGTGAAAACACAAATAAATGAATAAAATATACTTAGAGTGAAATCTAGAAAAATTGTATGGATTAAATTGAAGAGCTCTAAAATACGGTTCCAACGTTGCTGAGATTGCGAAAAACGGAGAAACTGGTAAAAAGTTATGAGCATGGGATTGAAAAAATATCTTTTATCTTCAACTGACTGTAGAATGTACCAATGGAAAAAATTAAGTAATGAAACTCACACCAATGGAAAGATGAGAAAACCAGCTTTCCAACGATATCTCGTTTGTCAAAAAATGATATCGTATGCCCAAGTTATGGCCTCTGGAAGAAATCAGGTCTAAAGAGGGAAAAAACTAGCGCTGGGTTAAATTTTACGGTCATACGACCGTCGCAGCAAAAATACTGGGTTAAATTTGACAGTCAAACGGTCGTCACCGTAAATGCACAATTGGACATATTTATGAAAAAAAAAAATTTAAAAGAAAAAAACAATAAAAAACTTTTTGATTTAAAAAAAAAAAAAATCATAAAAAAAAGCATTGAGTTTTATTTTATAAAAAAAAACTTTTAAAAAAAAACCCTAAGTACCGCCGGTCGGCGATATTGTCAGACCGTCGGTTGGCTGATAGTACGCCGACAGGCGTACGTAAGGTGCCCACAGGCCTGCATACGTAGGTACCTGCGGGTACCTTACATAGGCCTAAGCATGCCTTTAAATCTATTTCTTTTCTATATTTTTTTTTTGATTTTTTTCTAATAAAAAATCAAAACTTACAAAGAATTTTTGTAGAAATAATATTTTGTGATGAAATTTTTTCCGAAAAAAGAAAAAATTACCAGATGTTTTGTCCGATTTGCGCGCAGATGACGTTCGTACCGTTGTAGTTGCAAAAACAAATTTGCCCTAAAATTCGACTTTGTCCAAAATGGACGAATGAACAGTCGATTTAGAGGTTTTGGACCGCTGCAAACGCAATGGCAAGGTCTGTTTGAGCTGAAAATACTTTAAAATTGCAAGTATGCCCTGGATCAAGAAAACAAGCCCCAAACCCTTGAAGCTCCAAAAATCTTCAAAACAAGAACAAGAAGCAATAGGTGTGGAGCTTTGATACCATATAGGAGTTGAGAAAATACAACACCACAAACCTCGAAGATAACCTGCATGCAAATAACCTGTCACAAAAGAAGAGATGGAGACCAACAAGCAAGGGTTCTCTGAAAACTGAAAATGTATATATCAGAGAGAATGAGAGAATGAATTGATATGAAATACAATGGGATCAATCTTTATAAAAAAGAGATCATGCAAACCCTAATAACACCCTAATAGGAAAAACCCTAATAGAAGCCCTAATAGGAAAACATTTAATAATTAATATAATTATTAAATGTCACTTTATACAAACTAACGTGAAATCTTAAGAAGGGAATAAAGGTAACTTAATCAACATAATTAAGTTAAAACCTTTACTCTAACATTATGGCTCAACAATCTAAATTTTGGTTGTTTAGGTTAGCAAATGTGATTTTTTTGTTAGTAAATTGTTCTGGTTTTGTGTTCAGTCTATACTCTATTGGGTTTGAGTCTATCATTCTAGTTCAAGTCTGTGTCGATCAAATTGTCTTTTGTGTTTGGTTATGTTCTTAAATCGTGTATATCTTTGTTCTATAATTCACATATGGTTTGGCACTTCTTATATTGTCTTATTTTTGTTTTGAAACTTATAGTTATTAGAAACACCTCTGAAAGAATATTGTTGTGCTATTAGAGGATAGGTCATCCTAGTTCAACCCAAAAAAATGTGTGTAATGGATCAAAGACTAGATGAAATGTCCCAGAATGATGTTTGTAGTTCACTATTCCTTTTAAGTGCACCAAATTTATGTGTTTTGATATTAATTTCTCCTTAGATACTCCTAAAATGAAAGTGGATATACAATAGTTCTTCAATACTTGTAAATACAAAATGCCTATTGATAAACACCTTTAAATACTAGCAAATAATATCAACTTTTGCTAAATGTGTACTTAGTTGGATTAAGGGCGGGGGGGCTGGGGGAGGTTGGGGGGGAAATAAAGGACAATAGTCAACCAAAATTGGAATTTGAATTTGGAGAAGGCAAGGGTTAACTTTTTTACCAGAAAACCAACCTTATGACCATGGAAATGACCTTAGGTGGGAAAATGCTCACATCTTGTTAGATAACAATCATATTAGAGCATGTAGTAAAGTATTAGTGAGTGAAAGTATGGATATGGTGAAGGATAAATGTGTTGGAATATGATTTTTGAGGGATGGTTAAAGGCTAGTGGGAATGAGCCCAATATCACACAAGATTGTGGTATTTATTGATGTGTACATCTATTATGAAACTTAATTGAAATAGGCACAAACATAAATTGAAAATGGCATGGGTATACAATTTTTCCATAGCTTTGAGGTGCATGTGAATCCTAAAATGAGCTTACATTTGAAATTATGGAGAAATTGCAAACATGCATGTAAAGTAAATATTAAAACATAAAAAGATATGAAAAAGGGGGTCCATATAAAGTAATGGACCTCACATGAGTTTCATCATATTTGTTCCTCCAAGTTAATATTCACTCTTCATGAGAACCTTGAAAACATAAGAAAAACATGCCACAAGTATCTTATATCTCACATATGAAAATTAAGTATAAAAGGGAGCTTGTTAGCAAGAATATTTGAACCTCCCTACAATTTCTTGTATTCAAATAATCTACGAGGTATTGAATGACATGTGAAGATTGTACATAAAATGAAAATATATTTTAAATATAAACATCTAAGAATGTGAATCATGTAAAGTAATAATTATATAATTGATTTGTTTAATAAAAAATTATACATGTAAAATGATAAAGCACGGTAGGCACATGTGGGCGAAAGATGGTTCCCTAGATAGAAGGTTTTCCTTAGCATGGGTAGATAGTAAATGCTCTAGTGCAACACTCAATGGCTAAGAAAAATTACGTAACTACATAAGGCATTAAGAAGACATATGCCCCTATGGTGCAGTATGAGATTTCACATTTATATAGTAATATCATAGGCCCCTAGTAGATGTAGGTAAAAAAATTATAACATGTGAGGAAGGAATGATGGCTTGGGTAGTGTAAAGTGATGACGAGGCAGTCTATGGTGAAATATGTCACAGGGAAGATATGATTCCCCAAAATTTAATGATATAGAAATGAAGTTACAAATCATGGAGAGGGAAAGCATGATGCCCTTGTCCCTCCACCTCAATGCATGAAAAATATTTCCATGGAATCATAATGTGTAAGGGGGGAGGTATGAAACCCCTAATATGGGAAGTGGAGTCCAATAGATTTGGGAGAGAAATGATTCCCCCAATGTGAGGATACTTTTGTGAAGTCACAATTGGTATAAAAGGGGGTATGATGCCTCAAATATTGTGTAATGAATCTTAAAGTATGATATGTCAAGATGGGTACTATATGTAACTCTAGGAATGTGATATAACAATGCACACTCAATGTGTAATCTCTAAAAGCATGACATAAAAATGGAAGATTCAATAAAATACTTAATTTTCAATAGTAGTATGATGTAAGACTTAAAGTAAGGTAAATTCCATCATAATGATAAGAAAAAATAGAGATATAGGTGGAAAAATATAAGCATGAAAATATTTAATGAGCACAAAATAAGAAGTGAGAAAAAAAAAAAAAATTTAAAATGTAGAAATGAATATTATAAAAGGGTGAGAGTATGCTCATGGGGGTCCAAAAAAGGTAATATGACAAAAAGGGCATTTTTCATTTGTCCAAAAACGTGAAATTTCACTTCGACTTTTACTAAGTTCGGGTAAAAAGTGCAAGTTGCCATGGTAAGAACGAAAATGAAATGGATATTTGTTTCTAATGAAATCATATAAAAATTAATTAAACAAATAAATATATAATATATATATTTTATTATTATAATATATTATAATATTAATATATTATATTAATATAAAATATTACATATATATTAGTTACCACGAACATACATGATAGTATGGATCTAGCCTTTGATGCATTAACTTATGTCACATAAATTCCATCGCTGTTAGGTCATCACATCTCTTTACATTCAAGCTTCCTCAGGTTGGACCAGACACCTAAAATTGTGAATGCTTGAGATTTTTTGAACATAGAAAACATGCTAACTATTGTTTTTCTTTCATAACTACCTTAATGTAATGAAAAAGAAAAAAATTCCTTAAAGGGGATTTATGCTAATTTAAGAGAATGTATATTAAATCTTAATTTCAAAGAGAAATGCAATGGATAGAGGTACTTAGTTTTAAGGCTAAACAATGAATCTTCTCCAATGAAGATCTAAAGGTTGATTTTTTTTTCAGCAAATGTAATCTTTTTGTTAGTAAATTATCTTGGATTTGTTTTGAGTATATATTCTATTTGGTCTTGAATCCATTTATCTACTTTTATTCTATGATCATAGAATTTTATTTTGTGTTTGAGTATGCCCCTACATCATATGTACCTTTGTTCTATAATTCACATATGGTTTTCATTTTCCTATTTTGTCTTTTTCTTAGAAATTTGTAGTTCTTAGAAACAACTTTGAAAATATATTATTGTGTTTCTAGGGGATAGGCCATCATACTTCAACTTACAAAAATGTGTGTAAAGGATCAAAGACAATAAAACATGTCCTAGAATGATGTATGCAAATTCACTACTTCTTTTAAGTGCACCAAGTCCAAGTGTTTTGATAATAATTGATCCCTATATAATCCTAGAATGAAAGTGGATGTACAAGAGTTCTTCAATACTTGTAAATATAAAATGATGATTGATTATAAATTCATTTAAATACTAGCAAATAACATCAACTTTTTGCTAAATGTGTGCTTAGTTGGATTAAGGGTGGGGGGAAGGGGAGAATAAAGGACATAAGTCAACTAAAATTTGAATTTGAATTTGGAGAAGTCAAGGGTTATTTTTTGACAAAATAACCAACCTCATATAAACAACCTCATGACCATGGAAATGACCTTAGGTGAGAAAATGGCCACATCTTGTTGGATAACAATCATATTGGAAAATTTAGTTTTGCATTAAAGTGAGTAAAAGTATGGATATGGTGAGGGGTAAATGTGTTGGAATATGTTTGTTTAGGGATTTTTAAATGCTAGTGGGAATGATCCCATGATTACACAAGATTTTGGAATTTACCGATATGTACATTTGTTAAGACATTTCCATGAAATAGGCACAAAATTAAATTAGAAATGGAATTTGTATAAAACAAATTCATTTATTTTTTCCCTAACTTTGAGGTACATGTGAATCATAAAATGATCATACATCTCAAAGTATGGAGAACTTGCAAACACACATTTAAAGTAAATATTCAAACATAAAAAGATATAAAAGGGGGTCCATATAAATTGTAGAGGAGAAAATTTTCTACACTCAAGATGATGATATCACAAGGGAAAAAATTTATCTCCCCTACCTCAGTTGACATGGCTAAAGTGAACTAGGATAGGAGTGTGAATTTTAATAAAATATATAAATTAAATTCATAACCTTTAGATATCAAAAACTCACAGGATAGGGTATAAATGTCTCTTGGACAACTCAATGAGATCTCAACCTAGAATGACAACAGAACTATTAGACAACAACATGGCCATGTTGTAGTCTTGTATGGATAGAAAACTAGAGATGTCACTTAAACATAGAATTTTGTCTCCACTAGGATTTAGGACCTAGGGCAACAATCTTGTATACTTCACATTCAAGAATGACCCTAGAGATCTCAACTCGATGAAGAATGGATGCAAAGATCTGATGATAAGTTATCCTAATATATGATTTCAGATTACAAGAGTGATTCACCACCAAGTTTAGACTTGGAAAGACAATGCAATGAAGGATGAAATGCAAAACCCTAGTTTGATGCAATGTTTCAATGAATGACCTAGAAATGACCATGAAACAAAACAAAAAGCTACAAAACTGAAAGTGTGCACTTGGAATGTGAAGAGAGATGAAAAGGGGCTTTGAAATCCTACAATTGTTGCTTTTTAGGTCTAGTGGGACTCATTTGCCATTATGGGAAAATCAGTCACAATTCTGGAAAACTGTACCAAAGAAATTTTTGGCCAAATTGGTATCCAAATCTACAAAAGATCTCTAAAAAAAACATACAGTGGGACTCATTCACCACTCTTGATGAATGAGTCTAGTTTGGCTTTTCTAGAAATTCAAAGTTTAGATCTTCTCTTCTTTGTCTGCTCTTTTTGTTCCTTCAGTTTCTCGGATTCGAAACCCTATTTTTGGGGTTGTAGATGATCTTTTAGTGAATATTTTGACCTTGCAAATAGGGAGACAACTCCAACAAGTTTTAAACTTAATCTTCAATGATTTTTCAAGCTCTAAGATACCTAGATCTGCAATCACACATGCAAAGAGGAGAAAACTTGTTGATTGTTAGAGAATGGGGTTTTTCCTTGGTCAAACCCAATTTAGGTAATTAAACCAAATGATGAAACAATGAAATTAAGGAATGAATCATGAAACAAAGAACATGAATCATGGACAATAAGACTTTAAATGATGTCTTGTAAATTTATAACTCAACATGAAATGGCCATGAAGGATGTAGATCTTGGGTGAAGCCACAATAGTGGTTTACAATTCAAATGAGGAAGGAAAACTCACAAAAAATGACCCCAAGGAAAAAAAAGTGATTTTAGGGGTTCGTACAAACCTTCTTGTTTGATCGAACCAAAAAGGGGTTTGCTTGAACTAGGGTTCGACCGAACCCCTTTGAATTTTGGCTGCCAAAAAAAACATTACAATGCATGGGAAAGGGGTTCGAGCGAACCTCTTTGAAGGGATTCACTCGAACCAGGGTTCGACCGAACCCTAGTTCAAGTGAACCCCTAGAGGTTCATTCGAACCCCTATGGGTTCGGACCGAACCCTGGTTCGAGTGAACCCCTAGAGGTTCGTTCGAACCCCTATGGGTTCGAACAAACCCCCTTATCCCTAATCCCCCATCTGAGACACAAAAAAACCCTAAATTTTGGCACTTCAAAGCTTGGGTTGAGGATGAAAATGGAGGAATCTTCACAAACCCAACTAATATCAGGTATTCCTCAAAACGATCTATCCAATGAATATAATTTTAATATGTTTTGGTTTTATTATGTATGTGTTTTTTTAGTTTTATTAAACATAGGTTTTTCACCAAAAATCAAGCTTTCTGTTTTGCATATGTGGAGAAATAGAAAATTCTCAAAATAATTTTATTAAAAAATATGTTGAGGTTGGGTATTGATGTCCCTGATCCATTAAAAAAATAAAAATTGAATTTTGATTGATACAAAAAAAGTTATGTTGTATACAGTCCGCCTATGTCTGAATTACAATTGGTTTGACTTTGAAACTTGATTAAGGAAAAAATATTCAATAAAAAACTATGAGACCAAATTAAAGTGCTAGATACCATAGTTACAAATCTAAATTCGAAAAAATTGAAATTTTATCCTTCATACAAAAAAAGTTATGTTGTATACGGTGAGCGTCACTTTTTAAAAATGTTGTTTTATGAAAAAAACTAGTTTTCGTAGGAGATGAAAAAAACGTGCAATTTGATTCCAAAAATTTTGAAAAATATATTTTTAGAATCTACAGACAAAATGTGATGAGACTCTAGTTTGCGTCATCTTAAAATTCCTCACGGTTTAGCCACTATAGGTTCCCGAATATGAAGATTTAGTTAAAAATAATAATTGCAGTGTCTAGTTTGGCCAAAAATTGTAAACCACTATTGTGGGATCACCCTCTTGATCTTTAAAAATGAGGATAAAAAAATGCTTGTTCTTGGATCTTCAATGCTACATCACAACACTAGTTCACTAACATGATTGATGCTTGATATGCTTGACATGATTATGGATCTTGAGTTGCTGCAATAATTGATGAAGAATATTTCCCTTGAATGATCTTCAAACCTATCTTAATGACCTTGGAATGCTTATCTCTTGAATACTTGACCTTGAAGACTTTGAATGTAGGCTTATGTTTCTTCGATTGCTTAGATGAAATAATGATTTGGAAGCTTGTTTATATAGCCAATGCACTCACATGATTGTTAATTTGATCTTGAAGGCTGACATTGAAGAAGTTTAAATCAAAAACCTACTTTTTCCTACTCAAACCTCAAAAATAGCTCAAATGAGACTCATTCGCCATCTTGGGCAAATGTGTTCCAGCTGGATGGGGCTCATTCACACAAAGTGGCGAATGGGTCCCATAAGGACTATTTTGCCAATTGAGATGTCAGAGAGTGAATAATTTAAGCTTTTATATTGATTTTGGTAGGTCTTTGATCAAAACATCCCTTGGGATGCACAATATGGAGTCATAAGGGCCTATTAATGATGATATTAAGGTTATAAATGCAATAATCCCCAAAATCCAATGTGAAAATGTAAATAAATACACTTTACAACACTAAATTAAGGCAAAGTTGGGTCTATTTAGCTTAGAAGGGTCCTAAATCCCATGTGAATTTATAAAACACATTACAACACTATATTAGGGCCACTTGATTTACAAGCCTCCCAAATTTAATGTGAAGATGTAAATAAATACATTTTGTAACATTAAATTAGGGCAGAGTTAAGTTAATTTAGCTTAAAATGGGCCCAAGACCTAATGTGGATGTGTAAAACACCTCACAACACTAGATCAAGGCAATATCAAGTCCAATTTATCATAAATTATTCCCATATCAAGCAAGGTACATGATTTTCTCCACTAAAATCACAAAAAGAAACATAAATACTCTATGTGAAATTTTGAATATACAAATATGTAAAAGATGAACGTACAAAAACAAAGGTATTGAAATAAATATATTGAAGGAGAGTGAAATGAAAGGAACGTGGAAAGGTTCAAGATTTCATCAAGTTTATTTGATGATTTTTAATCTCACTTCGAAAGAGTTCTCTCACCTATGCCTACACACATAATACCGAAGAGAGATGTTGGGGTGGTTGTTTAGGATTTTTCCTCATTCAAACCCCCATATCGATGTTTCCACCTCCATGGCTAGTCTGTAGACAAGATAATGAAAATGATAATAGATGTGAAATGATAAAAGAAGAGCACTATTCTTATAATTTGGTGCAGTAACGAAAGGAGGGTCTAGAAGGGGATTATCCAATTGTGCAGCTTAGAGTTCACACAACAGAATAACACAAGAAATAACTAGCAAACATCTAGATTATTTTTTATTAAAAATATTAAAATCTTACATTCATCATATGCCTCATAAGGCTCATAGGCCCATCACAAGGGCGTTCACATATATTACAATTGACACTAAGGCCTTATTTGACAATCAGATCTGAATATCTAAATCCATGATCACTAATTACCTAACTACCAAACTATTACTGAGTTACAATGAATAAAAAATGAACTTAAATATGAATCTCCAAATCCACATATGATCAACGTTGGCTTCAAGGGTTTACAAAACCCAGTGTAAGATCAAACATGTAGGTTGGACAAATAACATGAGAAGATAACCCCTCAAGAATGAAATGTATTGCACATCTCCAAGAAAGTTCCCTTGGATCCAAGATGTATTTTATGAGGTTACATTAAGCTTTACATGCTCCAGAATAGGTCGACATAAAAATCCTGAGTCAAATAGGCCCCAAAGGCTTTGACTAAGAAATGATAGTAAAATTTTGAGAGTGATAAATTTCTACAAACAAATGCAAATCTCCTGAAATATGGATATGATGTAGATTACCTTGTGTAGAAAATATATATATTTCTCCACAAGATAAGAAATGATAATGTGGTAGAGTGTGGAAGAAACTCTAAGACAACTACAAACTAAAATGCAAGAAAAGAAATATTTTTGGTTGATATATGATTTCTTTACAACTATGGACGGTCCAACAATAGACACCTAGGGTTGGAATAAAAGTGAGTCCCTCACTTTCTTGCGGCTAGAGGAAAACCAAAGTTGTCCATCAAGCAACCTAAGAAATACATGATGAATCTTCCACTAGTCTACTTGTCCATTTGACTAGATATTCCTTATATTGTTTGTGCCTAGTGCTTCTTCTAGTTCTAGTATCCAAGATCTACTCAATCACCTTTGGTGGTTGATTTAGTAATTTCTCCTTCAAATCAACGTCATCACTACTACCACTTGACTTTCCTTATTGATACTCATATATTTTTGCAATATTAAAAATCGATGATATACCAAGGGCCTTTGGTAACTCTAACTCATATACATTTCTGGAATCAAACTTCCTAAGAATCTTGCATGGTCCATACTTCCTCATCTTCAACTTATTTTAGGTTACCACTAGAAGTCTATCCTTCTTGAGATAAACCATAACTTCATCCCCAATAGAAAATTCCTTATGTCTCCTCTTTGCATCTATTTTCTTGTACTAACTATTCATGTGTCCTCCAAGCATTTATGAACTTCAGTATGCATTGTTTCCATGAGTCTTGCAAATTATTATACTCTTGTACTCCTCTTACTCTATATATTGTTGTCTCTAAGTTTCACAACACATTTGGGATTTATTCTAGTCACAACCTCAAATGGTGTCTTCCTTGTGCTTTGATTTATTGAACGATCATATGCAAACTATACTTGTGGTAGAACTATATCCCATTTTTTTTGCCTTATCTCCAACCAAATATCTTAACAAGTTATCCAAACTCATGTTCACTATCTCTATTTTTCCATTTGTTTGTGGGTTATAGGTTGAACTAAACTTTAGGTCTATCTTCATCTTTTTCCGCAATATCCTCCAAAAGTATCCAATGAGCTTAGTGTCCAAATCTAAAAATATAATCTTATGTAATCCATGCAATCTAACAATCTCCTTGAAAAATAGGTCACCAATATGCACAACATCATTAGTCTTCTTGCAGGGAATGAAATGTGCCATTTTAGAAACTTGTTCCACTAATACCATTATAGAATCATATCCTCTTTGTGTTCTTGGTAATCCTAATATGAAATACATTCATATATCTTTCCAAGGTCTCTCTAGTACTATGAAATTTGTATACAATCCAATATTTTGACTACTCCCTTTTGCTACTTAACAAATTCTACAATTCTAAACATGTACTTTCTAACATCCTTATATATCTATGGCCAAAAATATTGTTCACTCACCAAATCTATTGTTTTGTCTATCCCAAAATGTGCTACTAGTCATCCACTATGTTTCTCCTTAATCAAATTCTCCCTCATTGAACTCCTTAGAATGTACAACTGATTTCTTTTGAACAACATGTCTTCTTGAATGAAATAGTCCAACCATTGGTTCCTATCTATCACTATTGGCTCCTTACATGCTTTTCATGCTTCAAAAGAATCTGGATCATCAGGGATAACTTTAAGAAACCCCCCCCTCGGTGTAGGTGTAAAATCCTGGCGAATCCTGTATACTTCTCGATGAAAAATATTAAATTTATTGGCGATTTCTTCATTTTTTGAGAAAAAAAATAATCCCCATTGGCGAATCTTTTATAATCCCTGGAAGTCTATGGAAAAACGTGGCAAATTGCAATTTTTTTAAATCGAATAAAATATTTTTCATTGGCGAATAAACCCATTTTTCAAACCAAAATTTTTTTTCCATTGGTGATTAAAACCTTTTTTCAAAGCAAAAAGTATATTTTCATTGGCGAATTAAAATGAATCTCAAAATAATAAAAAAATCCAGTGGTGAAATAAAAATCATATGGGTCATTCGATGGACGACTGTAGTTGCATTCCGGAAGTAAATCTATTAAGCACTAGACTTGCGATTTGAAACCTCTGGAATATCACTAGAACTGTTAGATTTCTAGAAATCGATGGTTGAGATTTTATTACTATACAAATGGTTATAAAGTTTTGTTTCTCAATGATTGGGTGACCTCGACAGGATGCACAACATTCGAAGTGACAACTCATTTAATGAATTGTACGATGCCATTAAGGGATGTCTTCTCAAACACCAACTGGATAGATCTTAAATAAGGTATTAAGGAGTTTGGAGAAACGGATTTAGTAGAAGATTGTCACTTCCTACTGGTAAAGTTAAGTGAGCCTGCATACGAGGAAAGGTGGTAGCATTTTGAACTCCATACTTAGAGTTTCCTCAAAATGGTACTTCCAGCCAATATTAGGGTATGGGAAGATGAAATTGTGGCCTTCATGCAACCCAATTTGAATTGGCTTGAAGAAGAGCAACTCGACATCATTTCCCAGCTACGTTCAGTGGCGTGGAAAGAGAAAACCAGCTATGCCGAGTACAACAGGGTAATTTTTGTTTTAGAAGAAGAAGAAGAACACGTTGAATTTCATAATTTTGTTATGGAAATGCAGTTGGAGCTGTATAGAGTCTCAGAACCTCCAGCAATTTAACAACATACATGAATCCTTTAGTGAATTGTGAATTTGTGACACATAATGATAAGGGGGCGTAGTTTCAACTTTTGAGCGCTTTTTGAATTTTGATTGTACAGGGTGTGGGGTGACAGGTCTGTGAAACCACATTTTTGGCATTAGAGAGATAAAATAATATATTTCTAGATCTTTGTATTTATCAATGCTTCCTTTTAATTATGAATGAATTGTGTTTCTTCATGATAATTGTTCAATGTCTATCTGTTAGTGTTAGGTCAAATTCAAAATGCTTATTTTTTCATCTCTGAGACTTTGTGTTCAGATTAATTCACCGCTCATTCCCTCTTTTCAATGCCTCGAATCTCGATGTTGTACATTTCATTTCATTTAAATTATCAATCTTTTTGAAGAAACTGTGGTTGGCAGTGGCAATGGCGGCAATTAATGTCATATGTGATATGAACATCCAAAGCAATTTCTTGGTCAACTCATAGCTTTAATGAAACAAGATTTGTAATGATTTAATATTGTTTGAATGAGTGATTTTGACAGCTTGTCAGCTTGAGGTAGAGTTCAAGTTGGCACGTAGCAAGACGTCAATCAAATTAGCAATTTTAATTACATAAGCTGGTAGTGGCACTGGTGGCCCATAAATAGGGATAGTGATTCAGTGATTAGTAGATAGTGCCATAAGGGTTTTTATTTTCTAGGGTTAATAAGGATTCATGATTAAGATGATCTAGTATTGGGGATACTATAAATTCTCCTACCTGCAATTATGTAGTTACAGAGTAATCAGTAAAAGACAAATTTCCTTCAAGTTCTGAATGGGTGGAATTGGAAAGAAGTTGATTTGGTTAACCTAAATTTTCAGATGGGTTTTGAACTAGGATGAGGAGCTCTGATGGAGATAAGTGCTATCCAAATGCATAGAGGCTATAGGTAAAAGATGGGAGTAGATTTGTTTCTCCTTCTGTATTCTAACAGCTCCCATTTCCCCAACATGGTTGGCCAGGCAAGCTCCATGCATTTATTTTCAAAGAGACATTTGTTTTTCATCTTCTGTATGACTCTGGTTCTCGAAGGGGATAAGTATATTTTGTATCTTCACAACTCCCATTTCCCTAGGAGTGATTGGAACCCCCTTTGCCCAGCATGGTTGGCAAATCCACCAACAGAAGCTTGGAATCATGAATTTATTTTCAGAGCCACATTTATTTTTAGAGATAGATGTGTATTAGGTTTTCAACAACAAAGCTTGGAAATTGGAATCCATTTGTAATCCATTGTAACTAGCAACAACTTGGAATAAATTATTAAATTTTGTCTATGTAAAGTACTAAAGTGTCACACTGACATATGTTATTTATACAAAACAAGAGCTACAGTGCTACTCGTTTGTAAAAAGATATGTAATAATGTGACATTGAAATTCAGTTGCAATAAAATAAATGGTTGTGTTGTGCTATTCTTGAATCTTCGTTATTCATTTACATTTAAGAGTAAAGAGTTGTTTTCTGAGTTCAGAACTTCAGTGTCATTGTCTATTAATAATTTAATATATTCAAATAAGTTTTTTTTCTTTTGAGAAATTAAGTAATATACTCTATGCAATATGCACTTGAGAATTCATGGTTATATTAGGCCATCGAGGGAATGCAATCATTCGTTCCACCGATGTTTATGTGTTACAACAATGTGCTTACTTTTGTTGATTCTATTAGTATATCGGGGACTGGGAGCGTACCTTATGAGTTATGAGTCTTCGCCTTCGGGCCATCTGCGGGGCTGTGATGGGGGTTCCACCGATAAAGCATTGTTAGGCTGATGCCTATGGTATTGACTTTAAAACACATGTGTCATGTTAATTTTTTTAAGTTAATATCATAAATTAGTAAATTACTAAAGTTTCAAGTTCAACCGTTGGATGAACATTTGATGTATGGTTGTAGTTACATTCCATAATGAAATGAACAGAGCAATGGGCTTCCCAACTTAAACCTTCAAAATTACCCTATATCTGTTAGATTCAAAAAGATCAACGATTAAGATTATGAAAATAGCAAACAATCAATATGAAAATTTTATGATGGTTTGGTCATTTAAATGCCTACCAAAAAAATTGTTTAATTTACGAATTTTTATATAAAATCTTTTATAAATGGATTATCTTGAAAAATTAGAAAATAATGATAATTATTAGTGATAAATATAAAAATCTACTGTTATAATTAACAATTAACAAAAGTTTCTAAAATCGTATTAAAAATAAATCTTGTTAAATATATTCTAAAAATTAAAAATAATTATGTTTTATTTTGAAAAGATTCTAAATTAATATATATTTTTATAATAATATTATAAATCATATATATTAATATAAAAAATGATAGCTATTATAAAAAAGTCAAAAGTTTCTAAATTCATATTCAAAATATTCAAAAAAGTTATATTCTATTTTCTTTTTATAATAAAAATTATAAAATTATATATATTATAAATTAAAATACTATATAATATTTTTTTATGGTTTAATAAAAATATAGCAAGTCAAACTATACAGTCTAATAAATTTGATAGCTATAATATACGGTCTAAAATTGAAAAAAAGGGTCAAATATTTAATAGACCATCAAATTCTGTAATGACATGCACAGAGCTATGGGCTTCCCAACTTAAACCTCCGGAATCACCCTATAACCATTAGATTTAAAAAGATCAACGGTGAAGAATTTGCAACTTGTAGACCTAAGACGTGTCATTCACTTGAATGTTCCAATTTCGAGAGAGAAAACATTTAAAGCACTTTGTACTGCTAAGTGTCAACTGTCAAGTGATTAATGTTTATTTTAAAAGTTAATATCATTAACTACTCAAGTTTCAACCGTTGGATGAACATTTGATGTATGGTTGTAGTTGCATTCCGTAATGAGATGCACAGAGCGATGGGCTTCCCAACTTAAACCTCCGGAATCACCCTCTAACCATTAGATTTAAAAAGATCAATGGTGAAGAATTTGCAACTTGTAGTCTTGTAGACCTAACTCCTAAGACGTGCCATTCACTTTTATGTTCCAATTACAAGAAAAAAAAATTTAAGCACTTTGCACTTTGAAATTGTACTAATTTTTAAAGTCTTCAATCTTCAGATTGCTCATTGTAGAGCACCACCCTATTTTGGATTCCACGGTTCCACTTCCAACAACGCCATTCCAGTTTTCAAGCATCGGGACTCATAATCTGGGTAAGTGAAAGAATTCCTGAGGCTACATTTCAACTCTCATCATTTGACATTTCTTAAAATCTTATTTTGTCAAAGTTTGAAGTTTGGTTTTAGACTTTAGAGACTCAAGAATTCATTAAAATTAAGGAGGACTAATAGGTATTACTTATTAGGGAATTCAAATTACACAACTTCACATTTGTACAAGCATTTCTACCACCAGTACCACTACAGCAATGTCCGATATAAAAATGCATTATGCAAAATTGCTTAAAACCTCAGGTTTCACTGATGGGTACCATGATATTAATGATCCTGAAATCTATGGTAGGCATACCTCAGAACTTAGATTTTCATCTCAGAATAAGGTTGCAAAGCGAAAAAAAGTTGATAGTATAAGTGCACCGTGGGTAACTGGATTAGGGCACATGATGTTACATGAAGTTTTCCCTTGCCCATGATTTATCATGGTCTGTGCCAAAAATTATGATGATAAGAAAAGAGCAATTGTTAATAAAGATAACCAAGAAGAATTGTTATCCATTAATGCAAAAGAACTTGGAAAAGTCTTGGGGTTTACAACAGAAGAATTTGGAAACCACCACATTGACCTAGAAAAGCTTGCTAGTGATTATGAAGCAGTGGAAGAAAAGCTGAAAAATGATTTCTTAAATCAAATAGTTAAGGATAGAAAAAAATTGAAAGGTGGTCATAAGCCTCCTTATAATTTGGATTTTTTTAAACCATGGGTTCAAGATACTATTTCCATGCTTGCATTTTTCCTTGGTCTGGATAACAATTTGGAAGTGGGTGCAATCCTCCTTGAAATGGTATATAATATCCATTATACTAAAGAACATGTCAAATATAATTATACACACCACATTGTAGAATCCATGCATAAACAATTTTTGATGATTAAAGCAGGTTCCACGAAGACATTTAGGTTCACAACCTACTTGTGCTATCTTTTTTTATTCAAATTTAGAGGAATGTTTCAGACCAACAAGCTTTAGATTCAGCCCTACAGTAATGTAGAGGAAAAAAAAATGGCTCTAGTATATGAATGAACCAATGAGATAAGGATGCATGATTCTCGAAGGAACTATAGCCATTTTGTAGACTAATTTTTGGCTCCATTGCATCAAGTAATTACAAATAATCCAATGCCTAGATTGCCTTTCATGTAGAAACTGCATGCAACTAGGAAAAGAAATACAATTGGCTGATTGGTACTTAATGGAAGAATATACTGTGCTAAAATTTTATGGATCGAGAGTATAGCCATACAAGCTTCCAATACATGTGACAGAAAGGGTTTTTGCATTGGAATATGTAAGGCAGGTGCAGAGTGTTGATGAACTACACTTTCTCAGTCAGCAAAAGAAGACCTTATTTCCTTCTTTACCTTTTTCATGTGGAGGGTTCACATTCAAGAGAAAAGCATTTAGTGTGGCACATAATCTTTTGAATTTTTTTGACTTTGATCCTATCTATCACTGGTAGTATGATCCATGTGACATCATTAAATCAGTGATTGTGGCCAATAGAAATGCTGCAAATAGAATTCAACATCAAAGTAAACTCTTGCTTGAAAACTTGAGAAACAAGGATTCTTGGGATGAGGTCAAAATAGCAATGGAGAAAAGTGTTGTTGAGAATGGTATTTCTTTTGAACAATTGTCAGCAAAAATTATGGCATTGCACCAAAAGACAATCAGGACATACAAAAAATTTTATGTAAAAAGTGATAAACCATCTAGTAGAGTAAAAATTCCAAGTTCTCTAGAGACGAAACTTATAGATAAAAAATGGTCACGATATAAAATTACTGCCTTTTGGTCTATGAGGAAGGACCTAGGTGATCCAAGAGCTCTTGAAGAGTATGATAATAAAGAATAAGATGAAGAATTTAGAAAATTGTGGAATATAGAGCATGGGCATCTTGATGGACGTGATGAATCTGATGATGATATTGATATGGAAGAAGAAGAACAAAGCCATGCCAATTACAAACCTAGTTTGAGTGAGGCCACAAAAGAAAAATATGCTTCAACATATACTTCAGGAGCAGCCATACTTGAAAAAATTGGTTATGAAGGTGGTCCTTTGGGGTCCAAAGGACAAGGCAGAGGCCCTTGGACAATACAAAGTGTTGAGCATAGAAAAACAGGTGATAAATCTGGCCTTGGGTTTGGAGGTGAAAAAGTAGACCAAGGGGATACAAGACACAATCAATTTGTTAGAGCTTCTAGTCCTCATCCTCATGGTCATATACAATCACAACTAGGACATGCCCTTGGTGGACAGCTTAGTGCAATTGGGAGTGCCATTGGTGGTGATGGTATGGGTAGTAGTACTAGTAGTGGTCAACATGTGCAACAATGACAAATTACACACAATACTAAGAGGAAAACAAAAAAAGATACCATAGAAACACCAAGTGATCAAGGCAATCAAAAGAGGCAAAGGATTTTGAGAGGTCAAAGTCACACTATCAGTGGATCCACCAGTACCACAAAGGATTTATTTCTAGAAACTCCCACAAATCAATTTAGTGTGGGTGCGACATTATTAGCAACTGTAAGTACTCCTATTCCTTCGCCATTCAAGCATTCCATTGTTCCTACCTCCCCAGGTTATGATTTCATTGAAGAGTTTAAAAAGAAATCAAACTTGAATCAAAAAGAAAAGAAGCAACTGATGGAGAGTGCGTCTGTTGTAACTTCAGAGACTGCAACAACCATGGTATTACCCACATTTGACACAAATAACAAAATCATGGAGTACACAATTGTTGTTCCCACAGTTCAAAACAAACCAACAAATCAGATGGATCGATCTGAATACCAGGTAACCAATTTTCAATTGGATTTTTCTGGCCTGAATACTGACAAAATTAATGTATCAAAGAAGAACAATGAATTGGTGTACACATCATTGCTAAAGCAAGATAGAGAGAAGAAAAGGTTGCAGACCCAAATAGAAAAGTTACAGGCAGACCTAGCAAGTGAGAAAGCAAAGAGGAAAGTAGCAGATAACAAGAGCAATGAATTAGAAAAAAGAATAATAAAATCTGCCTCTACATCAGCAAGCAATGAGTATAAATCAAATGAGAGAGAAGTGAATGACCTGAAGCGAAGGATAGATGAGAGCAACAAGAAATATGATGATGAAAAATCCACTTCAGAAAACTTAAGACTAAACATTGTGAATGGAAATGCACAGTGGGAACAAAAATTGGAGAAACAGAGAAAAACAAATGAAAGATTGGAGACAGAGCTGACGAAAGCAAAAGAAGAAATTAAGTCTTCTCAAAATAAGTTATCTGCATTTTGTAGAGATACAGTGAGGCATATAAAACAAAATATCTAGGATGAAATAATGCAGAGGTTTGATCATTTGTGTGACATGTTTCAATTGATTGATGCTACCAGACAAAATTATAAGAAGCTCAACAAATATTTAGTGGACAACAAAAGGGTGCTAGAATTAGAGAAATCTACAAATGAAGTTCTACAAACAGTCTACAAAGCTAGTGACAATGATCTGAAATCAAAAGGGATTACTAATTAGATTGAAACCTCAATGAAGTTGTCATCTATCATTGAAAAGTGTTCAAGAATATCTGGAACAAAGGAATATTTGCATTTGGTTGTAGACAAGATGAAGGTGGTGGATGAAAAGGTAAGGAACTTCATAGAGCTTGGTTTTCAAGAGCCTTTTGACACAAATGAGCGATTCATTGGAAAGGATGCTTTCAGAAAGAAGATGGAAGGTGCAAGGAAGATTGATTTGGACCAGTTTCCTCAGAACCAAGATGTGAACTATTTGGATTCCATCATAACACTGATAACCTTGAATGCAAAATTGATTGAAGAATTCAAGATAGATTCCATTTCCAATTACAATCAAGAAATGTTAACAAAACTTCAAGTCAAAAAACATCAGTTAGAGCAAATGGAAATTCCACCACCTAAAGAGTGGAAGTTGCTAGAAAAGTTGATACAGTGACTTGATCTATTATTTTCAATCTTTGATAATATGAGTTTCGAAGTTCCAACTCAGCTCTGTGCAGACTTGTCTTTAGGCATTGGTAAGATTTTGCATTGCCAATTCCAATATGTACTCCTTCATGTGAAATTCAATTAAAAATCTCAAATTCAGACTTCAGTAATGTGATGATGTTCAATTATCTAGATTTTGTATTATTTATTTTATCATTTGAACTAGTGATGAATTGTTAGCTCATTATATTTACTTCTTGGTAGAGCTTCCATTTCCAAGTTATGGATGTTGAACTGTTAGCTCATTATATTTACTTCTTGGTAGAGCTAAAGCTTATAAGTTATGGATGTTGAATTGTTAGCTTATGTTATGTTTTGACTAAAAATCCTGATCAGTATCCACCAACTTACACCTCACCCACATCCCACATACTGCAAAAATACACTACATTTGATTTTATGATTAGCACAAATTGCAGGGATTTGTGTGACAAGATCCATTTTGTGGCCCACTTTACTAATTGATCAATGATCATGTCCATAAATAAATCTAAAACCCCATGGTCACAACCCCTATTCCTGAAGAATGCAAATTCAATGTACTAACAAATTGAATAACATAAACAACCACTTTGGAGATAGCCAAATAAGTTAATAACTTATAAGCATATGAATCCACAACAGTTGAACACTCGAAAGAAAATATGTGTAACCTTCTCCATTGTATTGATTTTCAAAGTTCAAATGATATACATTATAAAAATAGTTTATGATATGAGATGGATGGGAGAATTGGTGCAATCTATTATCTATCTTCTTACTATTTTCTACTCTAAAGTCTAATTAAAAATGATGTGATGATCCATTGATCTCCTATTGGGGTCTTGATCTCTCTTATATATGAGAGGCAACAAGCTACAAACCCCTTGCAAAAATTCATGACGTTTTGACAACTAGACATAACTCAAATTATAAATAAAACAATGTCATATGTGAATGCACCGATCCGTTAATCTCCAAGCAGAAGCTTGTGACCACTGACCACCTAAGATCTGTTCAAGGATTCTACTCCATGATAGGGCACTCATCATGCTATCAACTGGCGTTCTTCCTTTGAATCTGATGGTTGTCCCATTGGATTTGATTTTGACAAATCTACAGTTTGGCTAATAAACATATTGATTGCAGAGAGGTGATGGATGTACTCCTATTCAGCATAGGTGTCCACATTAGAAATCGCCTCTTTCATATCATATTCCAGAGACATTATTTTTTTGAGTTTCTTATGACTGTTTTGTAAAACCATATCCTCGTCATTTATTTCTTGGAATGCAGCAGTCAGAAGCCCATCAGGATTTTCCTTCCAATTATCATATTCTCGCGGGTTTCTAATACCAAAATGAAGTGTTGGGAGTGGGACTGAATCAAAGCAGTCAAAATATTCCCTAAGCCTATTATGATATCCGTTATGTGATTCTACCAACTTCTTATATGTCAGCAATATTTGTCCTTTCATGGCATTCTTATCTACGAGCTCCTTTTTTTTCTCCATCATTCTAGGCTGAAATCGTTCATTCTCCACCAATGCAATGTGTGTCTGATTGAATACTTCCCAATATTCAATAGCACATTTCATCATTTTATTGAATGTTTCTTTTATCATTTCAAATACAGTGTTATATTTGATGGTTTTCACTTCTTTCTCCAATTCTTTGCATTTCCCCTGGGATTTTGAATAGCAATTCTTCTAGTAGGCTACATCAACCAATGCATCAAGCACTCTCTTATCTTTTTCAATCCATGATGAGTACAACTCTGATGTGGAGGAGGAAGATGTTTTTTCTCGCTGATTTGCTAGCTCCTTCTTCAGTTTGTCATTTTCCTTAATCAGTTTATCGATCTATGCTTTGGTAAATTTTTCCACATTTATGTTCAATTCTGTTATCTCCATAGGGTTGGTATCGACTACTCGTTGAACCAAGAGATGACCAAACACTTGGTTTGGATTACTAATTATAGCAGGTCTTTTATCATGGGGATACAGTGACCAAATAAGTAAGGTGGCTTCGTCTGGGTTGTACCTAGATCCTGAATACATTTTGTCACTTGCTTCTTCTATTAAGTTCATTGTCATATCCCCTCTTTTTCTGAAGCTATCAAATACAATTGAAGAGCTAATATCCCACCCTGGAAGGAGCAACACTCTAGCTTCTTGAAGAAATTCCCTACCTCTTTTAGGAGTGATGGACTCCATTTCCTTTTCTAACTCCCTTTTCAATTCCTCCAGAGCGGTTGCCTCATGTTCAGGAGTGATATCCTGTATCTTTTGTCTCATTTTTCTACCTTTATATTCATAAACAAATGATTTAAATTTAGAAGATTTATCAAAATCACAATCAAAAATAAAATGCTGTCTAGCCATGACCCTCACATCATCAGATAGTTCATTTGATGCCTCAAATCTTACAATATTCTGCTCTTGAGGGGGATCGTACTGTGCAATCACAAGAGCATTAATTTTCTTGACCTGCTTACCCTCTTCATCACTCTGCTCTTCTTCACTTATATAAGGGTGATCCCACAAAGCTGGTTTACAATTTCTGAGAGGAACTGATTTTTGCTGAAATCACATTTTTTTAGAAAATATAATGATTTAAGCCTTAAAAAGTTCCATTTTAAGGATTCCAATTGAAGAGGGTTTGATCAAATCACCTTAGATCAAACCCCCTTGGATAGAACCTTTCTAGTTTTAAACCATACCTATAAATGAGTCTCCTTTACACCTATCAAAATGCTGATTAAAAATCACTTTTGATTTAGCTTTTGGGGGATCAAATGAATTCATTTAAAATTTATTTGAAATGATTATGGTATTCCTCATAATGAGTTATCCAATGAATCTAATTTTAATATGTTTTGGTTTTATTATGTATTTGTTTTTTAGTTTTATTAAACATAGGTTTTTCATCAAAAATGAAGGTCTTTCTTCTGCACATGTGGAAAAATAGAAAATTATCAGAATATATTTTTTTAAAATATGTTCGTGCTGGGTATTGATGTCCTTGATGCATTAAAAAAAAAAATTTGAATTTCGATACATACATAAAAATTTATGTTGTATACAGTTTACCTATGTCTGAATTGCAATTGGTTTGACTTCGTAACTTGATTAAGGAAAAAATATTCAATAAAAAACTATCAGATCAAATGAAAGTGTTATATATCGTAGTTACAAATCTAAATTCGAAAAAATTAGAATTTTATCCTTAATACAAAAAAAATTATGTTGTATACGGTGAGCATCACTTTTTAAAAATGTTGTTTTTTGAAAAAAACCAATTTTCATGGGAGATGGAAAACAAAGTGCAAGGTGATTCCAAAAAAATTGAAAAAAATATTTTTAGAATCTATAGACAAAATGTGATAAGACTCTAGTTTTCATCATCTTCAAATTCATCATGGTTTAGCTGCTATAGGTGCCTGAATGTGAAGATTTAGTTAAAAATAATAATTTCAGTGTCCACTTTGGCCAGAAATTGTAAACCACAATTGTGGAATCACCCTCAGTATCTATAGAAAAACATACCTTAGGATTAGGCTATGAAGGTATGTAATCCAAGGGCTCTATGTCTTTAGCGTGTACTCCTGAATAGGTTGCATGAGGTGTATCAAAAATAACTGGGGGAACATCCTTTACCAGTTCATTGACATGAGTGATGAGTTGCTCAATTCTTCTTAAAGGATCCTGAATCTCACCAAATGCCTTTGAATAAGATGGGATATTTTTCCTCTTCCATTCCTCTGCAAGCATAATCTTGTTATAGGCAGCCATTCTTTCCTTGGTGGAAGCCTCATCATGGTTTCTTATGACATCTTTGATTGAGAACAAATGTTCATAACCTGATAGCCCCTACGATAATCTCACCTTGTGAATAAACCCTTTTGCATCAAATTTTTTCCTTACATCACCTAGAGGTAGGTTGTACTGTGCTAATTTACCATCAATTTCTCCATATCCTTCATTGGCAACCACTGTCAAGTCTCCAAAACATAAGGTTTTGGGCATAATTGATTGTTTGCTATGTCCTTTGAGGTGTTTGGAATCAGATTTTTCCAATTGCCTCACAATCTCTAAAACAACAATTTGGTCAGGAACTACTCGTGGCATCAAGTGTGGAGCCCCTTCGAACCCATAAACCCTTATCACTGTACAATCAGGGAAAGCATACCAATCTCCCTAGTTATGATTCACTTTATTTCTCCGGTCATTTTCCTTTGGTCTTAGAAATCTTTGTACTTCTAGGGATAGGTTATAGTTGCACGGATACCCCAGCAACTTCATTAATGGTTTTACAAAAAAATCTTCAAAATAAAGGTAATGAGACCTACCAAATCAGCTATCCCACAATGAAGTCCACATTTGTATAGGTTTAAAATCTCCATTTTCATTTGTATCTTCTATCCTTAATTCTTCACTCCATACCCCTCTAACTTGTCCCTCATACAATAGCAAATGCATAAGCAAAGAATAGTGTTCAAAATTAATATTATCACTATTATTTTTAATCTTTTCGAGCCCTCGATGTAGGGCGTTGGCCAAGTAGCTAGCATAATCAAATGGTCTGGCATCCTTCCTCTATATGTCTACAACTAAGACCATTGGGGCAATCGACATGAGAGATGAAACCTCTACTCCCAAAACCTGACCAGTTGAATAATAGGTGTATCGGAAATACTCTTCGAACAAATCTTCATGGAAAGGAGGGTTCTGACTGCTAGAGAACCTCCTGAGCTGGCCTCCATCATCCTTGGGCCTATGCAAAGGTAATTTCCATCTCTTATAGCTGGTATCCATGTGGCGATACTCTATCAAGAGATCTTTGAGCGTGAATGATAAATTCAGTGAACACTCTAACTGAAAGACATTAGAAATGAGATCCCTAGAAATAACAAGCATGTCACCCCCGCCATGTGAGTAAATAGTTCTCTTCTTGAGGTCATATCTGATAGAAAGAGCTTTAATTAGCTCTGTGTTCACAAACACATTGGGCACCACAAGTCTTCCCAGGTTCAACCTCCATGGATTGTAGACTGGTTGGAACCTAAATTGTTTTTTGTAATGGTACATGAAGAGGTTGTACCCTCGTTGTGGTGTCCAAATATCCCCTAAGCCCTTATGTTTGTCCCATAATTGATCCATGGAAGGATTCATTTGAGCACTCCTCTTGGGTCTTGGCCCCGACCCAGGACATTGATCTATCAGGTCTTCATTTAGAAGTCTCTTAGGATTTTCGATTTTCTATTTTTTAGCTTTAGGTTTGTTTGTACTCTCTTCCATTATTTAAATCTTAAGCTTTTGAGTAAAATAGCTTCTCAGCTGGGTCTGAAAGTGAAGTACTTACATGAGTCTCGCTGAGTCACCTCCACAGTCCACCGGTCTTTTCTACGTCAGAACTCCAAGTTTTTGCCTTTCTGCTTCTACCCTAAATGAAATCTTCCAAGATTTTGTAACAACTATGCGATCAACTTGTGATATAATTCACTTCAATTCTGGTTCATAAATGCACCGCAGCACGATGCCACAGGACGTCACATCAGTCTTTCACCGATAGCCACCCTCTCTACTGATGGACACCTATCCTTCGTTCTATCGGTGGGACGCTAGATAATATTTCCCCTGATATACTTTATGCATTCAATAATTCATGCCCATGGCCATGGGCCATGGTTACAATTCATGGTTACTTTTGTTGACAACTTGACTCTATCGATATATCGGGAGAGCACCTTAGGAGTCAGCCCGATAGAGTATTGTTACACTGATACTAGGTTGTGAGCTATTTTTATCGGGCCATCGGCGAGATTGTGATGGGGTTCTGCCGATGAAGCATTGTTAGGCCGATGGTATTGAATTTTGTTAGGAATGGGGGAAGGACTACATCACTACGGAATTTCAAATTTTGTTTAATTACGCTAAAAGCGTTATACAGTGAAAGCAACAAAGGAATATTCGTAAACTTTTTGAAGATTCATTGAAAATGACAAGCAAGTGGAAGTATGTGCTCCTTAAAAATAACAAGCACATAAAAATTTTTTTTTTTATATTTTTTGAAAAAAATTAAATTAAAAGCTTCCCAATAAATATTTGTTAATTTAAATACTTTTGGATTAAAATTAAAAACTAAGATATGTATGCTTAAATAGTTTTTTATATATATTATTAATTAATATATATAAAAATAGTAGAAATAGCTTTTTATATATATTATTAGTTTTTCATATATTTTATTAATTAATATTATAATAAACAATGTTAAGTATTGATAACTTTCAACATTCTTGAATCTTTATATATATTATTAATTAATATATGTATACTAGTATTTATGGATGCAATGTGAATGTAGGCTATAATATGGATCTTGTCACACAAATTTCTACAATTTGCATTGTTCATAAAATCAAAGTGTGGTATATTTTTGTGATTATTGATAAAATAAGATAATTCATGCCCATGGTCATAAATTATAATTCATGGTTACTTTTGTTGACAACTTGACTCTATCGGTATATCGAGAGAGCACCTTAGGAGTCAACTCGATAGAGTATTGTTACACCAATACTAGGTTGTGAGCTATTTTTATCGGGCCATCGGTGGGATTGTGATGGGGGTTCTGCCAATGAAGCATTGTTAGGTCGATGCCCGATGGTATTGAATCTTATATAATTTATAAAATATCATCAACTACGTTACTACAGTTTGACTTTGGCATATGTATTATGATTCATGAAGTGCAATATAATATAAAATATCATGGAGAGTTGGACTACAATATAAAATAAAATATTCTGAACTTGAAATGCAATGATACACAATTTATTTGAATACAATATACAGAATCATCAACTACAGTTTGGAATATGATTCAAGCTGACATGCGGTGCTTGAGTGCAATATAAAATAAGATATCATGAACATGAAGTGCAATGATTCACAATTTCAATGTTCATTGAATACTATATAAAATATCATTAGACATCAACTACACTTTGGAATTTTGAACAATGGAAACTAATTCATGAAGTGCAGAAAAAATACCTAAAACCTGCTAATTATCTCCCATTTCCCAAACAGAGTCAGGGTCCTCAAACCAATCCTCATCTTCAAATAAAGTAAAAGAGTCATCTTGATTTTGAGACTGC
Source organism: Sequoiadendron giganteum (assembly GCA_007115665.2). NCBI lineage: Eukaryota > Viridiplantae > Streptophyta > Pinopsida > Cupressales > Cupressaceae > Sequoiadendron > Sequoiadendron giganteum. Next base: position 197,611,832 of record CM021102.1, read on the forward strand.
TCTACAGTTTCTTCGGACTGTGTCTCAAATTCAACATTCATTGTTTGATTTGTGTCAATTTCAATATCATTGTCATCTGTCCCAGACCCAGTCCCATTGCCACTACCACCAGTACCAACGGTTGTTGGAATTGGAGAGCCTGTGTTGCACAACCCAATCCCTCTTCTTTCACATGTGGACCTCTAGATTGCAAGTGCCTTTCAAAAGGAAATTTGTTGACATTATACGCAGTTCCTTTCATCCTCAAGCAATTTTCCAAATTCTTGTCCAGTTTGTTTCTTAACTTTGATTTCAAAAACCCCAATGTACTGAAAACTCTCTCATCCTCCACCGACCCCAATATCATTGTTTGACATAAATCAACAAGTTTGAAATATTCTGACATCAAACCACGCAATATTTCACTTTAACCTAAGCTTGTCCAAACCTTTTTTATTGATCCTGGTTCAAAGGCCTTCTCCTTGCCCATGGATTTATACTGCTCCCTCATAGCTATTGCAAAAATTTGAGATTTATTTCTAAGATTTTTTTCATCTAAAATTCCTTCTATTATTTGTTCATTGTATGTTACCTTTCTAAAAACTGTTCGATCAAGATTTTTACTTGATCATGAAAATATTTTGGGTTATCTCGGTTTACCCAAAATTGAGGATACACAATACCCATGGCTTTAAGTATTTCATGTCGAGGGAATCTTTCACAAATCTCAGAGGAAAGAGATTTTGCAATTTCCTTCAAATTGTCACTAACAGATTTAACAATGTCGTTAAAATCTTCCTCATTAACTAGTACTTCTTTTATAGAGCCCCTGCCAGTGCCTGTCTTACAATGGTACATTGGTATCTCATGTCCACGTACACAAATACATAAGTGCCCACTTGCATTAAACTGTAAATAATTATCAGGATTATTCAAATCAGTAATTTTCCGCCACATCAAATAATTTGTGCCTTCTTGTGTTAGATCTAGATATAGATGATCGAGGGCCAAGCATGTAAGTTTACGTAGATTGGCATATTCATAAATATACATAGTTCTATCTTGGGCTTTCTTCACAAGATTGTTCATCTCATCCAGCATGGGGAGAAGACTAGCTAAAGTCAAGAGTGTCTCTATATCGCTTAACCTATGTAAGAGTTCAGGAGCTGTCTACTATGCTGCAATGCTCGTACATCAACCCAATCAAGGATTGATATTCTGAAAGAACTCGTTGCGCTGGTCCATGCAGGGAGATCCATCTGGTATCGACATCCTTGAGAAGCTTGTTTCCAGGTGTTATTCCCTCAGCAAAATGTTGAAATTCAAGGAAACGTTTGGGACTTCGGCAGAAGTATGCGTGGATCTCGCGAACTAGATTTTCAACTTTTGATACTGTTGGAAACTTGCTTACAATTTTAAATGCTAAATTCATTTTGTGGGCCATGCAGTGAATGCCAAGCATGTATGGTGCACAAGTAGTTTGTAACTTTGTGCAAAGACCGCTCCTTTGACCTTGCATCACTGCAGCTCCATTAGCTCCTACACACACCAACTTTTTGGCAATTGTCAACTCATCCATACCTACAATTTCATTCAAAGATTTCTTGACTAGTTCAAATAGATTTTGTGATGTTGAATTGTCCTTCATATTATGAACACAAAGAAGATGAGCTTGGCGAACATGTTGTTCTACAGTATATGAATGCATACAAACCAAAGAAGTATTGTCTACCATAGTAACTTCATCTAAAGATAATGCAATGAAATTTGACTCTTTTAATTTCTCCATTAAATCTTGCTTTTCCACTACAGCAAGACAGTTTGCCCATTCCCATCCAACGTTTACTGACCAATGTGAGAAGGGAAAGTGGGGAACACTCAAATAAGATAATAAATCAAAATATTATGGGTAGTCTGTCATAGGACACCCCTTGGACAAAATATGAAAAACAACACTCATTTGAACAGTTTTTGACAGATTTGTTGATGCCATGGCTTTTCCAAAATGAGCCTCAAGTGTACCTTCACATTTTTTAATCTTTGACATTCTATGGTTATGCTCTCCATAATCTGCGGCATACTTAACATGAAGACATTCTTCCTTTGATTTCCATCGTACGATTGATTGTTCCTTTCCGTCTACGATTTTTTTTTCGTAAACTTTGTCGATATGCTTTTCTATAGTGTCAAGCTTTAGTTGCATCATCTTGTCTCTTCCACATTTCCAACTACAAATCTTACATCTGACCTTTGTTTCCCTTTCAATATCATTTTCATTTGATACCCCCACTAGTTCAAGGAATGGGTACTTCGACAACCAACCAATTTGAAAATTCCTTGTCATTTCCCACTCACGCCCCGATTTTGCTTTGGCTTTTCTTTTCTTGCTACCAACATCATCCTCATCCAAGTTGATTATCTCATTTTGGCTATCTAGGGTATCCCTTGGAACATCTTCTGCGGTATTGCCATCCTCATTTGATACATTTTGATTTAACACAATGACAATCTCACCTTGACCTTCCTGTGGCAGAAGAGTTGATGATGTATCTCCATCTTCAATAATATTTGGTGGAGGAGTTGATGGTGTAGCTCCACCTTGATCTGATGGATTAGAAGCTTTGCCAATTCTAAAGTAAGATTGTATGGCACCTCCCTATTTTGGGCGTTTTGATGGCCTCCCAGTCTCTTCATTACCCGCTTGCTCAGGAGTCTTACCCTTGCTTCTCAACATATTGATCTCACTTCGAATAAAAGCTGGAAAAATATGTCTTCTTGTTTAAGAAGGACAAACCAACAGAGAATATAGATCCCATTCCCTACTTATAATTATGTTTAAGATTGAAGCAAGAATGGAAAACAGATAAAGAAATCTTAATATTATAACTAAAAGTCTAATAACTAATAACAGTATGAAGAAATGATCACTCACCTTTGAGTCTATGTTTTCGGCTTTCGCTGACTTCTGAATTGAGAAGTAGAACCTCGAAACTGAACAAAATGTGTAAAACCGAACAAAATGTGTAAGAACAAATAACAGTTTCAATTGTATTTATATCAATCTATATTTGGCGAATTCCATGGGATTTTGAAATGGTATGTTAAAAATTTGGTGAATCCCGCATGCTTATACAATGATACCTTGAAATTTTCAAGGCGAAATAGGTCCTCATAAGCAACTATTTATAAATATTAATTGGCGAAATGGGTCTTCACAAGCAACTATTTGTAAATTTTAATTGGCGAAATGGGTCTTCATATAATGTTGTTTTAATAGTATTGGTGAATATGTAGGTGACTTTGACATGCTCCCTGGGATTCCAGGAAAAAATATTGATCAGTGCATTGGAAATGTGTATTCTATTATGGCGAATTTATTGCTTAAACATGCCTCGTAAAAAAAAACTGCTGGCAAATGGACATGCTTTGGATTGATAGTCTGTGAATTCCTGGCAATTTGAACACCCTATAGATATGGTAGATTCACCAAATTTGAATTGCTAGATTCCTAGAATTCGCCAATTGTCAAAGATTTGCCACTAAAGTTATCCCTGTGGATCATCATCATACATATGTTCTAGTTCTTCTAAACCCAGTACCTATATCCTCATTTTTGTCAACAAATTCCCCCTCCTACTTAATACATCTACAACTCTATTTGAATTGCCACTCTTATGCCTCAACACAAATGTATAACTTTGAAAGAAATAAACCCATCTCATATGTCCTTTTTTCAACTTACCTTGATTATTCAGATACTACAAAGCTTTATGATTAGTATACAACACAAACTCCTTAGGAGAAAAATAATTTCTCCACTTCTTCAAGGCTTGAATTATAGCAGATAACTCTTGATCATAAAATGAATATCTTCTTCTGGAATCATTCAACTTCTCAATGAAAAAATCTATAGGCCTTCCTTCTTGACTCAACACTACCTCCTATTGCATTTTCGTTGGCATCACAATCAACTTGAAATACTTTATCAAAATTAGGCAATGCGAATATTAGTTTCTGTGTCACCTTTTGCTTCAACAATTAAAAAATTCTTTGTGATTTGGATGTCCACTTAGACTCTTTCCTATATCCTCTTATTGTTTCTATCATGGGTGTTAAAATGCTACTAAATATCCTAATGAATTTCCTATAGAAACTATCCAATCCATTAAATGATCTTACCTCTCCAATGTTCACTAGTGTATGTCACTCAACAATTTCTCTAAACTTCTTAGGGTCTATCTTCAATCCTTCAACAAAAATAATAAATCCCAAGTACACCAAATATTTCTTCATAAAGCTACACTTCTTGACATTTATCAACAACTTCTCCTCCCTTATCCTTTGCAGTAAGTTTCTTTGATGTGACATAAATGTTGTTCTCTAGTCAGATTATTGAAAATTAGAATATCATCCAAATAGACAATAAAAAACTTACCCAAGAATTGATTTAGTACCCCATTCATCAATCTCATTAAACTGCTAGGTGCATTGGTCAATTCAAAAGGCATCACTAGCCTCTCATACAATCTTTCATTATTCTTGAATGCATTCTTCTATTCATCTCCTTATCTGATCCTAATTGCAAGGTATCCACTCTTTAGGTCAAATTTTTTGAAATACTTTGCTCCACTCAAACAGTCCATAATGTCATTCATCCTTCGTAATGGGAATCTATCCATGACTATGATCTTATTGATTTATCTTGAGTCTATACACATCCTCCATTCTCCATATTTATTTGGTGCAAGTACAACAGGTATTGTACATGGACTTAATCTCTCTTTGATCAATCCTTTCTCCATCAGTTCTTATATATATTAGTTTAATTTTATATTTCCTACCAATGCCATCCTATCTGTTGTTTTGTTTGGAAACAATTCTCTAGGTATTAGATCTATATGAATACCGATGCTTTGGATTGGTGGTAAACCATCTGGTACATTCTCTGATATGATGTTCTTATACTTTGTCAACAGTTCTACTACTTCTTTCTATAGTGAATCTTCATCCTTTACTACCTTTGGACTACCAACCTTCTTTGTAATCAATACAAAAAAAATATTTCCATGTCTCAATCCATCTGAAAACTTCCTTCCATCTACCAAACATAGTTTGGTCATGCCAAATGCTTAAAAAAAAAATCTCTTCCTCCAAAGGTATCAATATAGTTCTTTTTCCATTTGAAGTCATAATATAGGTATTCCTTCTTCCATCATGAATTAATTTCCTATCATATTTCCATGGCCTTCCTAAAAATAAATTGCATGCATCCATGGACATAATATCACACAGTACTTCATCCTTATATGATCCTATATGGAATTTCACCAAACACTACTCATTCACCAATATCTTATGATCACCCTGAATCCATGCTATCTTATGGGGCTTTGGATGTTTCAATCTCTTCAAATTCAACTTGGTTACCGTCCCTTCTAAAACTAAATTATCAGTATTGTAACATAAGGAAAACAAGCAAGATTAAGAAATACAATACAATAAACTCAAATCTAAACCTACGCTAACAAAAAAGAACAATGTAAATTTAAAAACATAAATACAACAACAATCTCACCAAAATTCTTATCCATTCCATGAATCACCTTCATTGCACTTCTTCATTTTACCATTGTATGATAATTGCCCTCAGATTTCTCAAAAGTATGCAAATATGGCCTATTGATAATGATTTAGCAAAACGTTGAAGATTCTTAAAGTTTCTTCCAAAAAGTATAAATATTTTAGGAGGAATAATGATGAAGGTCAAGCCAATTTATAGAAAATTGATTTTCGAATGACCAGCACAAATTTAAAGATAAATCGACGATCATGATTAAAGATATGACATGCAATAGATATTAGTGCTAGTAATAATGCAAGTGAAAAATCATAACTCGTGGAAATTAAATAAATTAATAATTTAATCTTTAGTTGAGACTGTTCAAAACTCAGAAGAATAACATCAATTTGATTGCATGTAAAAGATAAAGATTAGCATAGAGGAAATGGTCTGTCCGAATGCGTGAATAAATTAATTAAATAAATAAAATTTAATTAATAAACATTTGCACACAGAAGAATAAAACGAGATAACTGACTAATAAAATCAGAAGGTTTGTTCATCAGAAATAATCAAATAACAAATCAGGAGATAACTGATTGATTTAATTAAATCTCGACTTAAGTGGTAAATGAATAATTAGATAACTAAGCGATTATCTAATCATAGAAGAATATGCTAGGAATAATTATTTTAATGAATTAAATAATTATTTAATTCAACATTTAAAATTTGAGGATTAAATTAAATAAATAAAGATTTATTTAATTGACTTGAGAAAAGCTTAAAGAATAATTAAATAATTTTAGATGATTATTTAATTATAGTCAAAAATGTGATGAGGGTAAATTAAATAACAATTTATTTAATTTTAGAAAGGGGATAAACTTAATTAGAAACGTAATTAAATAATTAATATTTATTTAATTAATTAAGATTGAATAAAGGTAAAATGAATTAATTAAATAATTAAATTCATTTAATTAATAGAGGACAGATGGCTTTATACATATAATTAATAATTAAGATTATTTAATTATGACAATGAAGGTACGAATTATGAAGAAATTGAAGTCATGGGCCTAGACCAATTTTTAGTGTCTACAGTTTGCCCCTCTTTGATACAATGTCATTTCGGCATTGTGTCAAATAAAATCTATCAAAACATGCCCTAGTCGTGCCCCAGTGTGAAATAGGTAAGGGTATGCCCCCTCAAGAAAAATGACAAATTTTCAAAAAATTCCAAAAAATTAGAAATTGTCTTGATTAGGTATTTTGATAGCCAAAAGATCGATGGTGGTGATAGAAATCAGTTTTAGAAAAGTTTGGTAGGTGAGACAGTCATTTGAAATTGGTAAATAGTGCGCCTAGTACAATTGGTGTGAGAAAACCCCTCCAAAAACCCCAGGTATAAATAAAAATAGGGTGGAAAATGGAATAATTTGCACCCCTCAAGTTTAGAAAACCTTGATTTTTCTCTAGAGCACTCATCCAAAATGTCTCTCATTCCATACACTAAGCACTATAGATATCGAGTTAGGACATTCAGACGACCAACCGACATGGGACCCATGGTATGTACCCCAAAACCAACTTTTGAATTTTTTATTTTCATGCATTTTGAGGCCTTTAAACTTTAATTTTCAAATACATCACTTTTAGTTCAATGCATATGCATTCATGTGCGATGCATTTTCTCGTGAAATGACACATATGTAAAAACTCGTAGAGGTTGTTTAAGGCCTTTAATGTAAATACACGCATTTTTTTAATTCTGCACCACATATGTAGTTCTGCATCGCATGTGTTGAGCACAATGTCACATTTAAAATTATGCACCACATTTTTTATTTTTCTAAGCATTTGCATGATTTCTGACATGTTTGATTATGCACCAGATTTGTTATTTTTCTACGCATTTGCATGATTGTTGGCCTGTTTGATTGTGCACCTCTTTTAGGAAACTGTGATGCATATGTGTGACTAGTTGGGTGTGTTTTATCATTTGACACATTTGCTTTAAATAACACATCTATATGGTTAAATCATGCATATTGGGTTATGCAACACATTTGCAAGTTTAAATGACACATGTGCAATGTTACATTGCATTTGATAACAAAACAACACATTTTTCTATAAATTTTTTTGAAGTTTTGTGATGTAAAAATTGCCTTTCTATTTCTTACACAAGATATTTGTTATGCATTTATAGGTTATTTTGGATCCGATAAACACCCACAAGTCGAGGTTGGCTACGTATGAGTTGCGAGACCAGTTATGAAGTGCAGATAGATGACTGATATGGAGTCTTGGATCACATCATGTGACATTTACTCCCACCATTTGGGAAAACCGAGGTATGCTGACAACACTTGTGAGCGATGACACTCAGAGACTTCCTCTTTCCATATGCCTACAGGAGAGGCTACCATTACATTAGAGGATTTCTATAGGATTTTTATATTACCAATCAGAGGTGAGAGGGTCCTTTATGATACCCAAAGGGGTTATAATGAGGTCACCTAGTTTTATGTGTATGATGACATTAGACAGCTCAGTATCAAGCATTATGAGATCAGATGGCATGTCCTTGCTGAGAGGTATGAGTGTATTGATTGTATGTTGTGCACATTGATTGTTGGGATTGTACTACCTAACTATTGATGTCATGGGTTTTCTGTTGGGTGGGTGAGATGTTGGAAGGGATGTTGGAGCATCAAGTTGTATATACATGGGGCCCCTATCTACTTGTGAGGACTATTTCTAGGGTTCACATTATTGAGAGACGCCTACTAGACAGAGTTCTCAGATAGTTTGGTGAGGTGCAGGATGAGCCACAAGGGCGAGTTGAGTTCGCTCGTTCTTCAAGAGAGGTTTCTTTGTGGGGGGGGGGCAGATTTCTATTGCTACAGCTAAGGTAGACATTGATGCATTACAACTTGTTGAATAGGGATGGAGGGGTGGAGCTGCAGATCCTAGGACCGCTATATCATATGATACTTGGTGGGCAGAGCATAGGCCTATTCCATATATAGATCTTGAGCATCTGGTGCCTATAGAGTGGCGAGGGATAGGACCATGAGGCCGACGTGGTGGTAGAGGTAGTCGTTGAGGTGGTAAAAGTGGTGGAGATGATGGTAGAGGAGGAGGTGAGAGGGGTGGTCGACGGGTTCAATGAGGTGGTAGAGGTCTAGATTTGCCACTCGTCCGCAAGGAGGAGGGGGAGGGGGAGGACGAGGAGAGGTGGAGATTTATGTGAAGAATTTTGCAGAGGAGGCTGGTGGAGAGGAGCATGCTGAGGAGGAGGCTAGTGGAGAGGAGGTAGAGATGTGTTCCCTTGGTTTTCTTGCAGAGTATCAGGATGATGATGAGGAGGAGGAGATGGGGGATCAGTAGAGAGAGCTCCAAGACAAGACTGTTGAGGAGTGGGATGTTGATGAGGGAGAGAGGCCACAACAGGAGGAGGGTCCCATTGATCAATGGTTGGCTGATTTACAGTCCCGAGTAGAGGCCTTAGAGAAACCGGTGAGAGTTGTTATAGCGGAGTTGTCATGATCCCTATTTTATTGTTCGTATTTTACAATGTTTAATTAAATTAATTAGCATTGAATTAAAAGCTCAATGAAACAAATACGAATTAATTATAATTTAATTATAGATTTTTTGTATTCCAAATAAATGGTAATGTTTGGTTATTTAGAATAACTATTTTATTTTGGATTGAATGAAATTTCATAATTATTTATTTAGAGTAAATATTTAATTCTCAATGGAATAATATTTCCTTATCGCTTATTAAGGATAAATATTTCTTTTTCAATTTAGAAATGGAATTTTCTATCTATTTACTGAAGATAAGTATTTAGTTTGAAATTAAAATGCCTTTTTCTCACTATCTATTGTGGGTGAATTACTTAGTTGCAATTAAAATAAAATTCTTTATTATTATCAAAGGTAAATATTTTGAAAAAAGAAAAGAAATATGATTTTAATTTCAAGATTCAGGTACACGGAATGTAAGGAGAAATCTTTAAAAGAAGGGAAAATCATTAATGGGAGGGATACAATAGTTTTTAAAATCTTATTTTCTTCTCTGCAAAAACATAACTGATAATGGAACCAAGAAGTTGGTTTGGAAGCACAGTAAAACAAGAAATTTCATAATCTTTCTAGATTGCTCTGCATTTTGGGAAAAGATTCATTATGGTGGCAAACAGAGGGGCACCTCATCAATGTAAGGATTTCATATAGCACTTGTCTCAGCATTCTCGGTGAGGGGTGGGTGCAAAGAGAGATTTCAGCAGATTGGATTACCCATGACCTGTTGGAGTACAAAAGTAAGCTTTGGACTCAATAATTCGGACAAGATTTGGTAAGGAAGCGAGTTTCTATTTCTCACTGGCTTTTGTTCATAAATGTTGATTTAGAATTTTGGATGATTTCTTAATATATGCACCTAATAAGATTTTGCACTTATTCTTTTATCATCAAACCTCTTTTAAAATGAGGATATCCACCTCTGGTACCAATGCCCCTGTAGCCAATCTTCTTGTAGTCTCCTCATTCTTCCGCCTTGCAAGTTATGCTTGGTGTTGCCAACGTTGCTCTTCTTTAGTCATCTCTTGATTAAAAAATCATAGGTCTGCCTTGGGATGCTTGATTCTACTTCGTTTACCTCTGCCTTGGGTTTTTAGGTTCACTTCCTCACCTTCATCATCATTGTTAAATGAGTCTATAACATCAGTGTATTCCAATTGCATTTTTGGGCCTTTTATTCTTATTTAAGCGCATTTCTCCCAATCGATGTAACTATGTCAATAAAGATTAATGTTATTAGTGATCATCCTTTGTAATTATCTAATCATCAAATCTACTTTTATCGAAATTCACCAGCAGGATATAGCTCGAACAGTTCACACGCCTTGTTGTGTCACCACTTTATGCATATATCTATCAGGTTGTGAGGCCATTGTCTCATATAGATGCATGCCTTGTCTATATTTCCACTGTTTACATACATGTATATCAGGGCACTTGCAACTACAACATCTGACAAAACTCCTTTATCCTGGATGCGCATAGCTCTCCCCATTACCGTCTCACTCTTTTTGTCGGAAATTCTTGTCAAAAATCGATGATTCAAGTTGTTGTTTGTGGTTGATCACCAAGCTGTGAGAGCTTGTTGAATGATCCCTATATCTTGTTAGATTATTCCTCCCGAACCTTAGAAATGTAACTTGTAAGAATGAAAGGGTCCTTGCTTCTTCCTGTAATTATTGGTCAATTGATAGTTGTAGTCTTAAAATTGTTGGAATGATAATTTTTGGAATCATTTTTAGATGAATAACTCAATGGTCGGCATTTGTTAATCCTGATTGTAGTTTTTGAGTTCATGCCTCATAGCTCCTACTTCGACAATATTAGTTTGAACAGTCATTATAAAGCATTTCCAGAATATGATTAGATAGAGGATACAAAGTGATGGTAGGTAGACCTATGAGTTTCTTATAATTGTCAAGATGTCCCTTCATATACTTGCAATCTAAATATTTTTTAAAATGTTATCAAATAAGCATATTTATGCATCTTAAGGCACTCATTCGATGTTGTTGATTTTGTAGGGTGCGTTTCCATAATGGAATCTTGAAATTTATAGTTCTAGCTTGGGCATCTTCTTGTTCTTGAATCTTTCTTGTTAAGTAGCACTTTGGTAAATGGTTGCATTCTTCATTTGCATTCATTTTTGTTCATATCATTCTTATATCTATTTAAGTGCATTATTCCAAGGGACACTTAAGGCACCGAATCACTCAACCCATGATCTTAGTGGCCAATTGAATTTCCCTGTCACACCATTGCACAAGAAACCTTGTTGGAGGGAAATTCCATCTTTCCATATTTGTTTTGGTAATTTGAGAAGCATAAAAATGTAATTTGGATTTTCTTGAAGAGTTATCTTGGTGAGTTTCTCCTTTTGCTAGGTTTATCTCATTTGCGGTTATAGTCATCCAATCTGATTTTATTCTAGTAGTTGGAACAATCCAAAACTTAACATGATTATGAAAATAAGTAACAAGGAAGTTGTACCTCTTTAAGATTGATAATGCTATTGATTTTTTCACGTTTTGGGAGGAATGTTCAAATGATAGATATTTGATTTTCTATTTTGATATGGTTGCTCAATGTTGGTAATCTTATGTTTGATGGAATTTACTAACGTTTACTTTTAATATAGTTAGCCCCATTTTCCTTAAATCAATCATATAGCTTGGATATTATCTTGGATAGATCATGCTTGAATTTTGGGAAGATAATAGTCTTCCAATTAAGTTAAATAGAAAGAATGTTTGTCAACATTTGAACTTGGCATATGAGAATAATAAAGGTCTAGAATTGAAGTTGTGAATTTGATTTAGGTAAGAGTTTGGTGAGTCAATATTACCTAGAAGGGAATTCTTGAATTAAAGACCTCTTGGCTATTGTTTAGCAAGATAAGTATCTCAGTATATTCTTGGTGATCTTTTGAGAAACCCTTGACAGGCACATCAAGTCAATAGTTGTGGAGTTAAGCTCCTGAAGATAAAATATGTTGTGTCTCATAAGATCTTTGGAATATCTCTTAAAAGTGTAGTAAGATAGATAGACCTCAGAATCCTACCACCATCTCATATGGAGTAACTATTAAATTGAATCATTGATTTTATATAGACTTTCCTAGTGTTGTTGAATTTAGTTGTTCTTGGCATGAATTACGTTTCAATAGATATATGTGCACTTTCTCTTTCTACATTGTTGGAGGACAAGACCTAGGTTGATCTTGGTACATAAATGATGTAGAGGAATGGAGTGATCCTCTATAGTTTATGAATTTATTAGTCAAAAATGTGCAATGAAGATGTAAATGGTCATGCCAGTGAGACAACTTGATCATTGCATGTGTGGCATTTTGTAACTAGTCAAGCATTTCATTAAGCCAGTGAGGCACTTTTGTGAGTGGTTTTTCATCCCTATGAGGGTTTTCCACTCATGAAAATCTCGGTAAATTATGTAAAAGAGTGACCCACAATTAATGTCACAAGTATGTCACACACACAATTTGAAATGTAATCATTACTCAAGTAATTTATCCACGCAAAGGAATCAAGAACTTACTATAGTGCATCCATCGCACAAGAGAAACAATAATATGAAATATGCAGCACTCACATTAGTATAGTGAACATTTTACTTCTTCATCGTCCAAAGGAACCTTTCAGTTTTCACCTAGGGACTCATCATTTTCATTGTTTTTTTTTTCACTTTTGCGACCTGAGGGGTGAATAGACTCCCCAAAATAGGCCATATTATCCAAGTGTATGGTAAATCCAGCCTTATGGTCACCACTAGATATGCCTTCTCGTAGTCCCATGAAATCAACTATTATTTCGACATTCTCAAATGTATCTAAGATGGGTGTGTCTTTTTTATCCCAATCTATAAGTTGGGGATATACGAGACGAATTTCATCATTAGAATTATCAAAGGTGGAGGTTGACAAGGTGAGGATAGACCTGTTGACATGGTCACAAAAGTTTCTTACCAAATCCTTCTTATTCTTTTTCTTGATAGGTAGATTTTGAGGTGGGTCCACTATAAAGGCTTGGCCATCAAAAGCGGGTTCATTAGCTTCCCAAGAGGAAAGATCAAGGGTTTCCTAGTAGTAATGCTTGATTCATTCTTCTTTTCTCAAGGATTCTTGAGTACGAGAATCAATTCATTTTGACGAGGGATTAAGCATTTGATCAAGTTCCCCAAATAGTTTATCTAGGTCCATTATGTTGGTGGAGGAAAGGGAATCCCATTCATATTCATTGAGTCAAGGGAGTCACAATGGAATGGGTCAAATAGTTTGTTGGATGTCTTGATATCTTCATAAGAAATTACTTACTCTTGTTATGGTGTCAAGGTACTAGGAATGCCAATCTTAATTGATTGAGACCCTAGACCTAGGCCTTTTGGTCACAAAGAGACAATGATTGTTTCAGTCCTTCCATTCTAATGTAGTCCTAACCCACTATGTCCATCATATCCTTTGCTTTGTATTATCATGAAACCTTTTCCATATTTATTTTTAGGTATTTGAATGGATGGAGGAGGGTCTTCATTGTCTTCTTTGTATAACCAAGAGGTCACATCTTCTTGATCCATAGTTCCTTTACTTAACTCTCCCCATTTTGTGAAATTCATTGTAGGAGGGACATGTATTGTGATGATGGATTTTATCCTATCTATTGTTGGTAACCAATATGATTTAGGAGGAACCAACTAACTGGCACAATAAGATGCTTTCATGTGATACTCTCCACAACCCTTGTCTTGGATCTTGACCATAGGAGTGGAAGATGGTGTTTGGGATGTTAATTTTTTGGAAAGAGTGTTTGGGATGTTAATTTTTTGGATGGATCAACATACTGGGATGAGTTGGAGGTTGAAGCCTCATGATTAAAAGGCACTTTTCATTGTGGTATTCCATCTAGGCTAGTGAAATATTGGAATGGATCAGAATCACCATCTATCATGATCTTGGTGCCATTATACGAGAATTTAATACATTGATGGTAAGTGGAAGGGACACCCTTCATAGGATGTATCCATGGTATACCTAGTAAAATATTGTACAAAATGACAAGATCCAAGAATTGGAAGTTAGTATCCATAACCGCAAGGCCAATTCTGATAGGGAGTGTTACAACTCCTTTAGATAATCTTTCCTCATCATCATATGCCTTAATGACTATGCTCTTAGTAGTGTCCACGTATGCCTCTGAGAAACCTAATTCCTTAACCAATTTCAAGATGAAAATATTCAACCCTAATCCTCTGTCTACCAAGACTCGTCTAACTTTCATTTTATGAACAAGAACTTCAAGGTGTAATGGGTCATTATGATTTGTCTTCTCAATTGAGTAGTCTTGTTTAGAGAGGGTAGCATGATGATAATTGGTTAAGTATCCTACCATCTCTTGGAAATGATTGACATCTAAGGTTGTGGGGACAATTGTGCTTTGCAAGGATTTGTCTAAAATGGCTTGACGATCAGATGATATAGTCAATAGTTCCAAGATGGATATTTGTGTTGGGGTCTTCCCCAACTAGTCAAGTAAATTATACTAAGACTTGGAGGACTCTAGTTTTTGATGTGATGAAGGACCTAGGATGGTTATCTTAGTTCGATGTGTGTTGATAGAACATTTAGGACTTGTCTTTGTGGTAATGGTATTGATTTGTTCATCACTAGCTCAAATATGATTTATGATTGTACCTTGGTTATAGTCATACTTGGCATTGGCATAGTTGGCTGAGGTATTGGTCTTATTTCCTGAACTGGAGGATTTTCCTTTCTCATGGTTGTGTAATGGATCTGTAAAGACCTTGTGGTCACTATTTGTGGTATGTTTTTTCCCATTGACTTCTATGCTTCCATTTTCAACATAATCATGTATAATGTTCTTCAATTGTCGACATTGTGATAGACTGTGTCCCTTAGTTTGGTGGTAATCACAAAAAGCAATGGCATCCCACCAAGAGGGTTTAAACTATCCAAGATCATAATATTTTGGCTCTTGAGGCTGTATGATTTTGTGTTTTATCAGTTCTTTGTAGACTGACTCGATCGATTCCCCTAGGGGGGTGAACTTACATTTTGGAAACCTCCTTTGCGGTCGTGGTTGTTGTGTATTTTGGAAAAAAAAATTGTTTGATATATGTACTATTACATATGTCATTAGAGGGGTCATGTCCTCTAAATTTAATGACTAGTCTTGCATGTAGGGTCTTAGCATTGACAATACCATCATTAGTTACATTTTTGTTTCGGTACCAAAATTTGTTTTTGTTGTTGGGGGAATTTTGGCGTTGAACATTTGGATTCCTATTTGGGGTCTTAATGTCACCTTTTTCAATGAGAGCCTTCTTAAGTATAATTCATTTTTGTATTAGTTCCACAAAATAAGTACAATAGTGTACTCTTAAGTCACTTCTCAGTTTTGGATTAACATTTTCAAGGAATATTGTGACCTTTTGTTTCTCAAGTATTTCAACAAGGCATCGACTAGCTAGACTCCCCCATCTCTAGAAGAAGGTGATAAATTTTTCTCCTTCTTCTTATATGGTGTGACATATGGAGGTTATCATGATTTCATTGTCAATGTTAAAGGTAAAATGTTCGATAAATTTTTTAGCCAATTCACCCCATGACCTTATGCCATATGGAAGTTTAGAAAACCATTCCAATGCTATCCCAACAAGGGTTCACAAAAATGTCTCATTAGGTACATGGGGTCATATGCAATGTCCATGCATGTTGTGGAAAATTCCCTTATATGTTCTAGAGGATTACGCTTCCCATTATACTTAGGAAAATTTGGTATAACATATCTATGTGGGAAGGGTGTCATGTATAAAGCTTTTTCAAATGGACATGGACATAAATCTTGTGCTGAAAAGGTCCATTTTCTAGACATTGCCACGTTGTCCATTTTTCGTTGAAGAGCCTACATTTGTGTTTGCAGAACATCTACCTATGTCAAAGACATGTTGGTTGTGTTATTGGGGTCTATGTAGGTGTTTTCAAACCTAATTTTTTATGATGGATTTTGCTTCAATGTAGGTATATGTCTTGTTTGTATAACCCCTATTTGTGGAATGGTGCTAGTGGTGTTTATACGTGGTATAGCATTTGTCATGTTTATGCTAATTCTAGGCCTTCTACTTCCGGTATTAGTGCCAAAGGGATTTGAAAATGATACTCCTATAGAAAAACTAAGGCCTTGTGTCATTCTCGATGTACCAAATGGTGTTGTGTGTACTGTTGTGGCAATTTGGGTAGGTATTCTAGATGATATAGCCAGAATTTTTTGAGGGATAGAGACACTAGATGTCATGTTTTTTTTCCCTTGAGTAGATGAAATTTTCAATGTGTAGATTTCAAAGCCAAGAGGTAATGTGGAACCTTCTACATACATTTTTTCTATATATCATTGGGGATCTTGTGCCATACATTCATCTACAAAAGATGTGAATTTTCGATCTTGGACAACAACGTCTATGTATTCTACAAAAAAATGTCCTTCTGTATCTTTAGTGACAATTTTTTTGAGTAAGGCTCTATGAGGTCTTGATGTCCCTGATGGTATGTTTGAGAGGGATTGATGTAGTCTTATGGATTGGCCATTTCTCTTTGTTTCTTTTTGGACCTTGTTTCGACCATGTAAGATATGGTCAAAAATTCAAGATGATGCAAAACTATGTCTATGAATGATATGATTTAGTCTATGTTTTTGGATTTTTTTGATATAAGAGATGTTAAATTCTTGATGATGTTCTAGAATGACTATGTCTAAGTATGCTAAAATGATCAAATTTGGGAGATTTTGGGAAAGAGGTTACCAACCATCTAAATTTTAACCAAGGCTTCAAATTAGTTTGTCAAGGGACCTTTTGTAAGACTAAGACCAAGAGATAAGGTGAGCTCCCAAACTAGACTGATGAGCTGGAAATAATCGCGAAAAATAAAAAAAAATATGTGTGACAAGTGACTAAGCTCAATGAAAATTTTGGTTGAAGAAAGGGTTTATCCAAAGCATGGGAAGTTTTCCTATTCTAAAATTTTCAAAGGTGACTGTCCTAAAAGTCTAATTGATATGATGATAATGAAGACTCTTAAATCTAGTGTTTGCAACTGATATTACTATTAATATGGCTAAATGATATTATTAATGCAATGATGACTAGTATGAGCAAAACTTTCTGATTTTCATTCAAGGGTCACTATAAATGATAATCATAGACTATTTTTTATAATTTGACCACAAGTTGTGATGGTGAGATTCATTTTTTCTAGTAATCAGAAAATCATGGTTAAGGATGACAGATGCATCACATAAATTAACAGATGTGGTTCTCAATGTCATATGCGGTTTTCTAATAAACTATGTCTCAGGTATATGATAGGAAGATGCATCATTCTAGACTGCAACTATGGCTCATAAAATTATATGCATCATAGTATTTGTCAGATGCGGTTTTCAGTCTCAAAGGCTATTTACTAGTAAAATATGGCTCGGGTGCATGATAGGAATATGTGTCATTCCAGACTGTAAATGCGACTCATAAGATCAGATGCATCATGTGGGGTTTCAAATGTGGGTTTCCAGTATCATAGGTGTTAGCAGCTTTGACATATGCAACTTAGTAAAAGCATATGATTTTTTTTGGTAAACAGATGCGATTCATTATGGCAGATGTGGTTTACTTGTAAATAGATGCAGCTCAGTTTGACAAATGCGTGTTTTTAGTTAATAGATGTGGTTTTCTAGTAAATTGTAGGTCTGACTCAATCTGTTTTTGATCAATTTTTTGCAAATAAAGACAATCTGAAAACAATTTTTTTAGGTTTGATGAACATGAATGTGTATAAATCCAAAAAACAAGTATGATCCTAAGGCTGTCAATAACAATATTTTCTGAATTCTCACTTGGGTTTCCGCAGTTGTTCTTATTCAGAGTGGATGATTAGAAGCTTGACCACACTGAATCCCCTCCATGACACTTAATTATATAGGTCAGCCAAGCTTCAATTCTCATGAATATCCCATAATTAAATTTTCGTCTCTACTAATAATTGCATTTATGTGAGATGACTTCAGAGGTTTGACCTCTTGCACCAACAAATAGGGGATTTTGGTAATCGATAAACAATCATCTTTTTAGTAAGGACATCCATTCAAAAGGCCATGCAAGAGGCAAGATTATCTTCGATAAGGAGGCTTCCCATCCTGTAGAGGTTACGCTCTACAAGTTTTGATGCACTACAAGGGTACTGAGGGAATCACTATAACTTGCTTGTCTGCATGAAGTTCTATAATGCTAAGCTTTCCTCAACATTAAAATTTGTATACTGGTTGAGAGTAGCTTGGCTTTAGCTCGTCACTGATTTTGAGTCACTTTGGGGTGAGTACTTTTTCCCATCAAAGCAGGCCCAAATCTAGAGTTGATAATAATTTATCTTACACCCAAGATCACACAAGTGTGCAAGGGGAGAGGATACTTTTGTTATCAAATTGGATTCTAATCTAACAGAATGTGTGACTGCACCAAATAAAGAGAAAAATGATTTATTTTAAGCCCAAATGACAATGATATAATCTAATAATATAAAAATTTATTTCAAAATAATCTTCGACAAGCATTCTGCGGAACAATTCATTAGTAGGTTGATCTTTGTTTTCGTCAATCATCCTACAAACATTGTTTGTATATTTTTCTTCTACGAAACGTCTTGCAAACACTATATTAACTACTCAAAAACACATGTTGCAAACTCTGAATTAGTCATAATGAAAATTGCAATTCAAATTCAAATTCAGAATTCGAGCATTAGAAAAAAAATTATACAACTGAAGTGTGTCACAGGGAGGCACAAATGCGTCACAAAATGTCAGACGGATCACGAAATGTCATATATGGCTCACAGTGTCAATTGTGTCATTTTGTGTTGCAGATGCATCACGTCATACCTGTAACTACAAAATTCAAAATTTCTACGGATTATTTTTTTGAAGACGGTGTCTTCACATCGGGTTCACCATTGTAACATAAGAAAAACAAGAAAGATTAATAAATACAATGCAATAAACTCAAATCTAAACCTACGCTAACAAACATAGAATAGTGGAAATATAAAAAAACATAAATACAAGAACAATCTCACCAAAAGTCTCATCTATTCCATGAATCACCTTCATTGCACTTCTTCATTTTGTCGTTGTATGATAATTGCCCTCAAATTTCTCAAAAATATGCAAATATGGCCTATTGATAATGATTATACAAAATGTTGAAGATTCTTAAAGTTGCTTCCAAAAAGTATAAAGATTTTGGGAGGAGGAATAATGATGAAGGTCAACAAAATTTGTAAAAAATTGATTTTCGAATGACCGACTCAGATTCAAAGATAAATTGACGATCATGATTAAAGATACCACATGCGATAGAGATTAGTGCCAGTAATAATGCAAGTGAAAAAGAATAATTGGTGGAAATTAAATTAAATAATAATTTAATCTTTAGTTGAGACTGTTCAAAACTCAGAAGAATAATGATTACATGCAAAAGATAAAGATTAGCATAGAGTAAATGGTTTGTTCGAAGGCACAAATGAATAAATTAAATAAATAAATTTATTTAACTAATAAAAGTTTGCACACAAAAGAATAAAACTAGATAACTGACTAATTAAACTAGAAGGTCTATTCATCAGAAATAATCAGATATTAAATTACGAGATAACTCACTGATTTAATTAAATCTCGACTTAAGTGGTAAATTGATAATTAGATAACTAAGCGATTATCTAATCATACAAGAATATGCTAGGAATAATTCTTTTTATGAATTAAATAATTATTTAATTCAACATTCAAAATTTGAGGATTAAATTAGATAAATAAAGATTTATTTAATTGACTCGAGAAAAGGTTAAAGAGTAATTAAATAATTTTAGATGATTATTTAATTATATTTGAAAATGTGATGAGGGTAAATTAAATAACAATTTATTTAATTTTAGAAAGGGGATAAACTTAATTAACGATGTAATTAAATAAGGTAAAATGAATTAATTAAATAATTAAAGTTATTTAATTAATAGAGGACAAATGACTTTAGACATATAATTAAATAATTAAGATTATTTAATTATGACAATGGAGGTACGAATTATGAATAGATTGAAGTTGCAGGCCTAGACCAATTTTTAGTGTCTACAAAAACTACCACTATGAATGATAACTAATAACTTTACATACCTTTCATCCATATTTACATCTTGTCCTTAAAAAATTCTTTCTTTGCAATGGTTCCTCAATCACTTCTTCCTACATCAAAGCTCTCCTCAACACCAATGATTTTCCTTTCTATGGTTTCCCAATTGAACTAGGGGATCCAATAGGTTCTTCTTGCACATAAGTTGTTCTTTTGGTATGATCATTTCTCTTATTGGTGCTTCCTTGATGGCACTCAAATTCTCTATTTAATTCACCTCCACACTTGTGATAGGTTCCTATGAATGGTATCTTCTTATATCTTCCTTCATCTCTCCTATATCCATTGTTGCAATAGGAATTATTGCCCACTCTATCATTGTGGTACAAATTTATGTCATCTCTTCCTTTGTAGTATGAAATATTATCCTTCTCTTCACTATGGTAGGTTTTACATCTTTTTTCTATTTTTCACATGGTTTTCTCTATTTGGATTGTGATCTTCTTCTCTAGAATCTTCCTCTTACACTTCTTTGTATTTTTTAAAACATCTTGTTCAAAATTTTCTCTATCTTTCAATGCATATTGGTATGCTTCTTCAACTATTGTCATCTTCACTAGACTCACTTCTTGAATTATTTTTCTCAGTCCCTTGATATACCATGCAATATTTTTTTCTTGCTTCACTATTTCTATTTTTGATGATCATCTTGTAGAATTCTTTAGTATACTCTTTCACAGATCTCTTCTTTTTGTTAAATTAATAAGTTATTCCACTTAATTAATTTAATCATATTGGTTAATTAATTAATTCACTTATTCCTTTAGGTTGTTTGAGCTAAACTTAGGCACATTAATAATTATTTATTAATTATTAAGTGTGCACACTAGGGTTTCATTTAGGGCTTCCTATTTTTAAGTTTTCTTGATCTCCTCATAAGGATTAATCATATTGTAAATATCATATTATTCAATAATCATTTTCTAGTTTTGAGCTCGCACATTTTTATTTGAGGGTTTACATAACATCTTATTGCTTGTTCTAGATATTTGTTCCATGTGACAGGTGATTGCATGCAGGTGATTCTTGAGGACTGTGAATTTGGATTTATCAACTTCTACATGGTATCAGAGCTTCACACCTGTGGTTGCCTATTCATGTTTTGTAGATATTCTCTCACATCATTTATTTATGTGTAAGGGTTTCAAGTCAGGCTGATTTTTTGTGCTTCTGGGGATTGGCAATTTTTTTGTGCATCATTGGCCAAAATAGACATTGCCATCACGTTCAAGATGCCCAAAAACCCTAGAAACGCCTTTTGCTTTGTCGATTTTGGACCTATTAAAAAAATGGAAAAAAAAAATTGCCAAGGAAGCCATACGGCCTCCCCAACATGCAATCCACGACTCGAAAATTGAAAAAAAAGATAAAAAAATCAAAATTTGGGAGCCGGAGTTTGCACGAAAAGTTCTAAACAAACCTGCCACCCGACGGCCACCAGACTTCCCCACCGTGCCGCCACCAGCTTCGGTCAGCTCTATTAGTTTTGCGGCCTCTTCAGCCCCTCTGGTCTTCAACCCTGGTCATATTGGGGTCCGGGAGCCTTCCGACCAACCACGATCGCCAGTGTCGGAGACCACCACATTTGATCGCTTACCTAGCCGCTAGTGGTTACCAGCAGTGGTTTTTTACAGCCCCTAAGTGCCAGTGCATGGTCATGTGGAGGACCAAAAGCCAAACAAGGGGGTCGAAATTTTGCACCTGTTTATCATTAAAAGTGCCTTTTATAGGACTTTTTTTCGTTTTCTCATAAATTTTGCAAACGGATTAAAAGTAAAATCTTTACGCTCTTTCAGTGGGACTTTTTTTCGTTTAGACTCCATTTTGTGAAAACAAATAAATTTTGCATTAACGGAGGCCTTTTTTCAAAAAAAGGATATCGTCAAAAATCTGGTTTGACGCTCTTTCCAGTGGTGGAGATTTGATTTTTTTATTTTTCTGTTTTGGTGCCTTTTTTGCCTGTCAAAGATAGAAGTTGTTTTCAGTCTGAGAGGCATAACTTTTGCGTCTAGACTCCATTTTGTGAAAACAAATAGGCTTAGGAAAGCTGATTTAGTTCTCTCCATAGATATTAGACCTAGTTTTCCAAAATAAAATTATGAGGTATTTGATATTATTCTTTGATCTCAGCCTTTACCTTTTCAGCTATTTTCTTGGGAAGCGTACAATCAGGCTATGTTTTTTTATTTGAGAATATATATTGTTTTATTTTGTCATGGATACACATAATATTGCACCCCTTACTCCATTCAACTATTTTTGTTGAAAAAAACAAATAGAGATTCACTTGAAACACAAAGGGTCATATAGGGTAGCCATGGGTGCATAAATTGAACCTACAAGTGTTTATGAAAATATAAAGTGGTTTAATAGATGTAATGAATCTTATGGTACTTTATTTCTCTCTTTCTTTTGACCTTCTTTTTCACATTGAGTCTTGCACTACACCCCATGAGGTTTTGACTACTTTGTAGTCTTTGTTTGGGAAGCAGGATACTATGAGAGGGTTTCGGTTAGTGAATGAGCTTATTGGTTTAAATCCTAGGGATTTTGATAGCATCCAGGAGTTTTTCACCAAACTCAATCTCCTAGATTGTAGTTATCACAGTGTGGTGTTCATAAGGAAGACTAGAAGTTGATATTGTCCATTCTTTCTAAGCTTGGACCAAATTATAATGTTTTTGTTTCTACCTTTTATGCTACTAGGGATGCACTTGGTACTAGATTTACTATGCCTTCTTTTGATGATTTTTCATCTTCTCTTACTCGAGAGTAGGCCAAGTTGGCTAATATGGGAAATTTGAATCCCTCTTCAACACAGGCACTTATTGCATCACAGGAGCCCAAAGATCAGAAGGCTTCTATAGGAAAAGGCAAGAAACATAAACAAAAGGATTCCAAATCTTATGAGAAAAAAAAGGAGTCCTCAGATTCATCATCTTCTTCTCAGGGGAAATCATCTGGGAAGGAGAAGGGCCCATGTGCATATTGTAAGAGAGAAGGACATGCAAAACATAATTTCTACAAGAAGGAAATTGATGAGCTGAAGAATCTTCTTCATAAACATCAGATTGATTTGCCTTCTAAGATTTCTGTAGCATCTCCTTCCCCTCCTTCTTCTTCTTCTTTAGTGCAACATGACAGGGGCACATCTGGTTTACATACTTCATCAGATATGAAGGGATATGCTCTTTGTGCTTCTTCAAGTCTTGGATCAGGGAGATGGATTCTAGATTCAGGAGCATCTCATCATATGGCTTCTACATAGTCTATGTTCACTTCCTTTGAGTCTCACACTATGTATCCTATTTTGATGGGAAACAATACATACATGAGTGTTAGAGGTGTTGTGCATATTTTGCACACACTCCCCGTAGTAGGCAAGGACCCTCTTTTTTCGCTCCCAATGGGTTGTTTTTCTCCCACCTCATTTTTTGTGCCCCTCATTTTGGTGTACTAATTGGTCAACATGTTCTCAAAAGTCACATTTTAGGTTGACCAAATTTTGCCCCTTGCAAAAATACTAAATCTTAGCCATTTTGGGTTCCCCTTGTCTGTTAGCCTTTCTGATGTCTGTGGCGCCTTTCGGGTCTGACCCTTCGAAATTCCCCTCTCGGGTTTCCATTCTAGTTTTGTTGTTTCGAACGACCAAGCCTGACCATCTTCCCAGAGTGTTGTCCTCCCTGCGCCGTTCCAAATGACCTTCCTATAGCTGAAGCCCGAACGCCTAAATGGTGGCTGAAATGGCCTCCAAATCAAAAATGGACTTTGAATCAAATGCTAAAATGGGGTCTTATCCTTCTTGGAACTTTCAAATTCCAAAATTGCAGCTGGGAAATACCATCCAGAGTTTCGTGCTCTGTCGGCCGTTTCATACAGCATTTCCAGAACAACATTTCGAGCTCATGTCTCCGCAACGTACAAGCACACCTCCAAATCAAAAATGGACTTCGACCCAGATGCTAAAATGGGATCTTATCCTCCCTAGAACTTTCAAATTCCAAAATTGCAGCCGGGAAATACCATCCAGAGTTTCGTGCTCCGTCGATCATTTTAAACAACATTTCCAGTACAGGGCTCATGTCTCTGGAACGTACAAGCGCAACTCCAAATAAAAAATGGACTTCAAAACAGATGCTAAAATGGGGTCTTATCCTACTTGGAACTTTCAAATTCCAAAATTGTAGTGGAGAAATACCATCCGGAGTTCCGTGCTCTGTCGGCCGTTTCAAACAGCATTTCCAGAACAACATTTTGGGCTCATGTTTCCGGAACATACAAGCGCACCTCCAAATAAAAAATGGGCTTTGACCCAGATGCTATAATAGGGTCTTATCCTCCTTGGAACTTTCATATTCCAAAATTGCAGTCGGGAAATACCATCTGGAGTTCTGTGCTCTGTCGGTCGTTTCAAATAGCATTTCCAGAACAACATTTTGGGCTCATGTTTCTGGAACGTACAAGCGCACCTCCAAATAAAAAATGGACTTCAACCCAGATGCTAAAATGGGGTCTTATCCTCCTTGGAACTTTCAAATTCCAAATTTGCAGCTAGGTGGTACCATCCAGGTCACCCTGCCCTGTTCACCATTTTCAAAACAACATTTCGACCTC
Organism: Sequoiadendron giganteum; assembly: GCA_007115665.2. Lineage (NCBI taxonomy): Eukaryota > Viridiplantae > Streptophyta > Pinopsida > Cupressales > Cupressaceae > Sequoiadendron > Sequoiadendron giganteum. The sequence continues at coordinate 197,636,850 of CM021102.1, forward strand.
TCATTTCCGATTTCAAGAAGCCTACCATGGGTCTGTCCATAGAACCATTTGATCCAATGAGGAATGCTGAAATTCCATTAGGAAGAAGGTAGATTTTAGTCAGTTTCAACTATAGTAAAAGGGAAATTAGCTAGAAGGCAAAACTACTACCGTGACTGGCCACTACAAGATAGAATAGGGAAAAGACAAAGATGTATTTTAAATTACTAAATATTGTGGGGTAGGTGAATCCCTAATGTAATTGAATCTCATCCACACAATGTAACTCAATCATAGCCATTCATTTGGGCTTTGGTAAACTATAAATAGGGGTCTTCCCCTCATTTGTAAGTGTTGGAGAGCTGTTGTAAAAACATCCTACAACAATAGAAAACAACATTGCATGATCTATGGGTGTTAATTTTGAGTTTTATCATTATGTGTGTATGGTTCTACCTTCCAAGTTAGTTTTAGTTGTAGTTTCTTGAATGGAAGTGGTAATGGTGATTGATGTTTCAGTATTTGATGAATCTCTAGCCCATACTTTTGGCACTTGTTCATGACAAGCTGTTGTGAAAAGTTAGCCTGGGCTTCTTTATTTGATTGCTGCAACTTAGTTCACTTGCATGTTCATGATGTGTGTATACAAACTGAAAATTTGCAGTCCTTAGAAGATTGCACTAGTTTTGTGTAACTGTAGGATCCTCTTGGCCAAGCAAAACCCAAATTAGGGAGTTTGTCTACTGTAGCAGCCTCGATAATCACTGTTCATTCGTAGTTTCAGATCCAGGAACCTTCTCTCTTCCCTGCCCTTTTTTCTTTTTTTTAATAAGTAACCTTAGGCAAGGTTCATTGCACATTATAAAGCTAAATCCAATGATAAAATGAAGTTCAAGACTGTTGTTTGAACTTGCAGCAAATGCACAACTCTCCCATCTTAAAAAATCCATTTTTTGATCCAACTTTCCCACTTTGTAACTCATCCGTAAGTCCACCTTGTGATTCTAGTAAATCACATAAATCAATTGATATATTCCAAGCATCGTCAAGACCTGACATCCAAGAGACCTTGGGATAGTGTTATGCAATTTGATTGTGGAAGATTGTCTTTCAAGAGAGGTGATGCACCTATGCATCGCCTATGTTGTGAAGTGCATAAAAACACTATCAACAAGAGGGAAGGGGTCTATTAGTTTTGGGGACAACACTTTTCAGGATGTCTTGTGTGTTCCTCATTTGATGAACAACCTTCTTTCTATATATCAGATCACACATGGAGGAAATGCGAGGTTTGTGGAGTTCACACCCGATTCAGTTATCATTAGAGACTTGGAGATTATAGTAGTTATTCCTATTGGGGTGGTGGATCGCTCATCTTGGTTGTATTCCTTTGCATATTTTTCTACTGATGGTGCTTCTATTACTACAACAGTTCATCACACTTCTAGTGTGAATCATCATTCTGAGGAGAAATTTGGATTCTTTAACATTGGAGTTCTCACTTCAGATCCTACTCTTGAGCCATCCATTCCATCTCCTCCACCTACTATTTTAGTTGTTGATACTTCTATGACTACAGATAAGGTTTCTTCTATTTTAGTGCAACATGATCTATTTCAACATTCATCTTTGGAGGTTTCACTTCAGTCTTCACCTACTTTGACTTCTTCATTTTTTGTGGTCACACCTACTTTTCTGGAGAAATCTTGGGCTACACCTACTTCACCTTCATATATTGCATTCATTTGGCCTATACCCTCTCACTTCTTTTAGGAGTTGCAATTTCTTTAGTCTTTTTGGAGCTACTTCATTATGGGGGGGCTATATTGTCTATTTCTTCCTCTCTTTTGGGGGGGGGGTTCTTTCATGTATCTTTGTGATGGATGGTGTCATTGGGGGGTCTTATGGAGTCCTCCATATTTCATTACTTAGTTTATCTTTGCATTCTATTTTGGGGAGGAGTTTTGTTCCCACTGGGTTTTCTCCTTTACCCCGGTTAGTTTAGTTTGCATTGCATTTGTACTTGGGTACCTGATCAGACCTTTGTTGTCGGGAACCATCTTTTCTTTCATGCATCTTTTTTGTAGTGATTCAGCTACTCCCTAAATTCATCTTAAAGGGGGGTGTTAGAGTAATAAGTTATTCAACTTAAATAATTTAATCATATTGGTTAATTAATTAAGTCACTCATTCTTGTAGGTTGTTTGAGCTAAACTCAAGCACTATTAAGTGTGCACACTAGGGTTTCATTTAGGGTTTCCTATTTTTAGGTTTTCTTGATCTCCTCATAGGGATTGATCACATTGTAATTATCATATTATTCAATAATCATTTTTTGGTTTTGAGCTTTCACATTTTTTCTTGAGGGTTTACAAAATATCTTATTGCTTGTTTTAGATATATGTTGCATGTGACAGGTGATTCTTGGGGACTGTGAAGTTGGATTTATAAACTTCTACACTTTTGCCTTAGGTTTTACAATATTTTCAGCAATTCAAGCTCATAATTAACAACTATGAATTGAATCTTCAACATTGTCACCATCCTATTCCACTTTGTGACCTTGTATTTTCCTCTCCTATTCATATCCAATTGAACTTCTTTCCACCAAATAGAAACATGTCCTTTCAATTTTGTTTTAGCAAATATCACTCTCTCTGAATCTTCAATTTCCTCATATTCAAAGTATTCTTCCATGTCATTCATCCAATCAATCAATTCCTCAGGGTTTAGATTTACTATATAATTTTGAATTTTAATTCTCAGTTTCTTACGAATATTGGAAATAACTTTCAACATCATTACTTGATATTATTATTCTTCTTCTTCTAGGTATTTTTCAATTTTATTTGCAACATGATCTAAATCATCATCACTTTCATTTGCATGTCTAGGTTTTAAACATCTCCTTCTATCTTCTTCTACAACATATAATGAGACTCTCATTTCACACATCATTTCGAACACTTCATCCATACATCTAGTAACATTGGCCATACCAAGTGCTCTCCTTGGTGGCATCTCTCCACTTGGATATAGTACAAATACCTCAATTTGATGATCTAGCTACAAGGTCTCAATTGCCTCATAGTCAGCGATCTATTGAAAATACATATAGTTTTCCTCAAGTTGGTGATTTGTTCACAAAGAATGCCTTTAGGACTTGCAAACTCACTCTAATACCAATTGGTCCAATCATGGATGGAGGGTCTAGAAGGGGACTATCCAACTGTGGAACTTAGAGTTCATATAGCAGAATAACACACAAAATTCCCAACAAACATAGATTTTTATTTTATTCAACAACATGAAGTCTTACATACATCATATGCCTCATATGTGGGTGTAATGTAGAAAAATGTATCCTTGACATTTTCACATTCATTTGGGCCTTTCCTATTCATTTTGACCTAATTTTGCCTAGAATTAATGTTGCAATATGGCCAACATATTCACATTAGGCCTTGAATGCTTGTAAATCAATAAAAACCAAATGATATCTTACAAAGGTGTTGTAACACACTTTCCCACTTTTCTAGGACGTTTCTAGTATAATTCACCTAAATAACCTCTTACCAAGCCTTATTTCAAAATGTTGTAAGGAGTTGTAACAAACTCTCACTTTCCTAAGATTCTCATCAATAATTTAACCCTTTCTTATGTTTAAATAGCCTCATTATGCACTTACAAGCCCTACTTGAGTATGTTTCAGAGAATTATCCATTAAATATCATTAAATACACTCTAATTCCTGACATCTATTAAAATTTTTGTGGTGGGACCAAGTCACCACCTTGGGAAACTTAGTCCCATCTGGCTTAAAAATCAAAATTATTTTAATATTCTAGCGGGATATTATTCTCTAGGACCTGAGGTATTTTTGGGAATTAGGGAAAATCATGTATAAATAAAGGGTTTTCCCCTCATTTTCATCCTTCCTAACCAAGCAACCAAGCAATCAAGTAATCAAACATTCAAGCAATCACTCTAAGAACATCAAGCATTCATCTATTGGAGAATCTACTTTCATATCTTTAAATTTCTACTTCAAGGGTTTGGTGAGTTGTGCCACTTGCATGTTGTTCAATCATCATTCTTTTTCCATTTCATTTCATTTTCTAGGGTTTGATTACCAAAATGGGGTTTGACTAAGGCAAACCCCCTATTCTCTAACCCTAACCCTTTTCCCCCCTTTGCATCTATGTTTTGTAGGTCTTTTATGCAAATTTGTCAAAGAGAAAGGTCTTAAAAGGTGTCAACATCATTCAAAGTCAACAAAACCCTAAAAGAAGCCTGAAGACAACCTATAGGTCAAAGTTTGTAGATTCAGACCCATACACTTGTCAAGAACCAAAGAATAGACTAAAAGCTATAGATTGCATATTCAAGATTCCCAAAAGTTGAAGGTGGACTAAGTCGCCATCATTGGTGAATTAGTCATACTGTTGAGGTCGAAAATTATTTTTTGCATGTTCTGGATACCCAGTTTCTTCAAACCTATTTTGATAGAATCCCCCTGAAATAGGACTAAGTCACCTAGCTTGGCATAAGTGTCCTAGTTGGCCTCAATAGAAAATTCAACAAGGTTCTAGAGCTCCTCTACACCACATTCCAAATTCTATGTGCACCTCTTTAGTTCCATTAAGTTTTGTTAAAGTTTACTTATGTTTTCTAGGTCATTCTTGCATACAACATTGTGTTTTCAAACACTCTTTCATTTCATTAGTTTGCATTCAATAGCTAGATTTGTTCATTAGTTTTTAGCATTTAGACACATTTCAAATCACATCTACAATAAATCTTGAATGAACCCTTAGATTCCTTTTGGGTAAAAAGATCGCTCTCCTTTTAGTTGAAAAACCCTAGAAGTGTAAGAGAACCCTCTTTCCCCAAAAATCTATGGTTCATTTTAGTGAACCTATTTTTTGAATAGTTTAACTTCTGATTTCAAGTGCATTTGCATCCTAGGAATAGCTTGCATCAAAATTTCATTAGGGTTTTGCTTTTTTTTTCATTCTAGGGTTTCGAAAATTGCATTAGTGAAAAGTTCATATAGTTTGCATTATTGCATTGCATTTTTATTAAAAATTCCAAAAATTCTGCATTTTCATACTATAGCTACATCTAAAAAGCCTAAAAATTATAAAAACTATTTAAAATTTCTAAAAATTATTCAAAAAAATCACTAGGACTAATTCACCACCTTGGGCGATTTAGTCCAATTACATATTTATCACTGCATTTTGAAGAATTTACTTTGCATTTTCTGCATTTCTACTCTCTTTTTGTATTTCTGTGTTGCTTTCCAAAATTCTAGTTATCAGCATTTTAGTGCTCTTTGCTTGCATTGCAATTGCATTCACCTTTCATTTAGAAACCTATGCATGAGTGTTTTGTGTCCTATTCCTAATACCTTAGTGAGAAGAAGTTTGAGACTCATGGCGTCTTGTGATAACACTCATTATAGACCTTGGGTTATCTATAGCTTCCACTCCTAGGATTGATAATAGTACACTAGGCATGTAAAATACCCTTAGTAACTCTTTGCATTCTAGTAGTATGCCTAGTGAACATAGACTTGTTGATATCCCTCAAGACAATCTCATTCACATTCATGAGGGCTTAGTACACTTGAAACATCAAGTGAGCCTTGACAACATTTCAACCACTACAATTCTAACTATAGAAAACATCCATCGCATGCTTGACAAAATGACGAAGGCTTGGATGTTGTGAAGCAAATAGTGAAGATATATCAAAAACATGTTCCTTCCACCTCTAGTGTCTCTCAACTAGATAACATTTTGGTTAGACAAGGAGGACCTCACACTCCTCCTCCTTCAATAGTAGCCTCCATACCTACATATACAAATCCTAATGTCATCACCACAATGCAACAAGTTTGTAATGTGATTCCTTCCATCGATATTCCTACTATCATTCCTAACTCCTATGTGGCATTGCATTCTTTATCCTCTTCTACCATACCATCCATTAGACTTCCATTCACTTTCCCTACCACTACCTACACTGCATCACCACTTTCCATTCCACCTCACACCACTTACACTAACCCTCTCATAACACAACTTGTCCAAACTATCTCATCCATGCAACAACAAATTTATACCATCAACCAAAATCAGAATGACCCACACACATATTATGTTTGCAAAAGCCCATTGTCCTTGGAAACATCGCAAACCTTGATGCCACAAGGAGTAGACATGCCTAGGTTTGATAAATATGGAGGGAAGGGAGATCCTTCTAACCATGTTAATTCCCACACTGCTCTATGTAGTGAATTTTTCCTTGATGATAAACTATTATAAAAATTGTTCCCTAGGACTTTAGAAGATACTGCCTTGGAATGGTTCTCTTCTTTACCAAAAAATTCAATTCGTTCATTTAATGAAAATGTTGATGCATTCATGGGCCATTTCCAAGTGCATATGACTCCCAAGAATACCTTGGCTGATTTTATGTGATGTAAGAAAAATATTGATGAAAAGATAATTGATTTTATCTCACGCTATCAATCACTTTATTCCCAAATCGATGTCAAGATCCCTAACCAAAATCTTCAAAATATATTTATGGAAAAATTGCAAACTCAATTTTAGGAAAAACTAACTATGATGAAATTTCCATCTTTCATGCATTTATCTACAACCCTTTGTGACTACAACAATTTGATTAGTATTCAAGATACATGGTCAACTTCTAGTCGAATTGAGAAATCTGAAAATTACAACCAAAACAATTCCCAACCATTTAGAAACCAAAACAAAGGAATCTTACAATTCAAAACCCCCCAAACAAACAACTCAATCCTGCAACAACCGAGTAGCATCTATTAAAACCATGGTGCCTTTTAGTTATAGAGATCAGAAAAGACACTTCACACCTTTAACAAACACTCTTCATAACACAATATCTCAAATTTCACAACAAATGATTACCTTACCTGTTGTTCATGCACCTCATCCTACTAAGCCTTTACCTACAAACTTTAACTCCAATGCTTATTGCCATTTTCATAGACAAAATTGACATGACATAGAATAGTGCAAGTGTCTTAAGCATCTTGTTCAAGACCTCATTGATTCTGGTTGTCTATCCATTGTAGGTGTTAATGATCAAGTCAATAAGTTTGTTTCCCCTCCAAATCAAAACTTGCAAATTTTTACTAATCTAATGCCCAAACATAATATTTTATTTGTCAAATCGAGTGAAACTCCACATAATGATGTGATGAATGTTGCTAAAGATGATACACATTTTGATCCTCTCCCACATGTGACCCATGTTAATCTTATGGATGAAATGGTAGGTGTGATAAATGTTATCGCTTGTAAGGGACAAACTAGGTAATTTGTTGATTTTACTTTCTCCTCTCATTACATACTTAAACATCTCCCCAATGGTCCTCTCTACATAGCTAGTCATATCTATGACAATCCCACTAATGGGATATTAATAGATCCCTCCTGTGGTGACAACGTGATCACAAAGGAATTTTTGGTATTACATGATATCTATCAAGATGACTATGATAAACCTAAAGAATGGATCAAAACACACAATGGTTTTTCTTTCCCTATGATAGGATCGATCATCCTTCAATTAAAATAAGGACCTAAGACATTGGATGTTCCATTCTCCATCATCCTGCAATCAAACTGGTTTTGTTTGAGGCTAGGCCACCCATGGCTTTGCTCAATGAAAGTTATCCGTTCAGTTCTTCACAAATGCTTAAAGTTTCCATTTGACAATGACATATTCAATATCCACCATAGAATATTTAACCCCTTTTCTTCCAAAGGAAAATTTTCCTTATAATCCTTTTGGCCTGAGCACATGGAACCCATAACGCCTTGAAAATATTTCTTTTGCATTGCTTACCAAAAATTTAAAGCAAAGAAAATTGTTGAATTATCTCTCTGTAACATTTCCCCATCCACATCTGATATTCCTATCCTAGATGAAACAATGATTAAACCTAAACAAAAACCACACAACCAAGCTCAACCAACACTTGACACTTCTCTGACATCATCCAAGCAACCACGAGACTACGAAATTAACTTCGTCATACCTCCTCACATAAAACAAGTTTACAGAGAGAAGGATAAAGTGGATAAACAACCTTCTTTGGTTCATTTTGTTCCTCCCCTTAGGGTTGAGCAACAACCTATGGATGATCAACCTGCTCCTTCAAAAACACAACTTGACAACATAAATAAATAGAGGAGCTAGGGAGCATAGGCATCGACATCGTTCCCTTGCTAGCAAGCTACATGAAGAAGAAAATAAATAAAATCATAATCCATAGTTGAAAAAATCAATTCATGATGATCCTCCTCCCCAACCACAACATGATCCTATAGATCCATCACAACTAGAGTTACACACTTCAACTGACATCATCATTTGTCCTCCTATTGTGATCAATCTAGATGAAAATGATGATGAGATCACTAAAATTGATGAAGAGGTGCATAATTATTCGAACACATTATTTTCCTCTTCCATGAGCTTGCACGACAACTCTCCTAGGATGAGCATTTAACTTGATACTAGTTCTAATATTTTTGTTGTTCCTCTAGATAGTCACCCACCCTCACTATACACCGAGTGAGATTGGGAGGCAGATGACCTATTAGATGGTTGACTTGCATTTTACTTACTAGTCTTTTACCTTTTCTTTTTATTTTGTGTGTTTGTATGTGTGTAACATGTTCCCCCATGATGTTATGTTAGATGTTCTCTCTTTGTGATTTTTTTCTGTTTGTACCTTAATTCTTCTATATGTTGTGCCTTTTCATTCAGTTTTTCTCTTTTCACTTTGTATTTTTCCTTTCTTTTGGGGTGATGCAAGGCATTGAGACCGCAATGTCTCCTTCATGTTGATCCAGAAGGATCTTTTTCTTTTCCTTTTTCTTTTTTTTTGTCTTCCTTTTGGGGATGATGCAAGGCATTGAGACCAAAATGTATCTTTCATGTTGACACAAAATTCCCCCTTTCCTTTTTCCATTCTCTTTTACTTTTGTTTACCTTTTGGGGATGATGCAAGGCATTGATAGATTTCATGTCTCTTCCATGTTGACTCAAAAGGATCTTTCTTTTTCTTTGTTTTCACTCTCTTTGTGTCATTCAAGTTCTATGTATTTGGGGAATGGTGACAGTTCCAATATCTCTAAACAAACATTGTAGCAATGAACATACTGACCCAAAATCTATAGATCCCTTATGTTTTTGGTGTTTACCTTTTGGGGGAAACCCCTTACCTTTACTTTCTTCTTTTCCTTTACATGGCAACCTTACTTGGAAACATATCACTTGGCATAGGGGCTTTCCAAGTTGGCCCTCATGTCTTTTCTTTCATTTTTCATTTTCATTTTTCTACTTTAAATAAATTTCTCACAGTACAATGTTTAGCAATTCTTTTAAAGTGGGGGAATACATTGGAATTATTTATTTTATATTTTTTTCATTTTTTCTTGGTTTTTAGTGTAGCCTTGTTACTTCATATGGTGCATTTTTCACTTTTTGGATGACATTGGGTATAATGTAGTTCATAAGTGTGATCTATCTTAGCATATTACATTCCTCTTGGTGGCCTGATGCAACACATTGCATCCCCTAAGTTGTAAATTTTCTATTCTTTGATCGATAATCTCTTAGAGAAATTAGACACAATGTTCCCTAAGTTAAATACCTTGCATGAACTAAGCAAGAATCATTTGAACATTCTTTTGCATTTAAATTTTACATTTTGCATATATGGCCACCTTGCATAACATAGCTTGCATGCTTGTGGTGCCATCTTGCATTTTTTCATGAGCTCCAAGCATATGAATTTTTTCTTGTATCGTGAAGTTGGAAATGTAATTTTTCTTTTATGGCACCTTATTAAAGTTATCAGGAGGTATAACTTTGGTATGGTTGAGTGGGAAGCCTGTTCTAAGGCATGAAGTTCCCCGTAGCCACCTACATGTGTGTGAGTGCATAGTAGCCATGATTGTATGTTTCTCACCTTTCTAGCCTTCTCACCCGACAAACTACTATGAGTTCCATCACCTCAGAGTGAGTACACGTCTTCTTGGACAAACAACCTAGATCTGATCCACAACTAGTTGGACAAATGATCAAAGCTTTATCTGATTTTTTATTTCCTTCTCACTCTTTCACATCACTTTCTTGTGTGTTCCTTTGTGCTAATGTTTGGTTTTCCATGGGATCTCGATCCTAGGGGCTTGATAATCCCTCTTGATTATTGTTGTATCATCTTGCCAACATGGGTGCATTTGGAATCCTTCTCGATGTGCATGTTGGGCTACTTTAGTGTGATTTTGAAGAAAGTTTATCCTCTCTCTAAAGTGGGGACTAAATTTAATGTTGAAAAATGTATCCTTGACATTTTCACGTTCAATTGGGCCTTTCCAATGGATTTTGGCCTGATTTTTCTTAGAGTTAATGTTGTAATGTGCCAAAACATTTACATTAGGCCTTGAATGATTGTAAATCAATAGAAACCTAATGATGTCTTACATGTGAAGCATTGTAACACACTTTCTCAATTTTCTAGGACCTTTCTAGTATAATTCACTTAAATAACCCCTTACCAATCCTTATTTCAAAGTTTTGTAAGGAGTTGTAACAAACTCTCACACTTTCCTAGGTTTGTCATCAATAATTTGACCCTTTCTTATGTTTAAATAGCCCTATTATGCACTTATAGGCCCTACTTGAGTATGTTTTAGAGAATAATCATGTTAAACATCATTAAATACACTTTAATTCTTGACACCTATCAAAATTGCCCTAGTGGGACCAAGTCACCACCTTGGGCGACTTAGTCCCATATGGCTTAAAAATCAAAATTATTTTAATATTCTAATGGGATATTATTCTCTAAGACTTGAGGTTGGCTTGTGATGAGGTATTTTTGGGAATTATGGAAAATCATGTATAAATAAAGAGTTTTCCCCTTATTTTCATCCTTCCTAACCAAGCAACCAAGCAATCAAGCAATCAAGCAATCAAGCAATCAAGAATTCAGTCAATCACTCTAAGCACATCAAGCATTCACCCATTGGAGCATCTACTTGCATATCTTTAGATTTCTACTTCAAGGGTTTGGTGAGTTGTGGCACTTGAATGTTGTTTAATCATCATTCTCTTTCCATTTCATTTCATTTTCTAGGGTTTGACTAAGGAAAACCCCTATTCTCTAACCCTAACCATTTCTCCTCTTTGCATGTGTGTTTTGTAGGTCTTGTACACAAAATTTTCAAAGAGAAAGGTGTTAAAAGGTGTCAACATCATTTAAAGTCAACAAAACCCTAAAAGAAGCTTGGAGACAACCTATAGGTCAAAGTCTGTAGATTCAGACTCATACACCTGTCAAGAACCAAAGAATAGATTGCATCTTCGAGATTCCCAAAAAGTGAAGGTTGGCTAAGTCGCCATCATTGGTGAATTAGTCACACTACTGGGCGTGAAAAGTGTTTTCTGCAGTTCTAGATACCCACTTTCCTAAAAAATGATATGACATAATCTCCTTGAAATAGGACTAAGTCGCCTAGCCTTGCATAAGTGTCCCAGTTGGCCTCAATAGAAAATTCAACAAGCTTCTATAGCTCCTCTCCATCACATTCCATATTTCAGGTGCACCTCTTCATTTTCATTAAGTTTTGTTACAGTTTAAATGTGTTTTCTAGGTCATTCTTGCATTCAACATTATATTTTCAAACACTTTTACATTTCATTACTTTGCATTCAATATTTAGCTTCTTTCATTCTTTTTCAAGATTTAGACACATTTCAAATCACATATATAATAAATATTGAATGATCCCTTAGACTCTTTTTGGGTAGAAAGACCTCTCCTTTAGGTGAAAAACCCTAGAAGTTTAAGAGAACCCTCTTTCCCCAAAAATTTGTAGTTCAAGGGGGTAACTAGGCCTCATAGGCCCACCACAAGGGCATTCACAGATATTACAATTAGCACCAAGGCCTTATTTGACAATTGGATCTGAATATCTAAATGCTCAAGCACGAAATACCTAACTATCAAACTACTATCGAGTTACAATGAATTACAAATGAACTTAAATATGAATCTATAGCTCCAAATATAGTCTACATCAGCTTCAAGGGTTTACAAAACCCAATTTATGATCAAACATGTAGGTCAACCAAATAACATGAGAGGATAAACCTATTATGTATCTCCAAGAATGTTCCCCTGGACCCAAGATGCCTTGTATGATGTTCCATTAAGCTTTTCACACTCTAGAATAGGTTTGCACAAAAACCTTGAGCTAGATAGGCCCCAAAGGTCGTGACTAAGAAATAATAGTGAAATTTTGAGAGCAAAAAATTTCTACAAACATATGAAAATCTATTGAAATTTGGATATGATGTAGATGACATCATGTAGAACATATATCGTAATCCATGAGGATTTTTTAGATCAATTTCTCAGTAAGGTCTATGCCTTGAAGCTTGAGATCCTTCAAGCCTAAGCCCCCTTTTTTCTTTTCATTACAACAAATCTCCCATTTTGCAACATGCGTTTTGGTTTTCCCTTTACCATCTAGCCATAGAAATTGCCTTATTTTCTTTTGAATAACTTGGATCTGGTAGTTGTTGAACATCCAAAGTGATGCATAGTAACTATTGTAAGAAGAGAGTCTTATTTTTTGGGACACTTGGTCTCTCCTTCCAATGGAGAGATATTGTTTATTCCAATCATTGAGCTCCTTTTCTACTTTTTTTTCTAGTTAGTGCCATGTGTCTTTTAGGTTGGGATCCACCACAAAGGGGATCCCCAATTATCTGACAATCTTGATGGGACCTCCCCAGTAGAACTCATGATCTTGGAGCTAGTCAAGTTGTTGCTTTTTCCAAGCTAGCATTATTGACTTTGCCTTAGATATTTTAGCTCCAACTACTTGGCTAAAGATCTTTATTTTCCTCATTAGCTACTCAAAATTGTCTTGATCCAATTTTTCAAATAGGGTCATATCATCAACAAATTGGATATTTGTAAGTTCTCTATTTAGAAGTGTAAGCCCATGGAATATTGGAATCATGGAGAAGTCTCTTAGGATATAATGTAGAGAATTAGATACTATTATATACAAAGAAGGGGCAAGGGGGCACCCTTTTCTAATAGATCTTTGTAGTTGGAATTTATTGGTTAACATAACATATAAAATAATTAAAAAACTAAAAAATGCATATGTACCTACCTCTTGATGTTTTTTGTTCATAAATTATTCAAATTCCAAAAATGGAAGTTGGGTTTCATTGCGAAAAATGGATATTGGTTTTATTTGATATCCATTTTTCTCTCTTTTTTAGCAAGTTTAGTCATTGTTAAAATGACAAGCACTAATTTTTTATTTATACAATCCAAAATGGGTATCATTTTTTTAGAGATTTGTTAAGCTCCTTGAAATGGATATCCATTTTAGATAGCACTTTAATTTTAAAATATGACATGATATTTAATAAATATATATAAATAATATATTATATATTAATATTATAATAATAATATTAATATATATTAATGATAATAATATAACAATATATATGGCTAAAGCTTTGAGTAGGTTTATTTCAAAGTCTCAAAGGGAGGGTCTTTGGAAATGAATAACCATTCCTCCCACTAGTATCACAGAAACACATTCTTTATTTGTTGATGACACTTTACTTTTTAGTCTTGCGACTCTCCCTGCTGCCACTTTTGTTAAAAGGGTTCTTGGAAAATACACGTCAGCTTCTAGGCAGACGATTAATGATGCAAAATCAAAAATATTTTTTTTCAACATGGAGGAGAAGGTATATCAAAAAATTATGAAAGATTTGGGATTTCAACCTGCTAATCTACCTTGTAAATATCTAGGAATACCATTTTTTATGGGTCCATCAAGAGCGACATACTGGAATAAGGTAATTGAAAGATTGAAATCGGTTATCCTTATGTGGGAAGCTAGTGGCTTGCTTTATTGGGTAGAATTCTTCTTGTCAAAATAGTCCTAGCTTCTATTCCTAATTATTTCTTGGTTGTTGTTAGAACTGAAAATTTCCATCTAAAGCCCTAAGGGTTTCCCACAAATTTCCATAAAAATCCATTAAAAACTTATGTTTTATTCTCATTTGAACCCATCGTTTTCCTATCTTTTCATATGAAATTCATTTTTTCCCCTTTCCAAAAAATGCTCATATATTTTATACCTTTACCACTCCCTTATTTTTCATTCTCTATGTGTTTACCACCTTACCGTGGCCTCCCACAATGGGCCTGCGGTATGGTGGTAGTGGTTAAATAGGCGGGCATGAAGTGTTTACCGTGCTACCATGCGCGGTCAATTCATTGACTGTGGTAGCACGGTAAACTATTAGCAAGTAGTCGGTGGAAGCGACCAGTGGTTAAGAGATGACTACCTCGGTACCGCTGGCAGTCAAGCTAGTGACCACGACAGCGCAGTAGCAGTGATGAAGGAAGTCAATGATTGTTTACCGTGTTACCATTTGAGCTAATGCAGTGAACAGGTAGCGGTTAACGCTATACCGCACACTATTAATACAAAGACCACGGTAGAGTAGTAGGCGAGGAGGGAAGCGACGAACGGTTACCGCGCAAGCACGCGCAGTTAGTATGGTCACCATGGTAGCATGGTGGACATTCAATGAATGGGCTGGGGCAGTCAGTGGTCAAACACCACAATGCCGCAGGTGCTAACGTCAAAGCCCGCGGTTGAGCGGTAAAAGCAAAGGAAATCTCGCAGCAATGTTTTAAGTGAATTTAAAGGAGCAATAAATGTATAAAGTTAAATATTAAAGGTGGGAAATGTATTAAGGAAATAATGTAATAAATCAAAGGTGAACTATCTAAAAAATATTTAATTTTTTGATAAGGCAATTAATCAAATTTTTTATTTCCTGTTCGAAAATTCAAACGGCTATTAACAAAAAACTGAAGGGTTGTGACTCTTCGAATTTTATTGTACAAATCTATTGTAAAAGAGATAAAAGGAGGGGGGAGGAGCTAGACAGGAGTTAGATTTTTCTCTCGAGAAGGGATGGGGATGTAAAATGGGTAGAGCCTTTCCTGAAACAATGCAATGGAGATTAATATGTTAAATTGGTGAATTCAATTTTGTGTTTAGTTTTTGTGTTATAATTATTTATATTTCCTATCTTGTATTTCCATCTTCCAGTCCTCTGATCATTTAAACCAATATGTCAAGCATGTGTTTGGTTTATCAAGGTGTAATTTTTCACTTTGTGTGATTTCATTAATTGGTGTCTGCATGTCAGAATTAAATTGTTTTAATAAATCACAATGGTCTTAGGATTTCTTTTGGATTGCTGAAGAAGAACTTGGCAGGAAAATAGTCCAGCACTATTTGTGAGAGACATAAATAAATGAAGTTGTATGCCAGTCATTATAATTTCATTTTCAGAGTGCCTAGCAACTCGAATTAAGATAGAAAGGGAAAAATAATCAATTATTGATAATTTGAATCCATTGCCCACGTGGATAGAAGGCATTGATCTGCCTCAACCCAGAGATCAGATTTCATACAATTTATATTTAAAAATCCTTTCGTTTGTGCAGTAGGAGTAGGAGTAGGCTTAGTGTTAATGTCTATCCACTTCCATTTTCCATTGTGGGTAGATTGTTGCATCAAGAAATACATTTAAATTTGCATCATTCATTAGGTTCACCCACCTTGGTCTAGCAGAACCTAAAGAGAAGAACGTACAATTGCATCAATTGGCCTTATATGTTGGCCAAAAGTGTAGTAAGAGCTTGGCAAACTCTTCTGGTTAAAACTTGCATTTTTGAGACCCAACAATTTGGCAACTCCATTGGAGACACATTCCAGAAAATTTTCAGCCTTTCCATTTATAGAGTCAACAAAGTTTTACATTTTTGGAGATTCCGTTGGGGCAAACCAAAGCAATCCATTTCATTTTCCTACTTTTGGAAAAGTAGGTGGCGACTTTGTTTTGGATTTGATAAATCATGCATGAGTGTTATGAAGCAGTAACATTTTGTCAAGATGGTAGAAGAAGAGAGAAGAAAATAGTCAGTAAGAGAGCTGAAGGAATTAAGACAACAAATATTACAATTAGAAAAACAGATGCTACAAGAAAACCAACAATTTTTGCAATTGGGAGTCAAAAGTGCTCAAAGTAAATCACCAAATAGGTCATCATGCAGTGAGGATGAAGACACAAATACCAGGAGATCTTGGACACCACAAGTGCCCCATGATGCAATTGAGAACTCTGGAAACAAAGGTAACGTACTTTATTCACAACAAAATACTTTTGATGAGTATATTCAAATTGAAGAGAAAGGCAAACATCTTGTGGATGTTTTTTTTTATATAAGGAGATATAAGGGATAATCTATGAGTTTTTTATACAACGAGATGGTAGATGTCTGTATGCAATTACCTCCTCATCTTAGGCCTATAAGATCTACATTTTTTGCACAATTCCTGAGAGCGTCAGAGCCTGAATCAGTTTACTGGTCAGAGTCAATAAAACAACATCCCTTTGATGTAGAAAATAAATTTATTGATTCCATGCTTGGGATGAAGTATGTTGATACTACCAACAGTGCTTCGGAAGATGAAATAGAAGAACATGTAATGATGTCCAACAATGAAGATATGGAGAGTACCTCTGGCATAATAGATTGTTAGTCAAATTATGAAGATGAAATAGTGGACATTGATCTTTAACAGGATGATTATTGCAGCTATTATGAAGATGAAGAAGAGGTTGGAGACATGGTAGAAGATATGGAAGCAGAGACTTGTTCACTCAGTAGTGAGCAAGTTTCAGATTTGTTAACTCTGGAATACCAGAAGTATGCACATGAAGATGGTTCCAAGACATTGGTCCCAGCCTATATATGCTTTGATAGTGAAGATACTATGTGTAGTGATTCAAATGGTTCCATGTCCATTTCTCACAGTGATGAAAATTTTGAAGTTGATCATGAATTTGTTTGTGTCCAGGAAGAGGTATATGAATTGAATGATTTATGCCTGCAAGAAAATGATATTGGTTTGCATATTATTGATGATGAGTCTCCAATTTTTTTTTATTCAAGTATGTATAAGGATGACTGCCTGGATCAAGTGTGTGTTTTAATCCCAACTGGTGATAGGAAAGAGATGGAAGGTAATTTTGATTTGATTATTTCAAAGGATGCTGATGAGATTGAATTTGTAGATTCCCATGTGAAGTATTTAGATTTTCAAGTCCCAGTGCAGTTTTAGGAACACTCAACAACATATGACAGTGAGCATGCTTATGAGTGTTTTGTTGAATGTGGATACATTTTGTATGTTGAAGATGATAAATATTTTTTATATGATAATGAGAATGATGAAATGAAAAATGGTAAAATGAATATGAATCAGGTTGAATGTAATGATTTCCTGAAGGTTTTCAATGGCAGTACATGTTGCAAGGTAGGTGGAAAGGATAGTTTCAAAAGAAACCTAATGAGCTCTAATCAGAACAAACTCTATGACAGAGGAAAGTGCAGGTTTTTCTTTTCGGGGTGGCCTAGGGCCATTCCTTGTGGTTTGAGTTTTTGAACCAGAGCAAGTACAGAGGATTAAGGATTGGCAGTGAATGTAAAATTCTTAGCAATGCCTCTTTAAATATTCTCTTCCATGCACAGTAGTTTAGGATTTTTCATTTTGCTCCTTTTTCAATCTCTACTCTGTTCATTCCTTCCATTTTCCATTGCCTACTTTTTTTTATTTACTTGGTTTGCTCTACCACATAATGTTGCATTCTAGAAGTGATTTGCAAAATCACTCATCCCCAAAAAGAGCCATTGTTAGAACTAAAAATTTCCATCTAAAATTCTAAGGTTTTCCCACAAATTTCCACAAAAATCCATAAAAAACTAAGGTTTTATTCTCATTTGAACCCATCATTTTCCTATCTTTTCATATGAAATTCATTTTTTCCCCTTTCCAAAAAATGCTCATATATTTTATACCTTTACCGCTCCCTTATTTTTCATTCTCTATGTGTTTACTGCCTTACGACAAGCTCCCACAATGGGCTTGTGGTAGTGGTTAAATAGGCGGGCATGAATTTCTTACCATGCTGCCGCACGCGGTCAATTCATTGACCGCAGTAGCATGGTAAACCATTAGCGAGCGGTTGATCAAAGTAGCCAGCGGTTAAGAGATGACTACCACGGTACTGCTGGTAGTGAAGCCAGTGACCGCGGTACCGCGGTAGCAGTGATGAAGGCAGCCAATGGTTATTTACCGCATTACTGAGGGTTGAGCTAACATGGTGCACAGGTAGCGGTTAGCGCAATAGTCAACAGCAATGGCGTGGTAAGCGGTTAGCGGTTACCACTATACCGCACACTCTTAATACAAAGACTGCGGTAGAGCAGTAGGCGAGGAGGGAAGCGGCGAACGGTTACCATGCAAGCACATGTGGTTAGTATGGTCACCATGGTAGCGCGGTGGACATTCAATGGACGGGCCGGGGCAGTCAGTGGTCAAACACCGCGATACCGTGGGTGCGAAATTTAAAGCCCGCGGTTGAGTGGTAAAAGCAAAGGAAAGCTCGCAGTAATGTTTTAAGTGAATTTAAAGGAGTGATAAATGTATAAAGTTAAATATTAAAGGTGGGAAAAGTATTAAGGAAATAAAGTAATAAATCAAAGGTGAACTATGTAAAAAATATTTAATTTTCCAATAAGGCAATTAATCAAATATTTTATTTCCTATCTGAAAATTCAAACGGTTGTTAACAAAAAACTGAAGGGTTGTGACTCTTCGAATTTTATTGTATAAATCTATTATAAAAGAGATAAAAGGAGGGGGGAGGAGCTAGACTGGAGGAGTTAGATTTTTCTCCTGAGAAGGGATGGGGATATAAAATGGGCAGAGCCTTTCCTGAAACAATGCAATGGAGATAAATATGTTAAACTGGTGAGTTCAATTTTGTGTTTAGTTTTTGTGTTATAATTATTTATATTTCCTATCTTGTATTTCCATCTTCCAGTCCTCTGATCATTTAAACCAATATGTCAAGCATGTGTTTGGTTTATCAAGGTGTAATTTTTCACTTTGTGTGATTTCATTAATTGGTGTCTGCATGTCAGAATTAAATTGTTTTAATAAATCATAATGGCCTTAGGATTTCTTTTGGATTGTTGAAGAAGAACTTGGTAGGAAAACATTCCAGCACTATTTGTGCGAGACATAAATAAATGAAGTTGTATGCCAGTAATTAGAATTTCATTTTCAGAGTGCCTAGCAACTCGAATTAAGATAGAAAGGGAAAAATACACAATTATTGATAATTTGAATCCATTGCCCACGTGGATAGAAAGCATTGATCTGCCTCAACCTAGAGATCAGATTTCATACAATTGATATTGAAAAATCCTTTCATTTGTGCAGTAGGAGTAGGAGTAGGTTTAGTGTTAATGTCTATCCACTTCCATTTGCCATTGTGGGTAGATTTTTGCATCAGGAAATACATTTAAATCTGCATCATTCATTAGGTTCATCCACCTTGGTCTAGCAGAACCTAAAGAGAAGAAGGTACAATTGCATCAGTTGGCCTTGTATGTTGGGAAAAAGTGTAGTAAGATCTTGGCAAAATCTTCTAGTTAAAACCTGCATTAGAAGTATAATGAAAGAGATGAATAGGGAATGCACATGCATTCAGGCACACTACCTAGAGCTCACTGCTCAAAGGGAAGGCTCACTACCTTACATAAGACAATCAAATTAAATCTATTTGATGAGGTTGAACTGAGAAATTAGCTTCTACAAAAGCTTGATTACAGTTCTGGTTAGGCACAAAATTACTTCTCCACACTTCGCTCAATCTTCTTCACACTCTGCTATGCACTCGAATGATTTGATCTTTATTTGCACATACCTTGTATATAATTCACACACATTCACTGAGCATGCTTTAAAATGAGTAAACAATCACTCTTATATATTTGCTTCATGGATTTACATCAACAACTCTGTCGGCCACAAATAAAGAATAAATTACAACTATCATCCTCAATACATAAACAAATCTTAATGTGCACCAACCTAAGTTAGTCACAACATAGTGAGGACCCAAATCAACATCCTCAAACATGCCAAATAGTACAATATTAATTCATAAGGATCTGCAACATGCTACCAACATCATGTTGGCCAGGAACATGAAAACATTAAGCACACAAGGAAAAATATTCAATCACAAACACGCCAACCAATACGGATGCACCACACTGATAGAGCATGATCTAGAAAAATCACTAAACACCTAAAGAATGTATGCAACAACTCACTTTACCAAAATTTCAATCTCATCTTTTAGAAACACCTACTACAATAACTGAATAAATATAGGAACACAAGACTTCATAACTTCCTCAATTCTTGATGCACACCCTTGAAAATTTTGGATAACATACTAGATAGTCTAAAAAAAAAACCCTTGTATGCATGCCTTATGATCATCAATGAACATAAATTTTCATCACTATGACTTTCTCAGCTTCACTAGTTTCCTGCAATATATTTATTACAATTTTCTCAATATCCTCGACATATATAGCCTTCAAAATCACCAATGCTAATAGTGTTGACATCAATGACAACCACATATCAGAAACACAACCACAAAATCCAACAATCTCCCCTTCAACATTGATGGAAACACATGATGTAAAAAATAATACCATCAACACAACTAGGTGTTCACTTCTCTCCCTCTGTTTTGTAGTTCTCCTCTCATATCTCTTCTCTCCCTTTCTTGACTCGTCTCCGTCTTTCTTCAAGAGTTTTCACATTATTCTTTTCCCCCTTTGACATCAATGGAAAAGGTACACATGCTCTAATCCACATATCATCTAAAACATTTGACTACTCGCCCTGAGTAGCAACCACCACAACATCAATTTGAAATAAGATGTGACTATAAGTCCACAGATTGATGCAAAGACTTGCATCTTAGTTCAGATTAGGAGTTGAAGTTACCCCTAACTTTCCTCTGAGATACTCAAAATTATCCTTAGGCAGTATTTGAGTAAAGATATTTGCAATTTGTTCCTTTGTAGGCACATATTCCAATATGACCTCTTTATCACTCACCTTGTCTCTCAGAAAGTGATACTTGATAGATATATTTTTATGGCACTTGAATTGTCACAAAATATAGCAATTGGCTCATCATACTCAATTTTTATGTCTCTCAGCATCCACTTCATCCACAATACTTGAGTAAAATTATTTACAACAACAATATATTTTGCCTCAACTGTAGATAGAGAGATGGAATTATGATTTTTGCTTAGCCAAGACACAAACTTCTTTCCCAAGAAGAATGCACCACCACTTGTGCTTTTCCTATTATTTACATCTCCTACCCAATCTTCATCTTCCAACATCGTAGTTCTAGCAGCATCTAAAATTGTTTTGTTCTTTCTCTCAACCACTTCGTTCTGTTGTGGGGTCCGGGGAGCAAACAACTTCCTTTTTATTACATGCTCTTAATAGAATGAATCAAACCCCGGGAAGTGAATTCACCACCTCTGTTTGACCTTAAACATTTGATTTCAAACTTGTCTCAGTTTCTGCCAAAGCTTTGAAGCTTTTAAATTTCTCTAATGCCTCATGTTTTTCTCTTAAGAAGGAAACCCAAACCATTCTACAATAATCATCAATAAGAAACATAAAGTACCTCTCTCCTTGTAGATGTTTGATTCTGGATGGACCACATAGATTAGTATGTACCAAATCTATTACTCCATTGGAATGATGTTTTCTCCGAAATGAAAATTCTTATATGCTTTCCCATCTGACATTCCTTGCATATAGTGAACTAGTAGTCTTCACTAACTTAGGTAGATCTTTGATTGCTTGTTTGGAGCTTATTTTGAATGTTATCAAAATTCACATGACACAGCCTTCTATTCCATAACCAACTTACATAAACTTGAGCAATCAGACAACTTTCACTATTAATATTCAAGTCAAAAATATTACCTCTTGTATTTGTACCTGACCCAATCACATTTGCTAAGATTCCCAATATCCTTCACTTACCATCTTTGAACTGAATATTGTAACCTTTTTCAACCATTTTTCCAACACTCAACAAATTATGCTTCAATCCTTCAACATAAAGAACATCCTCAGTATTGGATACTCCACCAAGAGAAATAGTGCCTCTCCCACAAATCACACTAGCATTGTTATCTCTGAATCTTACAACACCACCGCCATACTTTTCCAAGCTTAGAGAGTTGATTTTATCACTAGTCATATGATGTGAGCATCCATTGTCGATCACCCTCTCATCCTTCTCATCAATTTTGGTTGCAAGAGATTTCTCAATATTCTTATTACTAGTTAATTTAGTGGACACTGGACCATTTTCCTTGATAGCAATGAGTACCCATTCATCTTCATTTCTAGTTTCTTTATTAGATTCATCATTAGTAACTCCCTCTTCAACATAATAACATTTCTTTTGAAATCTAGTCTTATCAGGCTTATACTTTGAGACTCTTTTAGGACATCTTGATGCAAAATGACCTATTTTACTACAAGAGAAACATTTAATAGGAAAATTTCCTTTGTACTTACCTTGTCCTCTGGCTTCTCTTTTCATAATCAGTGCTTCCAGTTCTTCTAGCTCTCTTTCTTCATCTTCAATTAGTTTCATCTCTTCTTCATACTTGAATGTTTTTCTAGAACTCTCTCCTGAATCATATCTTTGTTGGCTTTTTCGGATACACTAGCTTTGAATGCAAATTTTGTCTTAGGAAAATATTCACCAAATTCACTCAACTCAAAGGAAGAAATTTTTCCTATCAGCATGTCTCTTGTCACATTTGTTACTATCTTGATCTCTTCAATAGCATGAGATTTTGTTTTGTAAGAAGTAGGCATAGATCTAAGTATTTTAGCCACAATCTCATCTTCTTCCAAGGTTACACTGGCACATATAATATCCATCACTAATTCATTTACCTTTTGCAAGAAATAAAATATTTTTTCATCTTCACTCATCTTCATGTTCTCCCACTTTCCTTTCAGACTTTGGAGCTTAACAACTTTTACTAGTGCATCTCCTTCATACAATGTTTCCAACTTTATCCAGATCTCATGTACAATCTTCAAACCTATCACATTTGTCATCTCTAAATTTGTCAAAGAACTTAGCATTGCTTCTATAGATTTTGAATTAGTTTTTGCTTCTTTGATCTCATCAGTAGTAGAGGGACAATTTTGAGGAATTGTATATGGATTATTTGTAATCTTCCAGAAAGGCTCATCAATGCACTTCAAATGACACTACATTGTGACTTTCCATAGAGAATAGTTTGTACCTTCAAATCTAGGACTATCTTTCTTGTATGATGCCATCCTAGATCACCTCAAGTTGTTAGACTTCTTTAGAGGAGCTAGCTCTTATACCAATTGTTGGAAAAACAAGGATAGACAACTAAGAGGGGGGTGAATCAGTTGTTATAGAAATATAGTTTATTCAACCTCAAACAAATTTTAATATCAGATATGATAATTGATAGTGAAATAATGAATCAACAACACATCAAAAACACATGAACACCAAGATTTTTATATGTGGAAACCTTGTTAAGGGAAAAACCATGGTGGATGTTAGTCCACAAGATTATACCCTGTTAGAAGTATAATGAAAGAAATGAATAGTGAATGCACATGCATTCAGGCACACTTCCTAGAGATCACTGCTCAAAGGGAAGGCTCACTGACTTACATAATATAATTAGATTAAATCTATCTGATGAGGTTGAAATGAGAAATTAGCTTCTACAAAAGCTTGATTACAGTTTCGGTTAGGCACAAAATCACTTCTTCACACTTCGCTCAATATTCTTCACACTCTACTCTACACTTGAATTATTTGATCTTTATTCACACATACCTTGTATATACTTCGCACACATTCACCGAGCATACTTTAAAATGAATAAACAATTGATCTTATATATCTGTTACACGGATTTACATCAACAACTTTATTGACCACAAATAAAGAATAAATTATAACTATCGGCCTCAATACATGAACACATCTTAATGCACACCAACCTAAGTCGGTCACAACATAGTGAGGACATAAATCAACATCCTCAAATATTCCAAACAATACAAGATTAATTAATAAGGATCTGCAACACGCTACCACCATCATGTCGACCAAGAACATGAAAACGTTAAGCACACAAGGAAAAATATTCAATCATGAACATGCCAATCAATGCGGACGTACCACACTAATAGAGCATGATATAGAAACATCACTAAACATCTCAGGAACATACACAACAACTCAATTTACTAGAATTGCAATCTCATCTTTCAAAAACACCTACTACAGTAATTGAATAACTGTAGGAACACATAACTTCATAACTTCCTCAATTCTCGATGTGCACCCCTGAAACTCTCAAAAAACATACTATATAGGCTCAACAACATGTTAGAACCAAAAATTTCGATAAGAATTCCTAGGGTTTTCCTATTATTTTCCATCAAATTCCATCCAAACACTAAGGTATTTTATTTATTCATGCCTTATATTTTCACTATCTTTCCCATAAAAGTCATTAACTACCTTTTATTCTTTATCCCCCATTTATATTCCATTATATTTCATTACCTTTCATAAACAATAATTCATCGCTTTTTATAAAGCTAAAATACCTTACTCTGTTGCTTTAATATTTACTTTTTATGTCTTACTGCTTTACCACGACCTCCCATCAGGGGGCCTGCGGTATGGCGGTAGCAGTTCGGGAGAAGGCATAAACTGCTTACCGCCACACCATGTGTGGTCAAAACATTGACTGTGGTATCATGGTGGGTGGTAAGTGACAGTGGAGGTAGCGATCAGAAGAACCACTATGGTAACGTGGTCGTTAAAAGAGTGACTGCGGTGACTGTGGTAATAAGCGATGGATGAAGGTGATGATTAAGCGACGATTACCGCGGTACCACTAGTAGTCAAGCCACTGACTGTAGTAGAGCAGTAGATGAAGATGATCGGTAGGGAAGCAGGCGAAGATGACATAAAATGTTTGTACTACCATACCATGGGTAACAAAAACAAAGGTCATAGTAACGTGGTAGGAGATAGTGATGACAAGTCAAACACCACCATACCGCAGGGAGTTAACACAATAATCATGGTATGCGGTTAGAGATGACATAAAATGCTAGCCACCGCGATACCATGGGTTGAGAAAACAAAGCCTGTGGTAGAGCAGTGAAAGGGGCGAAGTATGGAAAAGTGAAATAACTGCCATACCATGGGGTGCAGATAGTTTGCTGTGGTAGAGCAGTAGGTGAAAAATAAAGTGGAAAACTAAAAGTACCGTGATACCATGGGGAAATAAAATATTGACCGTGGTAGAGCGGTAAAAGTATCAAACACTCCGTGTGGGGCTAGGTACCGCCATATTGTGGGTAGAAAAGTCAAAGCCCATGGTAGAGCGATAAATACAAAGGAAAGCTCGCAGTAATGGTTTAAGTGAATTATAAGGAGTGCATAAAAGTAAAATAAAGGTGGGAAAAGGTATATAGTGATAAAATAAAAATCAAGACTATGCAACAAAAAAAAAATTGCCGATAAGGCAATATAATTAAATGTTTTAATTTTTGCCATGGAATGTGAAGCGGGTGTAACCGAAAATGAATGGTTACAATGCTTAGAATCTACTGTATAAATATTTGTAAAGAATCAATTAAAGGGGAGAGTAGAGAATAATAGGCAGTAGTTAGACTGTAGGAGAGAGATTTTTCCCGAGAAGGGACTGGGATGGAAATAATGTACATAATTTTCTTGAAGCAGAAACAATGAAGACTAATGTTTTAAAATGGTGAATTTCTCTTTGGTGTTTTGTTGTCGTGTTACATCAATTTATACTCTTTATTTTGGTTGTCTCCAACTTGAGGTATTTTAATTATTTAAATCAACATATCAAGTATATTCCCTGATTTATCAAAATATATTCCATTTTGTGTGATTTGATTAACTGGTGTCTGCAAGTCAGAATTAAATTCTCTTAATAGATCACAGTATTCTTAAGATTTTTTTTGGATAGTTAAAGAAGAACCTGATAGAGAAACATTCTAGCATTGTTTATGCAAGTCATAGACTTAGTAAATTTTTATGCCAGCCATAGAATTTTTAGAGTGCCTAACTACTAGAGTTAAGCCAATAAGAGGAAACACATATCATTTTGACTCCATTGCCCATGTCGATAGAAGGCACTGATCTGCCACAAGCCAGAGATACAAATTCATATCAAATAATTTATTCAAAAACTTTCATTTGTGTAGTAGGAGAAGGAGTAGGTGTAGTAATTTTATTTGTCCATTTCCCTTTTCCATTGTGGATAGATTGATGAACTAGGAAACACATCTTAAATCTGCAACATACACATAGGTGCACCCGCCTAGGTTTTGCAAAGCCTGAAGAGTAGAAGGTACAAATGCATCAATTGGCCTTGTTAGTTGGCCAAAAGCATTGTGAGAGCTTGGCAACCTCTTGTGGTTCAAACCTATGTTTTTGAGACCCAATAAATTGGCGACTCTACTAGGGATTACTTAGGAAGATTTTCAGCCTTTCCATTTATAGAGTCAACAAAGTTTCACATTTTTTTTTGGAGATTCTATTGGGGGCAAACCAAAGCAATTCATTTCATTTTCCTACTTTTGAAAAAGTAGGTGGTGACTTTGTTTTGATTTGATATATAATGCATAGATATTGTGGAGCAGTAACATTTTGTCAAGATGGCAAAAGAACAAAGAAGACATCAGACAAGGAAAGAATTAGAAGAAATGAAACAAAAAGTTTGATACTGGGAACAAAAAAACCTACAATTGAAACAACAAATGCTGCAATTGGGACTTGAATTCAAAAATGAAGGTAATATGTGCTATTCACAACAGAACACTTATACACCACAACCATTACCTCAAATGAATCAGCTTCCATTTCTTGAAAAAAGATCAATGATCTACCAAAACCCATATGGCCCTCCAAATTTTGTCCTAGTTATCAGTAAACCATTTAACCTTAGTAATATCCAAGGCTACCCAAATCCTTACCCCTTTGATGAGACAAAACTATTCATGCAGATCCCTAAATTTCATGGAGAATAGAATAAATCAACTTATGAGCATATGGAATGATTCTGGAATGTCTTTGTCAGCTTTCAAGTTTATCCAGAGGATGTCATTATGAAATTTTTTTCAAGATCTATGAGGGATAGTGCAAGGGAATGGTTTAAAATTTTTCCTGTGCAAAGTATATCTTCATGGGAGGATTTGAAATAAATATTCTTGAGCCAGTATGGGTAAAAAGATGATGATCAAGAAGAAGAAGATGATGTACATACTCAAAACCGAGACTTCATTACAGAATTAGAATGAGGAATTTCCCCCTTAGATACATTTTTTGACATAAGGAAATATGAAGGAGAGGATGAAAACTCTCTATACAATAGGATGTTAGACATCTGTATGCAATTACCTCCTCGTCATAGGCCTACAAGACCCACATTTGTTACATAATTTGCAAGAGCATGGGAGCCTAAATCAATTTATTGGCCAAAGTCATCAAAACAACATGCCTTTAATGTAGTAAATAAATTTCTCGATTCCATGCTTGGGACAAAACACATGGATACTGGAAACAATAAATCTAGTAGTGATATCATGGATGCTCAAGCAATGCAACACACAAAGGAAGCATGTCCTACTAGTATTTCTAATGACAATTTTTTAGATTTGGAAGATGGTGATGATATGGGTGGTCAATCATACATATTGGATGAGGACTACAATGATGAAGATGTTCCTAAAGATACACTTCATAAGGAATATATTGGTGACAAAGCAAGAAAAAATGAACAAATGGAGCCCTCATTCTCAAACCAACACCATGATGGCACAATTGATGATAAGGAAAAATTCATGGGAGAAAGCTGGCATGAGGAGGATGAAGATATAGAAGATATATCCTGCATAAAATATTGTGATAGTGTGTGTTGTGAAGGATCCATTGAATACTCAAATTGTGAAGATGAAATGGTGGATGTTGATCTACAATAGGATGATTTTTGTAGTTCATATGGAGATCAAGAAGTTGGAGAAATAGCAGGAGATCTGGTTGAAACATGTTCACTCAATAGTGAGCAAGTTTCAGATTTGTTAACTCTTGAATACCAAAGGTGTGCACTTAAAGATGAGTCCAAATTTTTGGCTCCAGCCTACATTTTTTTTTATAGTGAAAGTAACAATTCATGTGATCCCATGTGCATCTATCATAGTGATGAGGATTTCTTTGAAGCTGATCAAAAGTCTGTTTGTGTCCAAAATGAGGTATGTGATTTAAATATTTTTTTCCTGCAAAAAGGAAGGTATTGGTTTACATGTAATTGATGATGAGTGCCCAACATTTGTTGATTCAAGTATGTATGAGGATCACTATATGAATCAAAAGTGTGTGTCAGTGCCAATTGGTGATAGGAAAGAAATGGAAAGAATTTTTGATTTGATTATTTTAGAAAATATTATGAGACAAAATTTTTTGATTTCCAAGACAAGAATTCATATTTTCAGGTTCCAGTGCAGTTGTTGGATCATTCAGAAACATATGATAATTATTATGACTATGAATGTTTTGTTGAATGTGGATACATTTTGTAGGATGAAGATGGTAAATATATTTTATATGACAATGAGAATGATGAAATATAGAATGGTAAAATGAATATGAATCAAGTTGAATGCAATGATTTCCTGAAGGTTTTCAATGGAAATACATGTTGCAGGGCAGGTGGAATGGATAGTTTCAAGAGAAACCTGATGAGCTCACACCAGAATAAGGTCTATGACAGAGGAAAGTGCAGGTTTTTCCTTTTGGGTGGCCTTAGGCCATCCTTTATGGTTTAAATTTGAACCATAGCATACATAGAGGATTAGGGATTTCCAATGCATGG
Organism: Sequoiadendron giganteum; assembly: GCA_007115665.2. Lineage (NCBI taxonomy): Eukaryota > Viridiplantae > Streptophyta > Pinopsida > Cupressales > Cupressaceae > Sequoiadendron > Sequoiadendron giganteum. Next base: position 197,665,927 of record CM021102.1, read on the forward strand.
ACAATTCCTGAGAAACCTCTTTAATCATTTTATTCCATGCACAGTAATTTAGGGTTTCCCATTCTCCATTTGCACCATCTTTCATATCATTTATTTGGTCATTCCCCCCAGCTACCATTACCTTCACTTTCATATCCTTTCCTTTGCTCGGTCTACTCTACCAAAGATACTCTGGATTCTAGAAGTGATTGAACAATCACTCATCCTCAACAAGAGCCACTATTAGAACCCAAAATTTCCATAAGAATTCCTAGGGTTTTCCTATTATTTTCCATAAAATTCCATCAAAACACGAAGGTATTTTATTTATACATGCCTTATATTTTCAATTTCTTTCCCATAAAATTCATTAATCCCCTTCTATTCTTTATATTTCATTATATTTCATTACCTTTCATAAAAAAATCATTCACCACTTTTTATAAAGCTAAAATACCCTACTCTGTTGCTTTAATATTTAATTTTTATGTCTTACTGCATTACCATGGCCTCCCATCAGGGGGCTCGTGGTATGGCTGTAGCAGTTCGGGAGAAGGCATAAATTGCTTACCACCACACCATGCGCAGTCAAAACATTGATTGCGGTATTATGGTGGGCAGTAAGTGACACTGGAGGTAGCAATCAGAAGAGCCACCATAGTATCGTGGCCATTAAAATAGTGATTGTGGTAACAAGCGATGGACAAAGGTGACAATTAAGTGATGGTTACCGCAGTACCACTGGCAGTCAAGCCAATGACCACGGTAGCGTGGTAGATGAAGATGAGCAATAGGAAAGTGGGTGAAGATGACGTAAAATGTTGGTACAGCCATACCACCGGTAACAAAAACAAAGGCCACGGTAATGCGGTAGGAGACAACAATGACAAGTCAAACACCACCATACCATGGGGAATTAACAAAATAAATGTGGTAGCATGGTATGCAGTTAGAGATGACATAAAATGCCAGCCACCGCGATACCGCGGGTTTAGAAAATAAAGCCTATGGTAGAGCGGTGAAAGGGGAAAAGTATGGAAAAGTGAAATAATTGCCATACCACGATGTGCAGACAGTTTGGCCATGGTAGAGCGGTAGGTGAAAGATAAAGTGGAAAAGTCAAATTACCGTGATACCATGGGGAGATAAAATATTGACTGTGATAGAGCGGTAAAAGTATCAGACGATCAGTGTGGGGCTAGGTGCTACCATACCGTGGGTAGAAAAGTCAAAGCTCATGATAGAGCGGTAAATACAAAGGAAAGCTCATAGTAATTTTTCAAGTGAATTATAAGGAGTGGATAAAAGTAAAATAAAGGCGGGAAAAGGTATATAGTGAGAAAATCAAAATCGAGACTATGTAAAAAACATTTAATCAGCCGATAAGGCAATATAATTAAATGTTTTAATTTCTGCCATGGAATGTGAAGTGGATGTAACCAAAAATTAATGGTTGCAACGCTTAGAATCTACTATATAAATATTTTTAAAGAATCAATTAAAGGGGAGAGTAGAGAATAATAGGCAGTAATTATACTATAGGAGGGAGATTTTTCCTGAGAAGGGACTAGGATGGAAATAATGTACAAAATTTTCTTGAAGCAGAAACAATGAAGACTAATGTTTTAAAATGGTGAATTTCTCTTTGGTGTTCAGCTTTCGTGTTACATCAATTTATACTCTTTATTTTGGTTGTCTCCAACTTGAGCTATTTTAATTATTTAAATCATCATATCAAGCATATTCCCTGATTTATCAAAATATATTCCATTTTGTGTGATTTGATTAATTGGTGTCTACAAGTCAAAATTAAATTCTCTTAATAGATCACAGTATTTTTTAAGATTTCTTTGGGATAGTTAAAGAAGAACCTGATAGAGAAACATTCCAGCATTGTTTATGCAATTCATAGACTTAGTAAAGTTTTATGCAAGCCATAGATTTTTCAGAGTGCCTAAATACTAGAGCTAAGCCAATAAGAGGAAACACATATCATTTTGACTCCATTACCCGTGTGAATAGAAGGCATTGATCTATCACAACCCAGAGATACAAATTCATATCAAACAATTTATTCAAAAACTTTCATTTGTGTAGTAGGAGTAGGAGTAGGTGTATTAATTTTATATGTCCACTTCCCTTTTCCATTGTGGATAGATTGATCAACTAGGAAACACACCTTAAATCTACAACATACACATAGGTTCACCCACCTAAGTTTTGTAGAGCCTAAAGAGTAGAAAGTACAATTGCATCAATTGGCCTTGTTAGTTGGCCAAAAGAGTTGTGAGAGTTTGACAACCTCTCATGGTTCAAACCTACGTTTTTGAGACCCAACACAACAAACCCTTTTATGTGCACCTTTTGATCATCAACTTAAATAACTTTTCATCACTCTGAGCTTCTCAGCTTCACTAGGTGCCTGCAATATATTTATTATATTTTTCTCAATATCCTCGACATATACAGCCTTCAAAATCATCAATGATTTCGAATAGTGTTGACATCAATGATAGCCGCATATCAGAAACACAACCACATATCCAACATAAGTTAGTGGATTGTTTGGAAAATTTGGGTTGTGATTTGATTGAATTGAAGATTGATAATAAATTGGATCAGATTATCCCATACCCAAAGCTATTGAGGTTGATAAGATAGGAGGCATGTGAGGCTGCATAGTAAAACATGTATTGTTGAGTCAGCAAGGGAAGTTAAGTAAGGGTGAGTTAGAAGTGTACGCAAGGAACTGTAAGTGTAGGGCTTGTGTGTCAGCAATGATATGATGACTAGGAAATCTATGATGATAGGGTGGATTATTAATAGGTATATTCTATACCACCTGATGATGTTGACAATATACCAATTCGATCACATTTGTTCATTACAGTTAGTCACCTTGTTGCTAGTTCGAAGGGCCTTGAACCCAAGAATCATAGTAGTTCCTAAAAGCTCTAGAGGTGGTAGAAGTCCTTCATCAAGTGGGACACCTATGATTTCTTTTTGACCAACAATCTATCTCTGAAGGCTTGAAGTGGTCATATTAGTGATACATGTGGTATTTCTTGCCGAGAGTAGCTATCAGTGTGATCTGAATTATCGATGTTAGTTTTCTAACTCATGTTGATGCTAGAAGTTTGGCCGAGAAGTTAAGTCACATATATCCATTATTTATAAATCATATATCCATTTTTTACTATTAATATTGGATATCTATTAGTGATAGATATCCACTTTTTTAAAAGTGGATATTCATTAATTTAATGGATATCCATTTTTCTTGGGTGTTTACCTTAGAAAATGTAATATTTACCAACCCAACCAAAAATTCAAACATGAATTTCATGATTTTCACTTCCTCATGACACATTTTTTTGGTTGCATCGCCACTGTTTGGCCCCCCATGATCTTGTACAAACCTGTAATGAAATTTTTTATAAATATTTTAAACAATTATAAAAACTTAAATAGAAAAAAACATAAATATCATGCATACCAAAACATAGTGATTTACGTGGGGAAAACTCTTTCAAGAGAAAAACCCCACTCCAAAATCCACCCAATATATTATTCAAAAATCATAAAGATTACAATATACTTGTAGAGCAAGCTTATCACAAACTAGAGATCTAGAGGCAACATGACTGATATATGACACTCTAAATACATCACAATACACAGTCTTAATAAAACTCCTCATAAAATAGGGTAACCTTTTAGGGTAATTCAAGCAAATAAAATAGTGACCATCAGATCTAAGACCTAATGATGAATGGTCCAGATTTACAATAATAAAATAAACATAAAATTTGGCTTTATAGGGTGCGCGACCCATGGACCTCTTGGGGCCATGCCCCCTCCCCCCGATGCTCACCTATCAATTGTAAACCTTATGTAATTGCAAGGTTGAGACAATTTTTCCCAACATATTGCAAACATTACTTTGTACATAAAAATAGAAGGTGATCAATTATTGATTGTTGTTGTTTATGTTGATGAAATTATCTTTAGCAGAAGTAGTGATGCTATGTGTAAATAATTCTAGGAATCAATACAAAGTGAGTTTTAAATGTTAATTCTTGGTAAATTTTCTCTCTTTTTTGGTCCATAGTTTTTTCAATCAGACATAGGTATATTAATTTTTCAAAACACGTATATAAAGAAAATGTTGAGAAAATTAAAGATTGAAGAATGCAAACTGGTGATTACACCTATAGTTATTGGGTGTAATTTGAGTAATGATGATGAATCTTCTTCAAAAAATCAGAACTTGTATAGTTCAATGATTTGTAGCTTGATGTATGTAACTGCATCTAGATCAAATAGAATACTAGTAAGGATGGTAGCTAGATTTTAGGCTACACATAAAGAACCCCATATCAAGGTATTGAAAATGATATTCAAATATCTAAAGGCAACAATAGATTTTTTTTATGATATCCTACGAGTGAAAAATTCACACTAACTACATACATAAATGCATATTGGGCCAAAAGCACAGATGATCAAAAGAGTACAAGTGGCACAACTTTCTTTCTTGGTGTTAGTCTTGTATCTTGGTTAAGCATGAAGCAAGAGTCATTTTATTTATCTAAGTAGAAGTGGAATACATTGTAGTAGTTTCATATTGCACTTAGTTACTATTGATGAAGCACAACTTGAAGGAGATGAAGATAGAGTTTGATTAACCCATTCCCATTCTTTGCAATAATACTAGTGCTATAAAAAAAATCAAGAATCTGATAATGCACTCAAGGACAAATAATATTGTAATTAATTATCATTTTTTGAGAGATAAGGTTGTATAAAAAGAGGTGAAGTTGGAGTATGTTGAAACCAAGGAAAAAATAGTAGAAATTTTCATAAAACCTCTTTTAAAGGAGACTTTTGAGTATCTCCAATAGAAGTTGGGAGTTGGTGCTCCCTCCTCTTGAGTCAAGAGGAAGCACAGGTTTAGGAGGAATTTCGACTCCCTACCACAAAATAAATGGTGGTCATGTGGAGTTTTTTATAAGAAATCAAGCATGGAATCGAGGAGATTTTATCTAGGAAAAAGGTTTACAGATTGTGTAGTAAGTAGTTGACCTTTATCATTAATGTTAAAGAGGGAGAAAAGGAACTCAAAATGATAAATTCTTTAAGGAGGGAAAATAGAACTCAAAATGCTAAATCATCTAAGGGGAGAAAGTGGAACTCAATGTGAGGTGGTTTCTTGATATGGGAACATTAGATAAATGTCTTCTTCTGCTAGAAACATTTTTTTGTTTGTCATCAATGACAAAGGGGAAGATTGTTGAACATATGTTTTTTTTTATGTCAAAGGACTATTATTCTTGATGTCAGAAGTTTTCATTGATGTCAAAGGTGGAATGTTAGAATTAAATGTAACTGTAATTGTAGAATTCAAGGTGTATTTATGTCATGTTATGTCAATGTATTTGAGAATAATGAAGAATATTTCTTGTAGTAGCAATCTACTTCTATTCATGTTGATAAAGGTAATTTAGAAGTCTAATCTGGAATGTTTGTGGTCAGTTATCCAAGTAGTGAGTTTTTCTGGCAACATGTTCATGATTTGTATTTCTTCCTAGATACAATTTTTGGTCTATAATTTGGATGGAGAGTATGTCTACACATGGTTTATCTTATTCTTGATTCTCCAAAATGTATATAAATCTCATAAAAAATTTCAAGTGATAGAAGGGTCACTATGCTAGTTATTAACTATGTGGTGGTTTTGGAACTATGCAGTAGTGGCTTGTAGTGTGTGACCTCTAGAGATATTGTGGGATGATTTAGGACCAAACAACTACACGTTTCATGTAAATTTTAATTTAGGTCCACCTTACTTGGCTTGGCTATTTTTGGATTGTGATAAGGGATTCATGTCCAACATGAAATGATTGTAATGTAATGATATGTATATAATCATCATATTTTCATATCACTATAGATGTGAGTGAGTATGAGAGTAATTGTGTGGGCAAGTATTATTCAATGGGATTTGCATCTCAATTATTGTGTGTCATCATAAAAATATCATAAGTTGTGTGGGAGAGTGTTAGAAGGAAGGTTGGATCAAGTGTAATATATGTGATGAAGTAGAATTCACAAAAAATACTCAAAACTTCAAACTTTTAAAACACATAATTACCAAAAAAAGCATGAAAAGTAATCCTTTATTTCTTGTTGCACAATACATAAATAAATCTAAAAATGGACCAATCCTAAAGATGAAGGCTAAGACAAGCAACCATAGTCAAATCACAATTAAAACTCTATCTCAAAGAATTTTTAACATCAACATCAAAACCCCTCTTTCACAAAGATACTCATTACACATAAATCCAACTATTGGAGGTAATTCTGATTTTAACTATCAAAATCAGCAACACACATATGAAAATTTCAATACTCAAAGTTTCCTGCAACACATGAAATTACAAAAAAATAAAAATAAAATAACATATGTGAAATATGTTAAGAATAAAATTAAATGGAATCCTATTCCAAAAACTCTCTCACTTGACATCATCATTGCAATTATTCTAAACTAGGAATCATTTAATATAAATCAAGTATGGGACTCAAGGCCAATGGCCTTCCTACACTATGAGAAATTTTCTACAACATTGATCAAAGTGTCAACTTTCTCAATAAATACCTTTCCCAAGTCTTTATAGTATCCATGAGCACCCACCAATCAATCGATACCAACTTCAAATGCAACCTGCATAATCATGAGGCTCCAAGAAAATACTTAATACTCAAAACCCAAAAAACTACAACCTCTCCAAATTTCATGAAGATAACCATATCCTACCAAATCTCCCACAAAACTATAATATCGAGCTATACATGACATCAAGATAAATATCAAAACCATCACTATCAAAAACTTCCACTGAAACATGTAACCAATCTATCCATGACATCATGATAACCATTTCCTAAATGAAGATCATACATGGCCTCAACACAATCAAAGAATCTAATGTTAACTATACAACTCCCAAAATTTCAAGTAAAACCATAATATTTAAACCAAGAAGATAAAACTCAAGGTAACTATCCCCATCACTAGAAATCAGCCCATAAACCATGTCATAATATCCCTTAAAATGAATCCTTCAAAAATAACTATCCATAGCTCAAAATCCATATCTGTGAAAGATAAAACATATAAATTCATGTTAAACCATCCTTAAATGAGTCTCCATAATCAACCATGAATAAAATCAATCCCATGAGAATTCAAATAATGAAACATAACACCTCTTGAAATATATAATGGGAAAATACCTCTCAAATAAAGAACTATCGTGTGTGTTGAACTCATGTCCAACCAAGGTGTAAGCTTCTTGATCTTTACTGTTGAAAAAAGATTTTCTTACAATTAACCATTCCAACATATATCTCTTACCATAAGAGAACTCAATCCTCACCTATTTCTCCAAGTATCCATGAGGACCTGTAACCAAACAATCCATGCCAAACTCCAAATGCAACAAAACACCATCATGAACTAATCAAGAAAATTATTAGTGTACCCAATACAAATAGAACTACTACAATCAATTTCAAAGTTCAATCATGAATTAGAAACATATACATGACATCCATGATGTAACCATCTCCTCTAAGGATATCACATGCATCATAACATACATAAACATCCTAGTCTCAAGAGAACAAGTACCATTCCAAACTCTAAATACCACAAGAGTAAACCATGACATAACCAATCTAAACCAGGGAAGCATATCCCCAATCACATGAAGATAACCATACCAATGATGCATCCACATTACTGCCAACAACTCCCATTGAACTATGGTACCGAGTCACACATGGCATCGTGACTACCATCCTCTGCATGAATATCACTCTAAAACATCAAGCAAAGAGTTATCACAAACAATATTAGTTGAAATAACCAATGCATCATTACTATCATCTAAGGATTCCTCTGTAGAAGAATTTGAAATATTTTTCTTGTTCTTACAATCCTTCTTCTCATGTCTCGGTTTCCCACATATCCAACACTTTACCCTACTTCGTCCTTCTAACTTACCCTTCCCCTCCTTGTCTCCCTTAGGTTCCTTTTTCTTAGGCTTACGTTTTACAAACAAGGCATCTTGGATTTCCGTTTTAGACTTCCTCCTCATCTCCTCTGATAGGAGATTAGGAATTATATTGTCCATCTTTGGATCTACACCACTACCACTAATAGCAACAATTAAATTTTGCCAAGATTCTGGTAAAGAAAAAAGTAAAAAAATGCATTTATCTTCATCTTCTATCTTTACATCTACATATGCTAACTGACTCAAAATCAAATTAAAATAATTCAAATGATTTATAACAAAATCACCATATTTCATCTTTAAATAATACAGTTGTCTTTTCAGATACAACTTATTAGTAATACTTTTAGTTTGATAGATATCACATATCCTGTTCCACAAATCAAATGTAGTCTTTTCATCTGAAACATTTAAGAGAACAACATCAACAAGACATAGTCTTATGGTTCCTCTTTCCTTCTTATCAAGCTTAGCCCAATCCTCATCTGACATAGATGAAGGTTTCTTTGTATTATTACCTACAACTAACCATTGATCTCTCTCTTCAAGGAGATCTTCCATTTTTAATTTCCACATCTCATACCTAGATCCATTGAATCTTTCAATATTTGAACAATTAGTAGAACCCATTGCAACACACTAATTTTTCAAATCATAAATTGACACAATATTAGAATCTCCCACTATAGCCAAAAAACCTTAAAAATTTTAAGAGAAAGGCATCCCAAACTCTACCCAACCTCTATCTCTGATACCAAATGTTGAAAAATGAAGGTAAAATTGTAGTAAAATTTAGCTTAAAATTTATAAATCCTCTGTAACTATAGATTGATTTCTAGTATTCTTTGTCACATTCTCTTTTGTATGATTATTCTTGAATTAGATCAATTTTAATGTTGTAGAAATTAGACAAAATATCGATAGAAGTATAAGATAGAATAGAAATGACACCACATGTACATGGTGAAAATCCTTTCGGGTAAAAGACTCCACCAGAATTGTTCTTACTTGTATTATTTAACCTTTTAATGAGTTACAATAATACTGATTCAATTCTCCTTGATGTGTTTCTTTTGTCTTCAATAAATCTTCTTCACAATCTACAATATTTTCTCACAAAACTCTCAATACAATTACTACAATAATAGACAATATTCTTGCTTACAAACTCATAAGAGTTAACAAATATATAATCACAAAGACTCTTGAGAAAATCCATGCCTAGGGTTGCCAATTTGAGTTCTCATATGCATGCACAAGTCAAACAAGAGTCTCCCTCAAATTTGGCATCTAACACTAAAGTGTTAACCTTGTAGTTGTCAAAAATATCTCATTCAAGCTCATCCTCAAAGTAGGCACCCAAACTGGGTCCCACTTAGCTAATCATTGAAAATATATTTTCCATGCAATAGTTGTAACTCAAAGATTCCAACTTGGGCACCCAACATGGGCCCAATTTAATCTTTGTTAACTAAAACACATCTATCACCTATTCATGCAAAACAATGTGCATGCACGATCCTCCATCTGTTAACTGAATGTATCAACCTGTTATCTATCCATGCAACTCAAGTCAACTAAGATTAACTAACATGCAACTGAAGATAACTGAAACTGAACTGAACTAAACTGAACTGAACCCTATTTTATAGGTACTCAACATGCATAAATCAAAATCCCTATTTTGTAGGAATCTAGGATGCATTTCTAAAGTGTACTCAATTCACCAACCAATTAAATGAACCAAGGTGGATCCCACCTCCCATGTGTGTGCCCATGTGCTCCTATTTTGTAGGAGCTCATTCCAAGGCATCCCCACATGCTCCTGACACTTAGAAATAATTATAAATGTCAAATTAAATATTTATTTCATTCAAAATTAATCTCTTCCTAATCCTAGAGTTGTGAAACCCATTCCAAGTACTTAGGAGATACATTAAATATTTTTAGAATGCAATTAAATGGAATCATGTTCCCAACATGAAGAACATTAAAAAATCAGACTCATAGGTATGCTATAGAAAATTAAGTCATTTACAAATCAACTCTTATCCATCTCCCTTCTTACACATTCATTTTGCTTCACCTACAACCTTCTTCTAAAAAATCAATCCCACATTGAACTAGACCTCTCCCAAAGTTATTTGCTGCTAATTGACACCTCCAACCTGAAACAACAAAGTTTGAAACCTGTTCTTATGAAGAGCCATACCCAAATCTTCAAGGCCCAAAAATCTGGGACAAAATCAAACAAACAAAACCACGAAATAAAAACTGCCTCTAACCACAAACTCCTACATCTAGGAAACCTCTAACTCCACACCCTCTTTTGGAAAATTCATTAATTTGCACTATTTCCATGTTTTTGACTCCCAATGCATGTTTTCTCCACCTTCGGGAAGGAAGGCCTCCACTAGTCGACACCATTACTCACCCATTTCACCAAATTTTGAATTTTGAATTCAATTTGCGAGTCAAACAGCTCTGGGGCATCCCATTCTTGCCTATAACTTCATTACATATTAAGTAAAATATAAAATGCATAGTTCTCCAAATAATTCCATGCCCACAATTTGATTTTTGGTATTTTAATAATTATAATACATTTTCTAGCACATTTCCTAGTCCAAGTTACAAACCAAATTTGTCCAATTTATTAAATCTAATTTTTGGACAATAAAATCAACTAAATACTAAAAACATTATTCAAAATATTTCACATCAAATTTTAAATCTTTTTTTTGTGATGTAAGATTGCTCTTACACCCTAGTATGCTCCTACATTAGACACCTAGGGTAGGAGATTTTTGTGAATCTAGATTCACAAAATGGAGTTGAGTGGTAGTACCACCCTTTCATATTATAATAAATCTTCAAAAAAATCTATCACTGAAATTGGTACCTCTGATTTTTTCTTCTTTCTCTTCTTCCAACACCTAGCCAAAACAAGTATCCTTCTCCTCTAATGATTCTTCTTTGCACTCAACATTTTTAATGTGGAATCAATTCCATCATAAACCAAACACCTCCACCAAGTACAACTCACACATTCTTACAATCTTGTGGGATTCAACCCACCATAGTTCGACCACCTCCACCAAAATGCACCTGCACTAAAATTTGCAACACTAAACAAATATTTTGCATACCAAACACCACTAGAAAACTCTATTTGAACCAACTTATCCAAAATATGCAAATCATATTTTTTCTCAAATTTAACAAAACATGAATCAATTTTATTTTCTACTATAACTCTCTCATCTACACAAAACACAATCTCTTTTTCATCATAAAAATGAAAAATATTGTGTATTACCTCTTTCTAGGTATGTACAGGATCATGATGGGCCAAAAAGTGGCGGTATGTAGGTAATATAATGGCCCATGTGGCTGACGATTTTTTTTAACCCAAAATTGATGAAACAAAAAGGGTTTTGAAAGGATATTCTCAGTTTTTGACCAATATAAATTATGCTTTACTTTGAATTTAATAAATTATTATTATTCATTCTTTTTGAATTACGACTAAAGTCCTTGATGTATAGGCTAATTGAAAAACATCCATAGCTTTCAAATGGTGCCACATTTTTTGAATTTGAAACATGTGTCACATTTTATGCTTTGTATACTATAGGATTAAAATAAAAAGAATTGAATTTCATGAAGTTTTGACCAAGTTAAGGTGGTCAAACATATGATTTTTTATATTATTTTAAAGTTGTAATAAAAAATCATAATTAATTATTTATTTGGAAAACAAATACAAAAAAATATGCATCACATCTTGACATGAGTCCTCTACTTATATCTAAAATCTTATAAAAAAATATTGTAATTTTATTGTGGTTAGGGTGGTTAGATAGACACATACTTCTTATTTTTTCCTTGAAATTTAAGTACTACTCCATTGAAATTTCAAATTTTCACCAAATAGATTTTTTATTTTTTTTAAATTAACCTAGTATTTTAGAAACTACATTCAATTTTCTAAAAAATGTATTCTTACATATTTTTGAAATAATATAGATATTCAAATTTTTACGTCAAGTTGCCTTACTCTAATTTTCTGAATTTTTATCGCCACTTAAGGGCTTGTTTTTTCCATGATGATCCTGCACATACCCTTCTCTACAACCTTTTTCTCACAACTATTTGCTTTCATATATTTGTCACATTCAATCTAAATTGAACCTTCATTTTCATATACTTTCAAGTCCTCCAAAGGACACTAATACACTGCTACAATATCATTTTCTTCTTTGATTTCTACACTTTCTTTTTTCTTCACATCCTCTACTACTATCACGCTATCCTCAAAACATAATTTTGCAATATTTTCTCCATATTTCTCACCTGCATAGATAACTATGACAAACATTTTTCCTTTCTTCTTTGTCATTTCTTTAAACACTTGCCACACACTCTCAAACTTCAACCTTGAAAGTATAGACTACCTCACATTCGACGATCTATCTACATACTACACACACTCCACCCCCAGGTCCTAGTGAAAACTACCTCCAATTGACACTTCTTCTTGCACACTTAGCAACATTAGCTATGATACCACTAATGAAGTAGCATTCACAAACAACTCTCTCTCAGAACTTCAAACTTTTAAAACACATAATTCCAACAAAAAGCATAAAAAAGAAACCCTTTATTTCTTGTTGCACAACACATGAACAAATCTGAAAATGGACCAATCCTGAAGATGAAGTCTAAGATAAGAAACCACAATCAAATCCCAATGGAAACTCCATCTAAAATCATTTTTAACATCAACATCAAAACCCCTCTTTCAAGAAGAAAACCATGACACATAAATCCAACTATTGGAGGTAATTCTGATTTTAACTATCAAAATCAACAACACATATGAAAATTTCAATTCTCAAAGTTTCCTATAACACGCAAAATTGCAAAAAACTTAAAAAGATAACATATGAAGCCCTCTAGGTTGATGAAGAGCATTAAAAAATTAGACTCATATAGGTTTGCTACAACCAATTAAATCATTCACAAATCATCTCTCATCCATCTCCCTTCTTGCACATTCATTTTTATTCACCTGCAACGTTCTTCTACAAAATCAATTTCATATTGAATCAGACCTCTCCTAAATTTACTTTTTACTAATTTGAAACCCCCAACTTGAAACAAAAAATTATAAAACCTCTTCTCATGAAGAGCCATGCCCAAACCTTCAAGGCCCCAAAATCTAGGACAAAAATAAAAAAAACAAAACCAAGAGATAAAAACTTCCTCCAACCATAAAATCCATCATCTAGGAAACCTTTGACCCCACGCCCCTCTTTGGAAAATTCATTAATTTACATCAATTCCATGTTTTTGACTCCCAATTCATGTTTTATCTACCTTCACGAAGGTAGGCCTCCACTAGTCGACACCATTACTCACCCATTTCACCAAATTTTGAATTTCAAATTCAAATTGCTAGTCAAACACGTCTAGGGCATCCCATTCTTTCCTATAATATCATGACATATTAAATAAAATATAAAATTCATAACTCCCCATAATCCCAATCTAATTTTTGGTATTTAAAGAGTTGATTATCAAGTGTTTTGGATCATTATTCAAGTATCAAGAATCGTTTCAAAGTCATCATGCATCATGTTTGTTTTTGAGATAATTTTTTTGATGTAGGGTTTTATGACTCAAGCAAAAATTCAAGTCAAGATTTATTACATTCAAGAAAGAATCAAGATTTGCATCCATTGGAGCTACTCATACATGTTTGTAGCATTTTATTTCTAAGGTTTGGTGAGTTGTAACATTATATTTTTTTCATTCATCATTCCTCTTGTCCATTTAATTTAATTTCAATGTTTGATTACCAAAATGGGGTTTGATTGAAGAAAACCCCTATCCACTATCAAAATAACATCTTCCCCTTTCTTTAGTGTGAGAATTATAGATCTAGGTTGAAGAAATATTAAAGAGAAAGATTGGAAATAAGTTATCAAAGTTGCAAAGTTTTCCAACTTGCCACCTTTTTTATGAGATCATTAAAAGACAACTACAAAGTAGAATTCAAAAATTTAGATCTGGAAATCAAGTTGAGAAGACAAAGTAGAGGTTGCAAAGAAAATTTAGATCTTGATCCTCTAAAAAATCAGAGCAAGATTGATATGCCACTTCTAGCATATGAGTTCTAGTACAATTGAGTTTCTAGCTTTCAAGTGTTCCAGACTTGTCTCTACCAATTTTTTGTTCCTACCCAGAAACCCTAATCTGGGGCTTAATTGCCTACTCTGGCATATGAGTTTGAGTGTGCATTAAATTTAGCATTTCCAAAATTTAAATTCTTCAATCAAGCCTCTACAGGTTTTAAAGTGCACCTCTATACTTTTTTAATTTTCTATTTTATTTTGCATTCATTTCTAGGTTGATTTAGTGAATTCTTGCATATCTTTGAGTTTCATAATTAGGTCTTTCATTTTACTTTTCTTTCCAAGCCCTAGCTTGGTGGTGAACCCCATTTTAATCTCTAATCATACCTTAGGATAAACTTTAATATATATTTTCCCCTCATTCCATCCTTGGGTTGAGATCTCTAGGGTTTCCTTGAGTGAAACAAGTGTGTGAAGTAGGAACCCTATCTCCTCCAAGATAAGGATGCCCTATTTCCTTTATTTCATTTTGGTGAACTTGCATTTATAAAATCTTAATTTTGATTTTTAGTGCATCATAATCCGAGATCTATCTTGCATTAACATTGCATTAAGTTTTGCATTAGTTGAATTGCTTCTAGGGTTTATAAATCTTGCATTAGTGAAAGTGCATATAGGTTACATTTTTACATCTTACATCATTGAATTTCATTTGAAACCTTCATTTTCACTTATCCTAGACATTATCCAAACTGAAAAGCATAACTTCCACTTCTTTTTTTTTTGAAATCTTTGTAGAAAGCCTAAACTAAAACTCATACACCCCTCTGGGAAATTTAGTCCTAGTACAATAGATTTTTCTTATTTTTGGGTATTCTATGGTGATTTTTATTTAGCATTCAAACTTCCAAGAAACCCTAATTGGGACTCATATGCCCCTCTGGGTGATTTAGTCCTATTTAGAATTTTAAACTACATTTTCCAGCGTTAAATTCTCTATTTTTGTGTTTTTGTTTGTTGTTGTTAGTTATCTATTTCAGTTTGTAGAGTTTTTGTTTGCTTCATTTCATTACATCTAGCTTCATTTAGTTGATTTTTTGCATTTCCTTATTATATTTTGTTACATTCATCATGGATATGTGCTTTGATAAGCTTTGGATTTCCTTGAAATCATTAGTGGATGTGACAAAATGTGCCTTTCGAAATGATCCTAACAAAATTGAACTTACTCATGCTCACTTGAATCCTAATTATGCATGTCCTCCTCATGATGTTGAATTCATTGGAGAAGATGATGAAAGCATGAATAAATTCATAAATTATTCCCTTAACAACCTTGTGAATAATGGATCCTTTTATCCCTCTATGAAATAACCAACACCCCCTATCATCCCACCACTTGAGATGTTTGGTTACTTACATCCTAAAACTGAGATACAAATTGGGTCTAAGTTCCCTACAATAGGAAAACCTAGTCCCTCTAATCAAGAAAACATTCAAACTTTCTATGTTAACAAAGAGACCAACACTCCTATAAACCTAAAAGAGACATATGGAAAAGGATTCACGATCTTGAGAAAACAAGGATGTGAACAAGAAGTGAACATGAAATTCATAAACTCTTAGAGAAACTACCAACTAAAGATACTAAAGAGTTAGGATATCAATATCATCCTCTTTACATGAGTATCCTCCTTTCTAAATAACAACCAATACCTCCTAATGATTATAATGATGATAGGATTATCTTACGTTCTCCTCCTTAATATTCAACTAAAGAAGTTGGTGCATTTAATGAATTTAGCAAGAGACAAAAGATTCACAAATTTAAAGACTTACTATTCTTGCAAAATCTAACAAAAATTGAATGAAAACTTGAAGAACTTGTTAATAGAGGTTGGATTGCAATGCCACCTCCTACTAGAATAAAAAATCCAAAAAATAACAATTATTGTGTCTATTGTAGGAATCTTAGGCATCTCACTGATGAATGTCGTACTTTAAGAAGAATCCTCAAGAAACTTGATATGTTAGAAATAGTCCCTTAAAGTAGGACCCCTTTACTCCTTTCCATGTAATAGTTGTAGAATCATCATATTATCACTATTACATTCTTTACATTCATCTCAAATCATTTCAAAATCCAAGAAACCCCTTTCCCATCACCTACTTGGCTCATTCTTGTCTTGCCTACAACGAGGATAAGAATTGGATAGCCTTGTGCTAGTAGTGCATTTTTCATTGTCCCTTTGGCTAGCTATTTCACATTTGTATATGATGAAGACCAATAGGATGTGGATGACCTATTAGTAGGTTGACTCACATGTGTATTACTATTTTTTTACATTATTTATTTTATGTGATTGCAGGTGTGTAATGTTATCCTCTATGCTATTATGTTATAGTAATAAAAAAGTTAGCCTTTTCCCTTGCTTTTTTTATAATTGACATTAAAACAAAACTGATGATGTTTTAGAGTGGTGTTGTAATGTTTTTTACACATTCACAATATTATAGGACCTTTATTTGACTAAAACATGCCTTAATTGATCCTTTGCAAGGGTGTTGAAAGTGTTGTAACATACTTTCACACTTTTCTAGGATGTATTTTCTTAATTAAGCCTAATGGGCCAATTTATAAATAAAAATGTACATAATGTGTACCTTGTTTAAGTGTTTTAAATTATTTTAAAGCACTTTCAAACTTATCTAAGTGGTCTTAATTCATTATGGTTAATTGGATTTATTAACCCCCTTATTTAGGCCTTAATTTTGACACCTCCCAAAGAACTTTCCCGATAACCATAAATTAAATAACAAATTACTTCATTGGGAAAAGTTTGGTCCTAGTAAGTTGAGCCAAGACCCATTCACCCTTGATGGTGAATGGGTCCTCCCTTAATAGGACCCCCTTTCTCAGTTGATATAGAATGGTTTTTTGGCCTTCTTTCAACTCCTCAAAGCTTGGTCCTAGAAACTTAGCCAAGACCCATTCGCCCTTAATGGCGAATGGTTCCTCCCTTAATGAGACCCTAATTTTTTAATTTCATTATGGAAAGAATTTAATTATCTTTCTTTCTAGATCCGGTTTCAGCCTTAATTCTTTGAATTTTGAGGTTAATCTCCTAATTTAGTATAAATAAGGGGTTAATTCACATTTTTTCTCCTCTCAAGACCTAACAAGTTCACAAGAATCCTAGACTTTCAAGCATTCAATCATTATAGAAAATTGGTTTTTACAAGAGCATTCATAAGGCATTTCAAGGAAGATTTCAAGTGTTTATTGTAGCAATTCAAGATCATATCATCATTTCAAGGGTTTAATGCATGCATGTGTGTTGAGCTAATAATCTAATGTTGCATTGAGGATCTATTTACAAGCATCATACTACATCCAAGATCTACATTCTTCATGGCCACTACATGTTAGTTTCCATATTTTCTTCACAAGACATCATCTAAGGTGATATCATTTGCATATTTCATGTTTCATGCTCCATTTCCTTCATTTCATCATTTGGTTTAAGTACCTACAAGGGATTTGATCGAGGCAAACCCCTATTCACTAACAAATCAACAATTTTTTCTTGCCCTAGAGTGTGTAGTTGAAGATTTATAGGTTGAAGATCAAGTTGAGAAAGATTTGGAGCAAAATTGTCAAAGTTGCAAAGTTGCTAAAGTTGTCATTCAAAGTGCAATATCACGGAAAGAGCTCTATAGAATTAAATATAGACTTTCAGAAGCTGATAATAGGGAATTCAATAGTCTATACATCAAGGTACAATATCTTGAAACCAATTTTTTGAAACCCTAAAAGGACCCATTTTCCATTAAAGATGAATGAGTCCTTCAGAGCTCAAAAACAACAAAATTTTGGATAGGTACATAGATTTTTATGCTCTAAAAACATCCCCCATATTTTCTATAATAGTTAGGTTGAATTTTTGGTTGTTAGTAGCATCTTACTTTCCATATTTTGAATTGATTAGGGCTTTGAGAAATTAGTGATCTATCACATTGTCCATACTTTGGGTGGATCCTATTTTTCACCACTAATCATTTTTAGTGAACCTAACTCATTCAACATTACAGTTTTTTGAATTTTGGAGTCTCTCATTACATAGTAAGTTAAGATCTTGCATTCATTGCTTTTATATTTGCATTGAATTGCGATTTTTTTTTTTGCATTAAAATCTTGCATATCATATAGGGTTTAGATTAACATTTTTTTACACTTCTTAAATCTGAAAATTAAAAAACAAAGTAGTCATTTTTCATCTCATTTAGATCTCATTCAGTTGCATTTGAAAATCAAAACAAAATTGCATTTCAACCTAGTTCTTTCATTTCATCTCTTTATTGCATTTTTTAACTAAATTTCAAGAAAATTGGAAGTTGTATTTCACTGTCTACAACCTGGAACTGAAAGATATATTTGAGAGCTTGAAAATAATTTAAAAACAGTTTTAAAATACATAACTAGGACCCATTTTCCTTTATTGGCAAATAAGTCCCTTATTAGGTTTGATCTGTACCTTTTGGCATCTGAAAATACATTAAAATTGACTCTGAAATCCATAGAAAGATCCCAGAAAGACCTAACTAGGATCCATTCAGCCTTACTGGTGAATGAGTCCCTATTAGCTATAGATCTACAACTTCAGGACATTAAAATCTCAATTTTTAGCTTCTATTTGGTGCATTTATCTTGTTGTTTCATTAATTTCATTGCATTTAGCTTAATTTTTTCATTTTAGTGCATTGTTAAAAGTTCAAAATTGCATCAAAATATTTCATTTTCAGCTTATTACATTGTTTAATTAGTAAATTGCATTGCTTAGACTCTAAAAATTGTATTTCATTCTAGGTTATTGCATTGTCCCTTTGCCATTCTAGGGTTTGCACATTGGGGTTGTAAAACTTGTATGAGATTTTCAATTGATGCCCTATTCATAATACTATTATAAGAGGTATTTCGAGGCTCATTTCAACCAATGATCTCTAACTTATCATGGATCTTTGGTTCTCTAACTCTCTTTATGATAGTGTTGAGAATCAACCCTACATGGCTCATAGTTTGCATACTTCATTTCCTATGGCTTCACCTCCTATAATCAATGTGCATGATGTTATTGACAAGCTAGATGAACAACTAGAAAATATACAAGCCCATATCCTTAGTGAATGCATTGACACTAGCTTGGTTCCTATCATACACAATCTAAGGAAAGTGCTGAAAACATGAAATGAAACACAAATCATCTATAGCCTTAGTTACTTCCTTTAGGAGTACTCGAACAAATAAGACAATAACAATACACATGCCACGATCAATCCTCCTACTGAAACTAAGAACAATGTTAACATGGATCATGATGATATGTAATTACCTCCCATGGAGAAAGTGATAACATTTTTTGAAGAAAGACCTTGTAAGGGCTTGACCAAACATCCTCTTTACATAGTTGTCTAAATCAATAATAATCCCACTAATGGTATATAGATTGATCCCATCTCTAGAGAGAATGCAATCATAGGATAATTCTTATATGTGCATGAGCTATATCAAGATACATATGACAACTCAAAAGCATGGATCAAGACAGATACCAGATTTTATTTCTATACATTAGGATTGATAAATCTCCCCTTAAAAGTGGGATAAAAAACATTAACAGTTTCATTCTCCATCATCCCACAATCCGACCAGTTTCATGTGAAGCTAGGATATCCATGGCTTTTCTCCATGAATTTTGTCCCTAGATTTGTGCATAAATTTCTAAAGTTTCCATTTGTTAATGAAAAATTCACTGTGCATCATAGCAGATTCCATCTCACCTTAGAAAAAGAGAATTTTTCAGTATATTACTTTTGGCCCGGGCCTATGGAACCTATCAATACTTGTGAAGATTTAATTTTCAAATCATATCAAAAATTCAAGGCAAATAAAATAATAGAGCTATTCGTTCGCAACATGCCTCAACCTATGATTGAACCAACCATCCTTGATGAGACAATTATTGAACCAAAAATAATTTTGAGCATACAAGAACAACCTATATAACTACCTCCTATAATTTCATACAAGAGGCCACGAGACAACACAAACAATCATGTTGTGCCTCCTAGAGTCATAAAAGTTTACAAAGTCAAAGACAAAGCAGTTGATCAACCTATTTTTGTTACCTCTAGTCCTCTCAAGGAAGAGAAGGAACCTTTGATTGACAAACTTTCTCTTACACAAAAACAAATTAACAATAAATTGAAAACAATCGAAATGCAAGAGAGCGTAGATGTAGATGTGTTATTTATCGTAGATTGTAAACTCAAGAAAACAACATCAACATAGAAAATAAATATCCAAACCTACTTGAAGCACTGCATGATGACTCTTAACCCTTTCCACAACATAAATAAGAACATTACATGGACATTGTTATTCAAACTCCTAATGTGATTAATTTAGATGATGACATTGACATTACAAAGATTGATGAATAAGTTCATGTTGATTTGAATGCATTGTTTTCTTCTTCTATGAGCTTAGATGAAAAATATTCTAAAAAGAGTGTTGAACTTAGTGCATGTCCTAGTTCAAAACTTTCTCTTGTCCCTTTGGCTAGTTTTCTTCCTTCCATTTATACCTACCAATATTTGGAGGCAAACAACCTATGCGAGGTTGACTTGCCTATTCCTTACTAGTCTTTTTCTTTTTCATTTTCCTTTATGTGACTGCATGTGTGTAATGTGATCCCAGTGACATTTCTTTGATGTTCCTCTCTCTTTTGTGCATTCTTCTTGTGAGACGAGGATTTTAGTATGGGTCGATTACGCTACATCATTGAATATTTGAAGCATATTCATGCCACTAATACTCAAATCTCAACAAGATCACTCAAATGAAATTTAAACTAAACATTAATTGAAACAAAGCATTCTAAACTACAAAAGCATTTAAAATGTCTACTCTAATCCATCTGAAATTTATCCCATTATGGAATTGGTATCGTGTTGATGTGGAAAAATAACCTTTTCCCAATCTCATGATCAGTGAGTTTATTTCAATTGATTCTATTGAAGAGAATCGATGAAACAATTATGATATATGGATGAAAACATGATTTATGCTAAAATGAACATGATGCAAGAGTTAATCTAGCATGATTTTATGCTAAAATATGTAGATATGCAATTTCTAAGCTACTCTAAATGATATTTAAGCTAAAAACATACAAAACCTAATTAAAAACAAGCTAAGATGGATGTGTGGAAGCCATTAATGGAAACTTTAAGCTATTTATGCAGCTAAAATGAACTAAAACAAGTTAAAAGTGAGTAAAATATGAGTGTGGATGCATGTTAATTCAATAAAATGAATTTTCAATTGAAAGATAGATGAGATTCAATAACATGAGTTTGCTCTGAAAAGGATGGATCCATTTGTCTTCAAATAGTGACCTATTTATAGGAGAGAAAATGAGAAATGGAGGGTTGAGATCAAAAATATTAATCAACGGTCAAGGATGAAAGGAAGATGAGGCATGGATCACGGATTCTCATGAAGAGATGAGAATGCATGATGGGATTTAATCAAGGGTTCACATTTTCTTCAAACAAGCACACTTTTGACCTACACACATAGGTCAAAGGTGACTTGTTCAAAAGGTTAAAAGATAACTTGTAATTCAAGTTACAAGGTAACTTGCATTTGAAGCCAAGTGAAAATATCCCTTTTTCAAATGATGGAGGAATAAGAATATTTTTTTGGAATATCCCCATGGGTGAGGAAAAAGGCATTTTACAAATTAAAACAAAGTTGTAATTGTGCAAAAAGAGATAAGGAATATTCCATGGGAATATTCCGTTTTCTTAGAGGAAAATTATTTTAATTTTTAATTAAACAAGATTTAATTTATGCAATTAGGGGATTAGAAGAATTAAAGTGATGTTTATTAAATTAGATGATTTAATAAATGTGGGAAAGGTGAAATGATATTTAATTAAATAGATTAGGGTTATCTAATTAAATAAGATGATTTAGGGAATTAAATTAAATATGCTTATTTATTTTATTTAATTAGATGAAATGTTAGCATGAAAGGGGGTGAATCAACCTGATTAAATTTAATTAGGCCAACATATCAAAATGATGCAATTAATTAATTAACTAGGATAATTAAATAAATTAAGCAAAAAGAGGATGGGTTAAAGAGGAAATTATGTTAGTAAATTTGATTTAAATGTATGATATCGATTAGGACATTTTTTCAGTGTCTACATTTTACCCCTCTTTTCAAAGTGAGGTACCTATTGCTTCGGTTCATAGAATAACGCTCCTTAGATGAAAATTGTTGCTCAAATAAAAAAATGAAATTATTTTTATTTTTTAGATGCTCCAATGAAAGGATAAAGCTAATTCCCTACCCCGTTGAGAAATCAGACAAAATTTTTGAATTTTGGGTTGATTTCTCGATAAAGATGAAAAGATGCCCCAAGGGGTCCAGAAAGGCTCCGGGATGCACCAATTATGCCAAAACATAAAAAATGATGCAAAATTGGGCTCCTATTGGCCAAAATTGGTGAAAATGATAATGAACCCTAGCTGGAGGGTGAAATTAGGGAGAAAAAACCCTAATTTTTGAGCATAAATAAGCCAAGAAGGGTCACTTTCAATTCATTTGTACATTCACACTTAAGAGATTATTGTTATTTGAGCTCTAACCCTCCAATGAAATGGCATGTTGTAAGCTTCCTAGGGACATCTTCGATTGAGTTCAAGAGTTCTAGTACCTTCCAGGCGTAGGTCCACTGGTATGTAAGTCGAAACTTGATTTGAAATTTGACTTTTTGATGCACTTAATACGCTTTAGAATTTAGAAATTCGCGACATCGCTAATAGCGATGACCAAATTGTAATCGGTGATGTCAAAATGAATTTTAGGGATACATTTTTTTTTGGTGATGATTTTGGTGATTTTAAATTAGGGTTTCTAATTTTAAATGGCAACACATGCTTGTTTAGTGACACCCATGTTGATTTAGAAATAAGGGTTATGGTTTCCAAAGTATAAATAGCGACACCATTGTATTTGGCAATGCACATTTCAATTTGTGATTTAAAATTCCTTCGAGCATCAATTTTAAATTTGAATGTAGCAATGTTATTGAAAATAGCGATGCTTTTGTGATTTTTGAGATGTAAATTTCAAATTGAGTCAAATTTCCTTAATTTCCTGACACCGTGCACTTCATGGATGCAAGAGGTCATTCCACCACTAATTTCGCAAGAGCACATTCCCACCATTTTCTAGAGAGGCTTAGCAATTTGTCATATTTATGGTAGGAGCACCTGGGAGAGATCAACCTCTAGTATGTTGCATACACGCCTATCATCCAGACACATATTGCCATGATGATTACCCTATGTGAGATATTATGCAGTGAGACCTCATCATTCCACCTTCTGATAGGTGAGGTGACGGTGACCTTGGAGGATGTTTGGTGGATCCTAAACTTACCCATTCACGACAATCGTGCGATTTATGATGTTGATGCCAGACTTGATGCCTGCCATGAGCTGATGGAGATGGAGGATATTGTGTTGGTGACATCTCAAATCGACCTCAAGTCATACAAAGGTCATGTTCCCACCTTTAGATTGATTATTGTAGCCATTTTTTTAGGGTTTGCGGCCCTAGATAGATGCAACAGAGGATTCAACCCAAGATGGGGCTTGGCATGGCATCAGATGCTACATAGGAGGACACTCTTTGCATGGGGTCTTATGATGCTAGCCTCCTTATATCTTTATTTTCATGAATTTTTCTATGGTGACGATAGGGATATTGGTGTAGGGGTGACTCTACTACATATCTGGGTATGGGAGCACATTTTTGTGCTCCAACCAATTGTTCAGATTGCAGACATCAAGCCAAATGATCCCATCATTCAGAAATATAGGGGTGTCATTACTCTAAGGCACACTGGAAAAATTGGGATCCCATATTGGAGATGAGTTATTGATGACATGATACTTTTCTGTTGGTGCCCATGGCTTCAAATGTTGCCATGGTTTGATGAAACTCGATAGTTTTATTTTGGTAGAGATACCCGATATATGTAGGGTCGAGAGCACCACATTATTGAGAGATATCTTCCTAATAGGGTAGCACTTTAGTTTAGGGATGTACAGGACAAGCTTGAAAATGCATATAGGACCATTTTTGTGAGATCGTCCAGAGAAGTTCCTATATGTGGACCAAGAATTTCAGCTCCCAAGGCAGTCGAGAGCTTTAGAAAGTTGGTGACCCAACCTTGGGTATATGATTAGGACCATCTAGTAGCTTAGACTACTTCAGCATATGATGCATGGTTCATCCCACCCAAATGATTGATCGATTTGATAGGTGCTCCTCCTAAAGGGAGATTGAGAGGTAGGGGAGCTAGAGGTAGGGGATAGGTAGGATAGGATGACCATGATGGATAGGTTCTAGGGGCTCCCTTAGCTGGACACTACCTTATGTATAGCCACATGTTTAGCCACAAGTGTAGCCATAGGTACAACCATAGGTACAATCATAGGCAGGACCACCACCACCATTAGATGCATGAGATGCTATGATACAACAAATACAGTAGTAGGTACAAACACTAATTGGTGAGCAAGATCAATCCTTCCAATAGGTGATTGCAATCACAGTAGAGAGAGATCATGTGTTGCATAGAGTACATGTTTTTACTTCTAAGAGAGATCAAGAGGTTCCTTGACACTAGCATATTGAGATGATGATGGTGGCAACCCATGGTTGGATAGTTTCAACATGATTGTATTACAAAGGATACATACTATAGGAAGCATTATCATCGAGATATTCTAGCAGCGCTCCGACAACTAGATTTTTGCAAGCATAGTGATGTGCATCCTCGAGCAGAAGATCAGCCTAAGAGATAGGTTTGAGAGGGTAGCAACCATCAGGGTTATATTTTTGATGTATAGACATTTTAATATTTTTCCCAATTCTTTATCATTGATATACATTCATGGGATCCTTTTTGATAGTCTCGTGGATATTGTAATTTTCATTGATGTTCATACACTGATCCAGGTTTTGTACCATGACATAATTTTTTGTATATACGATATAGATACAAATGATTTATGATGTGATGTGTGCACTTTATTTGATGACATGGATGATATGTATGAATGAATTTTATTTATGCCCATGTGATATGTGATTATTATAATATGGATATGTGATGCAAATGATATTATCTCTTCTTATGCAAATGTTATGGATGCAATATTTTTAAAATGCTTAGAATAAAAAATCTATATTATTCTTCACAACTTAAATGATGATGTATAATGTATGATGTGATATGCAATGATTAGTCTAATGGATGTTTTATTCTATAATTATGAGATGCATGTATGCTAGTGATTTGTGGATGTAGGATGGATTCGTTGGTGATATTTTTGTTGATTGTCATGATACCAGGTTAGCACGAAGAGAAGATAGAAGAATAAAGGATGAATAACCATTGATTTTGATGTTTCCTTTTAAAAGATCCAACAAGTCTAT